>LPNX010294145.1:5473-22208 GCA_001517045.1 Pseudotsuga menziesii
CTGCTGCTGAGGAGTGGCATCTTGCTTTAACTCAAATGAAAAATGTAGATCCTGAATTTCGAAGTATGTATAGGGGCATTGATAAAGATCTCTATGGGCGACTAAAATTGAGTTACGATCGTTTGAATGATTGTAACGATCGTTTGAATGATTGTAACTTACAGAATTGTTTTCTATTTTGTGGTGCCTTTCCCGAAGATGCAGAGATTCCGGCGGAGATATTGGTGGAAATGTGGATGGGGGAGGGATTGGTTCATAGCAGAGACAAAAGCCAGCTTTTATACGCAGGACGCAGGTATGTAACGCTATTAGTAGAACGTTGCCTGTTTCAGTATGTTGACACAGATATCCCGCGGCCATTAAATTTTGGCCCATTAAATATTGGCCCACTCAAGGGGTGCATAAAAGTTCACGATATCGTTCGCGATATGGCACTCTATATTGCTGAAAAGGAGGCGAAGTGTTTATTTAGAACAAGTCAAAAGCTGGACGAGTTTCCTGGGGAGCAAGTTATGGACGATTGCAAAAGAATAGCGATTCGCTCTTATAATGATATTCATGCATTTCTGCCCACAGATTTCAGATGCCCCAAACTTCAAACTTTGATCTTAGCTCAAAATGAGAGTCTAAGAGAAGTTCCAAATGGCTTTTTACTGAATCTCACCTCTCTCAGGGTTTTGGATCTGAGCGACACCAATATAACACGGTTGCCAGAATCATTGTGGCAACTCAAACAGCTTGAGTTTCTGGGGTTGAATGGCACCAAAATCAATAGTTTGCCTGCTGACATAAGCAATCTTTCTCGATTGCAGTTTTTGCACCTTGCCAGCTGTCGAAGGCTAGAATCGTTGCCATGTTCGATAGTTGAGCTTAAAAATCTCAAGCATTTAGATTTATGGGAATGTGCAAGGTTAAAGGTGTTTCCACGTGAGATATCTCAACTTAAGTCATTGAACAAGCTACAGTTGTGGACAAGCAGGGGTATAGCGGGCGTGGACGAAGCGGAGAGTGGTATGTGCAGTTTGAAGGATTTTACAAATTTCCCGAATTTGATGGAGCTGACTGTAAAAGTAAAGCTGGGCATGATGGTAAATGGAATGAGGTCGGGAATTAAAGAGGGTACAATGGCCACTTGGTTGGACATGAGGCATTTGCTCTTGGGATTTGATGTAACTTTAAATGAGGTAGTGGAGGATCTTCCGTGGGACATGCAAAACATGAAGAAGCTGCAGACATTTCATCTTCGGGGTTACGGAGGGAGAAGTTTGCCGAATTGTATTTGTCACTTTGAACGACTGGAGGAGTTGCTTTTGTTTTATTGTTGGCAATTAGAAGAGCTTCCTCCATTGGAGAGATTGCCAAATCTAAGGGTATTGACATTGACAGAGTGCAGTAAAGTGAAGGAGTTGGGGATTAGGGGAAGCGTGGGTGGATTTCCGATGTTGGAGAGGTTGCATATGCGGAGGATGGAGAGGTTAGAGAGTATATCTGCAAGTTCGTCATCAAATGTTGTGTGGACGGAGGGTACAATGCCCAAACTTCAACAATTGTGTATCTTTAAGTGGTGCCCAGAATTGAAGAGCTTGCCGATAGGGATAGAGAAGCTCTCCAATTTAAAAGACATACAAATTGACAAACATGTATGGGAGGGGTTAAGATGGGAGGATATCAATATAAAAATCTGCCTTGAAAACAAGGTTACAATTATGTAGCCGAGAATAGATTCCGAGTTGTTATTATTTGTTTGGAATATATTCAACATAAAAGTTTAACATAATTCTTTCTTAAACATAAAAGTTGTGTGTGAAGTGTTAACATTTCTTATTTCTTAAACATGTCGTTAGTTTTAATTTATTGAAAATCATTTTATTTGAATTGATTTAATTTAAAGTTGGAGTAATAAATATGTTATTAACTTTAGCTTATTAAGAGTGATTTCATTTATTTATATAAATTGATTTGATTTAGAGTTAAATTGATTTAATTTAAAGTTGGAGTAATAATATGTTATTAACTTTAGCTTATTAAAAATGATTTCATTTATTTTTATAAATTGATTTCATTTAAAGTTGGAAAGAATAAGATTTGGAAATAAAATTTAATGTGGATTTATGTAATTAAGAATATCTCACAAAACATGAAAAGTTTGAAGATATTTAATTTTAAATTTAATAAATTTGTCTAATTATATTTGTATTTATAAATTTGATTTATTATATTTGTATTTGTGAATTTAATTTATTAAAGTGAAAAACTTGAAATTTGATAAGGTGATAAAACATCTCATTTTTAATTTTTAAG
Source organism: Pseudotsuga menziesii (assembly GCA_001517045.1). Lineage (NCBI taxonomy): Eukaryota > Viridiplantae > Streptophyta > Pinopsida > Pinales > Pinaceae > Pseudotsuga > Pseudotsuga menziesii. The sequence goes on from LPNX010294145.1 coordinate 7,775, forward strand.
AATATAAATCATTAAATATAAAAACTTTAATTCTTAAGAATATAAATCATTAAATATAAAAACTTTAATTCTTATTTATTTAATTTAAGATTTAAATAAAAATATATTAATTAATATTTATTTTAAAAAAATCATTTTTTATTTTCTAATTTAAATTATCTATTTATTTTTATTTGTTTAAATATTTTTTACTACTACTAATAAATAAATTAATATAAGCCTGCAGGGGTGTAGAGTGACTCTTAAGTGCCGTGTAAATGAAGGAATGTTGTAAAGAAGGTCTCAAGTTCAAATCTCACCCCGACTTATCCATGCCCCATGCTTGGGGGCTGTGTAGAAGCACCTAGGGTTATAGTGGCAGCCCCAGTAAAATAAAATGGTTATAGTGGCAGCCCCAGTAAATAAAATAATAAAATAATATATTAATTAATTAATTAATATATAATTTAAAATATATATTTTATTTTATTTTTAAATTATAAATTAAAATCATTATTAAATTTTCTTTGATGCATATGATCCATTTTAGTTTTTCAAAATAAAACTCATTGATTACTTTTTTATTTTTAGTTTTTTTCAAGACAACCAACTATTTAAAAGCATCTATGCATTACATGGAAGATGTAAGAATGAGTAGAAGTGTGAATGATTGAATGGGTTTAATATATTCCGACACCCCTTTTAAGTTTGACTTTATGATGGCATGTAAAAAATATAGGTGTATATAGGGCCAAGCAACAAGGCTTTGGTCACCCCTTAACAATTATATGTCAAAACAAACTTAGGAAAGAGGAAAAACCAGAGGGGAAAATCCTCCCTCAAGAAAGGACATGAAAGGCAAACCCAAAAATGTTGTTGATGCTGCTCCAAACTAAATGTTGATGTCTGGAGGAATATTCTTCTTGGGAAGAAGAGAAATTTGCTCACCTGGATCAAAGACAGCTGCAAGTTGGAAACTAGAACCATGTAGAACCACTGAGATCCAATGATGTGAAAGCTCTTGAGAGTTGTAATCAACTCCAAGATAATGTAATGACTTGAACTTCGAACCAATAGAGATGAAATCAACTCCATATAGGTGAAATGACTATCCAAGTGAATGTATAATGCCTCCCATTTCATTTACATACAAAGGATATGTGCAAGTGGTCATGTAGGAATAAAGAGAAGCCATAGGATCAAAGAGTCAAATGCATGGGCTCCATGGGTTGATCTAGCTTCTAAAGAATCCAAAAAATCACATATAAGCATATTAGTACACTCATGGGAATACACTGATAATGAATCATCTATAGTAGAAGTATGAAAGGAGGAAGGAAGGAGATGTTCAAAATCTTCAAGGAGGCTTTGAGGATTGATGCCAAGAACACAGTAAAAGATGTAAAAGCACAAGAGATCATGTATGGTTCACGAACACGAATTGATATGGCTAAAAAAACATCATGAAAGTCACTGGGTTGTGCATCATCAATGAGAGAGTTATGCACAAAGTGTGAAGGACCTAGCACATAGATCTCTGAATCTAAGATATAAGATATACATAACAATGAATGTGTGAATCAATCATCATAACAATAGCAGCTCCATCTGTCACTTCTTTTTCATCATCAGTATCTTCAAGAGACATAGAAAAAGATTTATCTTCAATATTTTCTTCTTCATTGAAGGATGAAGCATTCGAATCAAAGAGGGTAGTGGTAACATGAACTGTATGAGAAAATTCTTCATCATAAATAACTTCATCAAAGAATGTAGAGGCCAAGACATCTTGAGAGAGAGCACATGAGGAGATGTTGGGTTCACTCCATACTTCATCTTCTACTTCCTGCACACTAAAATATTTTTCCAATTTTTTCCAAAGCTCAAACAGATATTTAGCAGAATCTATCAGATGATGTCTATTTGGAAACATTGCCAAGCACATGATTCCATAAGCTCTATCATAGTTATTCAACCAGTCAATATTCTCTTCATAAGACTCAGGTTTGCTCAAAGCACCAATGGAGACATAAAAGAGACATTGCCTTTTAAAGTATGCGCTCATCTTTGGCTTCCAATCAACATAATTGAGAGGAGATAGTAGAGGAACTTTTGAATCCATATTGAAGTTGTTGTACCTACAAATAAACCTACAAATTTGAAATGGAGAATTAATTGATGAGCTCCCAATGCTCTGATACCATATTGGATGATAGATCTCTCATAGTGGTCGGGGACCTTAACCTTACCCTTTCTTCGAATGAATTTTGGGGGGGCAGTAAGATAGATGATCCCACTGCTGAGTTTTTTAAGTCAAAGATGGAAGAGAAGCATTTGATTGATCTTGTCTCAAATGTGGCCTATCCCACCTGGTCAAATGGAAGATGTGGCGCAACAGGGGTCGCGAAACGGTTGGATAGGTTTCTTATGGCCGAGAACCTTTGTGATGCTCTCGAAAATTATAGAACTTGGTCATTTTCATTGGGTTATTCTGACCATAAGATGATTCTCCGACAATTCAATTTTGATAAGTGTAAGGTTAAATACCCTTTCAAATTCAATCCTATTTGGCTTGAGGACATTTCATTCTGTGACATGGTTAGATATAAATGGGCCTCTTGGTCGGGTCTTCACTTCTCTTCAAAAATTTATGGGCTTATTGAAAAATTGAAATATTTGAAGTTTGAAGTTCAATCTTGGGAGAAACTGAAAAAAGTTGAAGATCGAAAGAAGTTGGAAGAAACTGAGGTTGAAATTCAGTTTCTCACAGGTGTAGTGGATGAGTTATTTTTCTCGTTTGATAGGGAAAAGAGACTATGTGAGTTGGAATCTACCCAGGGCCTTCTGTTAAAAAGAAGAGAAGAAACCCTTCGCAAGAAAAGTAAAGCGGTGTGGTTAAAGTCCGGGGACAACAGTTCTAATTTTTTTCATAAGTTTGCAAACCAACGAAGCATTTCTAACACAATTTGGGAAATTCTCTCAGATGAAGGTGATGTTTGCACAAAACAGTATGATATTCGAAAGGCTGCAACTGATCATTTTAAGGTACAATTTGATCATCCTTGAGGCTTAAACATCTTAGATCATCTTGCTACTTTGAGAAACTTTACTCGTTATTTTACTGAAGAAGACTGTGTTGTGCTCGATTCACCTATGACTCTTGATGAGGTTGTTCATATATTCACTATGTTCAAGGGAGACAAGAGTCCCGGTCCTGACGGTTGGAAAATAGAATTCTTCAGGAATTTTTTCGATATGTTGGGTCAGGAGGTCATAGAGGTGATAGAAGAAGTTAGAGTTCAAAGAAAAACCAATGAGTATTTAAACTCCATGTACCTCACTCTTATTCCAAAGAAGGAGATTTCAGAATATTTCAATGAATTCCGACCAATCGTGTTATGCGATTTGCTCTATAAAATAATTTCCAAAATTATTGCTGAAAGGTTGAAACCGCATCTGGGAAATTTAATTTCGACAGAACAATTTGATTTTTTTCTTGATAGGAAAATCACTGATGCAATTGGAGTGGACCAAGACTGCTTTCTTTCTTAAGCTAGACCTTATGAAGGCTTATGACCGTGTGGATTGGCCATACTTAGATTGATCCTGGTGCAGATTGGTTTGTCCTCAAACCTAGTCGAGTGGATTATGAGCATTGTCACCTCAGTGCAGTATGCAGTATTGGTTAATGGAGTTCCCACAGAGACCTTCAAGGGTTATAAAGGCTTAAGCCAAGGCTTCCCTCTCTCAGCTTACTTGTTTATTTTGGTGATAGAGGGGCTTATTCTTCTCATCAATCAGGCTAGAGTTCAAAAGCAATTCACAGGGTTTAATGTGGCTCGTGGGTTGCACGTCTCTCACATTCTCTTTGTTGACGGTGTGCTTATTATTGGTGGCGGCTCGATAAAAGAATGGATTTTCCTCCAGTCTTTATTGCATTGTTTTTGTAATTCCTCTGGTCTAGAGATAAGTTCTAAGAAATATTTCCTTCTCTTCTCCTACAAGGATCCAACATTAATTGATTCTATGGTAAATTTATTTCCATTTAATACTGGTTCGTTAGAGGGCGGATTAAAATATTTGGGATTTTCCTTAAATACAAATGGTTATGGGCCAAAGGATTGGGATTGGATGCTTGAGCATGTATCCAGGAAGATAAATAGTTGGGCCTTTCACTATCTTTCATTGGGTGGCAGGACGGTTTCGATACATTTAGTTTTGCAAGGGATCCCTGTGTTCTGGATGTCCTTGTTTGTCATTCCAGTTTCAATTTTGACTAGAATGAGAGCTTTATTTTTCCAGTTACTTTGGTCGGGCTCTTTGGTGTCAGGGAAGTTTCATCTGGTGGCTTGGGACATTTTATCAGCCCCGCGTGATATGGGGGGATGACGTCTTAAACACCTTTGTCACTTCAATTCAACAATGTGGGCCAAATCTCTATGGAGATGTTTGTGGGGATCGGGTCTGTGGGGAAGGTTGATAGAGGCTAAGTATTTTAAAGGGTTAGATCCTATCTTTTGGGTCAGACATGGAGCTGGCGTTAAGGCGGGCGTTTCAACCTTATGGAAAAGTATGGTAAGAAGCTTCCCCTATATTTCTAATGCATTGAGCTGGCAGGTTGTCAAGGGGATATAAATTTAGCCTGGGATTGATCTTATTTGCGGATTAGGAGATAACACCATTCTTTCTCATGATCTGGTTTCGGTGTTGCATCGCATGAATATTTTTGTGTTGAAGGATGCCACAATAAGCATCATTTTAAAGAGATATTGAGCATGTACGAAGTAATAAAGAGGAAAATGTTGGTCGGGCCTTGTTGCATGAATAATATGTGTCAAAGAAATAATATGTGTCAAATAGTAGATGACATCTGGTCTACATTGGTGTATCCAATATATTTTTGGTTTGGTTGGATGCATGCACTAGCTTTTAGTTTGCATTTCACTTAAGGCAAAAGACCATCGTAATAATAAAAAACTCTCAAACATCATGTCCTCTCTTTGATGTGAGATGGTAATGAATTATACAATTATCTGTCCCATTCATAATCGTGTATATAGGTGTACATGTTTGCCCAAACTTCAATCCTTGACAGTACATGTTTGCCCAGAATTGAAGAGCTTACTGATAGGGATATAGAAGCTCTCCAATTTAAAAGATATACAAATTGGCAAAGGTGTATGGGAGGGGTTAATATGGGAGGATATCAATATAAAAATCTGCCTTGAAAACAAGGTTACAATTATGTAGCCGAGAATAGATTCCGAGTTGTTATTATTTGTTTGGAATATATTCAACATAAAAGTTTAACATAACTCTTTCTTAAACATAAAAGATGTGTGTGAAGTGTTATCATTTCTTATTTCTTAAACATGTCGTTAGTTTTAATTTATTGAAAATCATTTTATTTGAATTGATTTAATTTAAAGTTGGAGTAATAAATATGTAATTAACTTTAGCTTATTAAGAGTGATTTCATTTATTTATATAAATTGATTTGATTTTAAAGTTGAATTGATTTAATTTAAAGTTGGAGTAATAAATATGTTATTAACTTTAGCTTATTAAGAATGATTTCATTTATTTTTATAAATTGATTTCATTTAAAGTTGGAAAGAATAAGATTTGGAAATAAAATTTAATATGGATTTCTGTAATGAAGAATATTTCACAAAACATAAAGTTTGAAGATATTTAATTTTAAATTTAATAAATTTGTCTAATTATATTTGTATTTATAAATTTGATTTATTATATTTGTATGTGTGAATTTAATTTATTAAAGTGAAAAACTTGAAATTTGATAAAGTGATAATACTTAAATCATTAAATTCTAAAACTTTAATTCTTATTTATTTAATTTAAGATTTAAATAAAAATATATTAATTAATATTTATTTAAAAAAATTCATTCTTCATTTTCTAATTTAAATTATCTATTTATTTTTATTTGTTTAAATATTTTTTACTATTAATAGTAAATAAATTAATATAAGCCCGTAGGGGTGTAGACTATGTGGCAAGTGCAGTGTAAATGAAGGAATGTTCTAAAGGAGGTCTCAAGTTCAAATCTCACCCTGACTTATCTGTGCCCCATGCTTGCGGTACATGAAGGAATGTTCTAAAGAAGGTCTCAAGTTCGAATCTCACCCCGACTTATCCGTGCCCCATGCTTGCGGGCTCTGTAAAAGCACTTAGGGTTATAATGGCAACCCCCGAGTAAATAAATAAATAAATTATTATATATTTTATTTTATTTTTAAATTATAAATTAAAATCATTATTAAATTTTCTTTGATGCATATGATCCATTTTAGTTTTTCAAAATAAAACTCATTGATTACTATCCTCAATAGCCATGTTTTTTTATTTTTAGTTTTTTTCAAGACATATTTAAAAGCATGTGTGTATTACATGGAAGATGTAAGAATGAGTAGAAGTGTGGATGATTGAATCAGTTTAATATATTCCAACACCCCTTTTAAGTTTGACTTTATGATGGCATGTAAAAAATATAGGTGTATATAGGGCCCAGCAACAAGGCTTTGGTCACCCCTTAACAATTATATGTCAAAAAAAACTTAGGAAAGAGGAAAAACCACAAGGGAAAATCCTCCCTCAAGAAAGGACATGAAAGGAAAACCAAAAAATGTTGTTGATGCTGCTCCAAACTAAATGTTGATGTATGGAGGAATTTTCTTCTTGGGAAGAAGAGAAATCTGCTCACCTAGATCAAAGATAGCTACAGAATGGAAACTAGAACCATGTAGAACAACTGAGATCCAATGATGTGAAAGCTCTTGAGAGTTGCAATCAACTCCAAGATGATGTAATGACTTGAACTTCGAACCAATAGAGATGAAATGGGCTCCATATAGGTGAAATGATTGTCCAAGCAAATGTATAATTCCTCCCACTTCATTTACATAGACAGGATATGTGCAAGTGGTCATGTAGGAACAAAGAGAAGCCATAGGATCAAAGAGTCAAATGCATGGGCTCCATGGGTTGATCTAGCTTATAAAGAATCCAAAAGATCACATATAAGCATATTAGTAGACTCATGGGAATATAATGATAATGAATTTTCTATAGTAAAAGTATGAAAGGAGGAAGGAAGGAGATGTCCAAAATCTTCAAGGAGGCTTTGAGGATTGATGCCAAGAACACAGTAGGAGATGAAAAAGCACATGAGATCAAGTATGATAAGTGTAAGAAAACATCATGAAAGTCACTGGGTTGCGCACCATCAATGAGAGAGTTACACACAAAGTGTGAAGGACCTAGCACATAGATCTTTGAATCTAAGATATACGACATAGAGAACAATGAATGTGTGAGTGAATCATCATAACAATAGCAGCTCCATCTATCACTTATTTTTCATCATTGGTATCTTCAAGAGACATAGAAAGAGATTTCTCTTCAATATTTGCTTCTTCATTGAAGGAGGAAGCATTCGAATCAAATAGGGTAGAAGCAACATGAACTATATGAGAAACTTCTTCATCATAAATAACTTCATCAAAGAATGTAGAGGCTAAGAAATATTGAGAGAGAGCACATGAGGAGCTGTTGGGTTCGCTCCATGCTTCATCTTCTACTTCCTGCACACTAAAATATTTTTCTAAATTTTTCCAAAGCTTAAATGGATATTCAGTAGAATCTATGAGATGATGTATATTTGGAGACATTTCCAAGCACACGATTCCATAAGCTCTATCACAATTATTCATCCAGTCAATATTTTCTTCATAAGACTCAGGTTCGCTTAAAGCGCTAATGGAGACATCAAAGAGACATTGCCTCTTAAAGTATGCGCTCATCTTTGGATTCCAATCAACATAATTGAGAGGATATAGCAGAGGAACTTTTGAATCCATATTGAAGTTGTTGTACTTGCAAACAAACCTACAAATCTGAAATGGAGAATTAATTGATGAGATCCCAAAGATCTAATACCATATTGGATGATATATCTCTCATAGTGGTCGGGGACCTCAACCTTACTCTTTCTCCAAATGAATTCTGGGGGGCTGGTAAGATAGATGATCCCATTGCTGAGTTTTTTAAGTCAAAGATGGAAGAGAAGCATTTGATTGATATTGTGTCGAACGTGGCCTGTCCCACCTGGTCAAAAGGAAGATGTGGCGCAGCGAGGGTAGTGAAATGGTTGGATAGGTTTCTCATGGCTGAAGACCTTTGTGATGCTCTCAGAAATTACATAACTTGGTCATATTCATTGGGTTTTTCTGACCATAAGATGATTCTTCTGCAATTCAATTTTGATAAGTGTAAGGCTAAATACCCTTTCAAATTCAATCCTATTTGGCTTGAGGAAATTTCATTCTGTGACATGACTAGAGATAAATGGGCCTCTTCGTCGGGTCTTCACTTCTCTTCAAAAATTTACGGGCTTACTGAAAAATTGAAATATTTGAAGTTTGAAGTTCAATCTTGGGAGAAACTAAAAAAGGTTGAAGATCGAAAGAAGTTGGAAGAAACTGAGGCTGAAATTCAGTTTCTCACAGGTGTAGTGGATGAGTTATTTTTCTCCTTTGTTAGGAAAAAGAGACTGTGTGAGTTGGAAGCTACCCGGGGCCTTCTACTAAAAATAAGAGAAGAAACCCTTCGCAAGAAAAGTAAAGCAACGTGGTTAAAGTCTAGGGACAACAATTCTAAGTTTTTTCATAGGTTTGCAAACCAATGAAGCATTTCTAACACAATTTGGGAGATTCTCTTAGATGAAGGTGATGTTTGCACAGAACAGTATGATATTCGAAAGGCTACAACTTATCATTTTAAGGTACAATTTGATCATCCTTGAGGCTTAAACATCTTAGATCAACTTGCTACCTTGAGAAACTTTCCTCGTTATTTTACGGAAGAAGACTGTGTTGCGCTCGATTCACCTGTGACTCTTGATGAGGTTGTTCATATATCCACTATGTTCAGGCAGGACAAGAGTCCCAATCTTGACGGTCAAAAAATATAATTCTTCAAGAATTTTTTCGATATGTTGGGTCGGAAGGTCACAGAGGCAATGGAAGAAGTTAGAGTTCAAAGAAAAAATAGTGAGTCTTCAAACTCCATGTACATCACTCTTATTCTAAAGAAGGATATTTCAAAATAATTCGATGACTTCTGACCAATCTCGTTATGCAACTTGCTCTATAAACTAATTTCCAAAATTATTGCTGAAAGGTTGAAACCACATATGTGAAATTTCATTTCGGTAGAGCAATTTGATTTTTTTCCTTATAGGAAAATCACTGACATAGTTGGAGTGGCCGAAGACTGCCTTCTTTCTTAAGCTGGACCTTATGAAGGCTTATGACCGTGTGGATTGGTCATACCTCAAATTGATCCTGATGCAAATTGGTTTGTCCTAAACCTCGTCGAGTGGATTATGAGCATTGTCATCTCAGTGCAATATGCAGTATTGGTTAATGGAGTTCCCACAGAGACCTTCAAGGGTTACAGAGGCTTAAGGAAAGGCTACCCTCTCTCGCCTTCCTTGTTTATTTTGGCGATATAGGGGCTTAGTCTTCTCATCAATCAGGCTAGAGTTCAAAAGAAATTCACAGGGTTTAATGTGGCTCACGATTTGCACGCCTCTCACATTCTCTTTGTTGACGACTTGCTTATTATTGTTGGCGGCTCAATAAACGAATGGATTTTCCTCCAGTCTTTATTGCATTGTTTTTGCAATGCCTCTAGTCTAGAGATAAGTTCTAAGAAATATTTCCTTCTCTTCTCCTACAAGGATCCGAATTTAATTGATTCTGTGGTAAATTTATTTCCATTTAATACTGGTTCGTTAGAGGGCGGATTAAAATATTTGGGATTTTCCTTAAATCCAAATTGTTATGGACCAAAGGAATGGGATTGGATGCTTAAGCATGTATCCAGGAAGATAAACAGTTGGGCCTTTTGCTATCTTTCATTGGGTGGCAGGACAGTTTCAATACAGTCAGTTTTGCAAGGGATCCCAATGTTCTGGATGTCCTTGTTTTTCATTCCAGTTTCAATTTTGACTAGAATGAGAGCTTTATTTTTCCAGTTCCTTTGGTCGAGGTCTTTGGTGTCGGAGAAGTTTCATCTGGCGGCTTGGGACATTTTATCATCCCCGCGTGATATGGGGGGATGGCGTCTTAAACACCTTTGTCACTTCAATTCAACGATGTGCGCCAAATCTCTGTGGAGATGTTTACGGGGATCGAGTATGTGGGGAAGGTTGATAAAGGCTAAGTATTTTAAAGGGTTGGATCCTATCTTTTGGATCAGACATGGAGCTGGTGTTAAGGCGGGAATTTCAACCTTATGGAAAAGTCTAGTAAGAAGCTTCCACTATATTTCTAATGCATTGAGCTGGCAGGTTGGCAGGGGGATATAAATTCAGCCTGGGATTGATCTGATTTGCGGATTAGGAGATAACGCCATTCTTTCTCATGATCTGGTTTCGGTGCTGCATGGCATGAATATTTTTCGTGTTGAAGGATGTACAAAGAAGTACTGGCTTAAATTACTGAGCAGATCCATTGGAGATGGGGTTGTCATGTAATCATATGTTAGAGTGGGACTGGTTCATCTCAGCATTAAACCATGTAAATATCTCTCTATCTGAAGATGTCAATATTCTGGTATGGTATTCCAACACCTACGATGGAAAAGTAATGGCTAAGCTGGGTTATAATTCTATTATCTCCTTGCATTTATCGGAAACGTCTTATTGGTGGTCGGCATGGTTATGGAAAGGTGTGATGCCTCTTAAAATCAAATCATTTACGTGGCTGGCTTTAAAATGCAAAATCCCGACTTGTGAGGCTATGCAGCACAGGGGTTTCAAAGGACCAGGAAGATTCCTGTTGTGTTTCAAGAATAATGGTGTGGCTTATCACTTATTCGATGAATGCACCTATTTATCTGTTGTTTGGGATTTGATTTTGAACCATCTGAATATCTTTCATAGGTGGAAGAGGGTTTCAATGGTTGACAATCTTCAGGATTGGCATTCGAGATCAGATGATTTTGAACATATCCCTTGTTTCGTGTTTTGGGAGGTGTGGAAGGCAAGGAACCTCTCCTTATTTTCAAACATGTTTCAAAAAATGGAGGTAACCTATACTAAAATTCTATCCTTAGTATTTGAATGGAATAAAGAGAAAGTTTTGAAAAGGCAAAGAAATATCTCTCCCCCTTCTTTTTTGTAGGTTGATCCTCTGATATATTTTGATGGAGCTGCGACAAACAGATTTTGTGGAGCAGGTTTTGTCATAAAACTTGATAATGGGAAATCAAGGGCTGGTTAAAAGCAAGTAGGGGTTCTAATACCCTGACGGAGCTGGTTGGTCTCTAGAGTGGCCTATTTGTTGCAAACTCGATGGGATTGAAAGACATCCATGTTGTAGGGGATTCTCAAGTGATAAGTAATTGGGAATAGAATAAGGCTCAAGTCTTGTCCCTAGATTTATTTCACTAGATGCCTGACTCCAGAAGGCTGATGAATGATTTCAATAGTTTTTGTTTCAATCTTATCTTCCAGGAATTAAATTCTGAACCTGACGCCCTCTCTAAAATTTGTATGGGTGATATGGATGGTAGGATCTTTCTCTCCATTTGCTCGAAGGGCTATCTTCACAAAGACTCTTTGTCTTTCTTAAGATAAGTTTTATGTTTGGTCTTTAGGAAAATTCTATGGTCTAGTTTCTTTAGTTGTTCAGATCTCTTGAACGGGTTTTACGGGATGAAATGCATGCTCGAGTGGTTGGATAGATTTGTTTCTGTTCTTTTGTGCTACCTGCTTTGACATGTCGACGCTGGCGTTGTTGGTGTTTGGTGTTGATGGTTTTTCTTTGTAAATCAGTTGTCAGTAATTACTGATACAACTTTTATTAATGAAAAGTTGTTGTTTTATCTCTGGAAAAAAAGAAGTGTGGAAAGCAGTTCTTATACAAGTTGCAAGTTGCCAATATTATCATTTTCATTTTTTAGGTTTTCCAATGTGATAAATTAAGTTTTATATTAAAAAATATTATTTGTTATTGATTATGAAAATGAATCAAAACTTTAAAATGTAGACTAATTTTATACAAATTAGGTATCGCATCCAACCTTAAAAATTATTATGATTAGGATGTAGTTATTTGTCATAATCTTTGCATTGCAAAATGAAAAAAAAAATCAAATGTATAAAATTCAAAGATAAATTCTCCATTTTTGAAGATTTTATTTATGATTATAAACATAATTATAATAAATCTAAAAAAAAAATTTAATCTATTTTTCTTGCTAAGAATTTGAATGGTGTGTCTTTTACCTTTTAGATAATGCGTGATTCATAATTGTTATTAAAAATAAGAGATAAATTTAGTATGTTCCATGACTATAGGCTTTCCATACATTATTAACCCATATATCCCGTATGTTTATGTCCAAAGCCTAAATCTATGCCAAATTTTAAAATAGAGTAGAATGAGGTAGTCATGCAGATTTGGAAGGCTAATGGAGGCATCAAACTCAAGGGAATTTAACTGTGGAGTTTTCCTGCAAAACCTTAGCAAGTATTGTGTTATATAGACTATTTAATTAGATCTCTCTCGACTCTTTTTATTTAAAAGTATAGGTTTTTTCACAATATATTATAAGGAAAGTATTGTTCCTTAAGTGTGTTGGGCACTGTTTTTGACCCCTTTTTGCCTCTTAGATATCCCTCATTTCCTTCATAAAACCTCTATATTGAGTAGAAAGCTTTAAAGTTCATCTATAAACCTTGGTTAAANTCGTGTATCTTGATACGAGCATGGGTATGCCCGCCTCGTCTATCTATTGAGATAGTTCCTCATCCAGTATTTGAGGACCATTTATATTCCTATGTTATATTCTGATACGAGCATGGGAATGCCCGCCTCGTCCATATTATCAGATGATCCCTCATCCATTATCGAGGTCATGTATTTTTCAGTCCTTGCAGGTGGTTCGAGATCGGTGTCCCGGACTTCAGCTGGTTCCTTCTCTTATCCGTCCCCACACACAAACCATAAAATGACTCATGATGTCCATCGGCCATACGATGAGCTCCTGCCCTCGCACATCAGGGGGCAATCTGTTAACACCCAAAAATGGTTAACTACCTCATCTCCCCCATTTCATGGCTCATTCGTCCATTTACCTACCATATTTCCCTGAAAATTCCACTAAAAGCCTCCAAAAGGCCATAAAACCATCTAAAAAGGCTCTAAAAGGCCTAAAATGCCTCCAAAAAGCCCAAAAACCCCTTTTTTCTCCAAAAATAACCAAAATTCCTCCAAAAATAGCAAAAATCCCCAAAAGGGAAGAAAAGGAATAAAAATAATGAGGAAAAAGGAGAAAAACCCTAAAAGGGCTAAAAACCCTAAACAAGCTGCCCTAAACCACATGGTTTCCAAAAACCATGGGCAAGTACTTCACCACTAAAAAACTATAAATAAGTGGTGAAGCCCCCTCATTTCACAGCCACAGTCATAGCATCCTTACTCTGCCAAAACATCTCGTGAAACCCTAGCTTACCATCAAGCTACTTCCATCATTGAGACCCCTTTTGGCCTATTTTCCACCATCGGAGAAGGAGAAGGACCAGCTTGGAGCTCGGAGCCACCGACATCGGACCAGCGCAACGGACTCCACCAACCTCCACATTGGAGGTAATACAAATACAAAACATTTTTTATACATCTTCTTGTCATTTTTACTTCATGTCATTTACTTTTACTGTCTTAGCTTAGCTTTTTATTTTCGAGTTTATTTTTAGTTTAATCGAACTGCTACTAAGGATTCCAGATTCCTTAGTAGGTGCTCATCAGCACAAGCTAGGGTGAAAACCCTAGCTACAGTTTTGGCGACTCCGCTGTTTTCGTTTTACTGTTATTTTCTTTCGTACTGTACTTTCGGCTGTCGTTTTCGGCCGCCGGAAGCCGCGTTTTTTCTTTCCGCAACCGCGACCAGATCGCACCTTTCAGGCCCAAACCCGCGACCCAGTCGCCGCTGTCAGCTCTGCCTGCTGCGCCCAGATCGCACCTTTCAGGCCCAAACCCGCGACCCAGTCGCCGCTGTCAGCTTTGCCTGCTGCGCCCAGATCGCACCTTTCAGGCCCAAACCCGCGACCTAGTCGCCGCTGTCAGCCTTGCCTGCTGCGCCCAGATCGCACCTTTCAGTCCCAAACCCGCGACCAAATCGTCGCTGTCAGCCTTGTTTACTGCGCCCCGATCGCACATTTCAAGCCACAATCTGCGATCCGATCGCCGCTGTCATCCCTGTTTGCTGCGCTCAGACCGCCCCTTTAAAGCCGAAACCCGCGACCAGTTCGCCGCTGTCAGCCCTGTTTGCTGCGCTCAGACCGCGCCTTTAAAGCCGAAACCCGCGACCAGTTCGCCGCTGTCAGCCTTTTTTCCTGTACCCCGACCGCGTTTTGTTCGCC
>LPNX010294148.1:0-33837 GCA_001517045.1 Pseudotsuga menziesii
TCTCTGATTGTATTAGGTCAGAAATACATTCTAAAGTGGTTTTTGCTGTTACCTTGGAATCTACCTTTTCACAACCTGGGTACATTCTGAGTGCTAACACTCCCTCCCACATAGTGCTGCAAAAAAACAACGCCTTGGTGCTCCTACAACACAACAGAGAACCCTATGCCTTGGTGTTCCTCCAACATGGCCGAAAAAACTGAGCCTTGGTGATACATTAAGAGAGAGTATAACACTTTGACCACGATTTTGATACCTTCATCTTCTTAACCCCTCTTGTTGACTCTTGATCTTATGTTGACCCACAATGCAGTCTGAGCCTGGGGTTCCTGCGCGGTGCTCCTCAAAGAACGTGAAAACCCTATGCTCTTGTGATGCTCTCATAGCATAGTCTAAGCCTGGAACCCTAATGCTCCAACATGGTTGAAAACCCCCAATATAATGTTTTGGGTTTTTTAATAATTAAACCCCCAATATCCCAAAGGAGTTGGATCCATTTGTGAAGAGCGAGGAATTTTTCACAAGTGGGAAAGGTTCAATTCCAATGAGGGCCTTACCTGGAGCCATGGCGACGTCTTGAGGTAGTGGTCGAACATGTGGTTCCAGCCAAAGAGATTGTATTAAATGATATCGTGACCCGTGGACATATAAGTGGATCAAATCCCACCCCATGTCCTCCTAACATTTTTTCCCGCACGTGTGTGGTTCATTGGCGGTTGACTTGTTATGAAGTCACATGTTGTAAATTGGAGGTCATGAGTTCAAATCACACCTGGCTTTACCCATGTCCCATGCTTGCAGGGTGTGTGGGGCACCTAAGGGTATAGTGGTAGCGGGATTGGATCCCTGGATCCCGTGTCACGCGAGTAGCATCCCGGTCTCCAGATGTCAATTCCCCTAGCAAAAAAAGAAAAATAATAATAATTAAACCCCCAATATGAACGAATGTGATATAGGATTGTCTTGTTAGCGACGCCCTTGTGGTTGACTCTTGATCTTAGGTTGACCCTTGATTGGTCGTTATGATAGTGCTCCCCCGCCCACGGTGCTTCTCCACACCCCACTCATGCTGCTGCTCCACCCCCTTTTATAATAAAATCCCCAACATATTATAATTTTTTTTAAACCCATAAAAAAACCCCTAGACCCTTAATATGACCCCAATACAATGTTTTTTTAAATAATTATTAAGCCCCCAATATGAATTGACGTGATATGGTATTGGTCCGTTAGAAACACCCCCGTGGTTTCATAGTTGAGTGGTCTAATATCTTTGTTGCATTGTTTGAGTGTTCTAAGTTGTAAGAAAGCCATGGGCTTTGTATGGGATACGAATGGAGATCTGGTTTGTGCACATTTTGTATGTGAAATTTCATCATTACCTGATATTTTATGGATTGTTGTTTATGGGTCTGTTGCTCCAGTAATTGGGGTTTCCTTACGGTTCACTTTAAGCAGACGCAAACACTCATACAGTGCAATATAGATCTTAGTCCACTTAAACCTGCATAAACCACGGGGATTCCTTGCTCTGTTGCTCTAGTAATTAGGGATTCCTTGCTTGTCGACTAGGTAACTAAATTTATTCTCTCTCAGGTATGTCCTTTGTTCCTGTAGTGACTTGTCTCTTAATAAACAATATTTGATCTAAAAAAATATTGTTGATTATATAGAAGGTTTCAACCACGTTTCAACTCTTTTAGTTGGTTATATTATTTGTTTTCTTGGTGCTTTGAGTTAGACACGAGTTAGATTTATTACTGATGTTATTGATTGTATTTGTATGCTTTTCAACTGTAACTAGACAAGAGTGAGAAAATATAAGTTCAAAGTATAATTTTCATCTCTTTCAACTTTTATACTCTCGAATGTGGACCTTTGGGAGTGTTAAAGTTGAAAGAGATTAACACTATGCGTTTAGACTTGTGTGGACTGATATCTTTGTTGCATTGTTTGAGTGTGCTAAGATGAGTATAAGGAAGGTTTCAACTCTCATAGTCGGTTATCATATTAGTTTGCTTTGTACTTTGAGTTAGATTTACAACTGCTGTTATTTATTGTCTTTGTATGATTTTCAACTTTAACATAGGGAACTTAGGGAGTGTTAAAGTTGAAAGAGATGAAAATTTTTCTTTAAACTTATCTTGTATACTTAAACGATACTATTTTGTTTCTGGTACTATTTTGTCATCGTTTGTCATGCTTTATGTATGTTTGAGATGGGTTGCATTTGCTTTGATGCATATTATTGTATTTTAGTTACAGTTGTAGTTTCCAAGCTAACTACTTTTTTATGGATTTCACTTCTCTTCCTTGTATAAGTTGTTTATTTGGTTTTACTTTCTATAACTAATGAATCTTATATAGTGATGACAAAAATATATAAAATAGTGTACCTTGAGAGAGATAAAAGATTATTGGTCTTGTTGGTCCTATAAAGGAGTTGCTTGTCCATCTTATATAGTTCACCTTGACATTGTGGGTTTGTGGTTTGTTTTGTTGTGCCCCCCTTGGTTGACTCATGATCCTTTATCTTAGTTGGCCCATAGGTTATGTTTATTATTTTTTTTATACCCTACCTTAAGGAGTATCTATATTATAAATTAAATTTTTAATTTAACATGAGAGACGGATCCAGTTCGTGGTCTGCTGCTGCAACGTGATTGAGCTCTCTCCCTCTGCGTGATCTTTGTTGCTGCTCCATGTGATTTATTGCTACACCACCTGCGTGACTGGTCTTTCCTTTTTACAACTTCCACGTGGTCACTTTGCACCAACGTGATCATGATTCTGTTGGATTGTGGGTCCTTCCCTAGCGTGACCGTGGCCTGTTTCTTGGGTGGACTATGGGTTCTTCCACGGTATAACCATGAGTCTGTTTCTTGGTGGACTGTGGGTCCTTCACTAGAGTGACCGTGATTTGTTTCTTGGTACTTTATTGGTGGACTGTGGGTCCTTCACTAGCATGACTATGATTTGTCTTCTTGAGTGGACTGTGGGTCCTTCCCCACTGTGTCCGTCATTTGTTTTCTTGGTGGACTATGGGTCCTTCTCCAACACAACCGTGATTTGTTTTCTTGGGTGGAATGTGGGTCCTTCACCATCGTGACCATGATCTGTTTCTTGGTGGATTGTGGGTCCTTCACCAGCATGACTATGATCTGTTTTCTTGAGTGGACTATGGGTACTTCCCCAGCATGATTGTGATATGTTTTCTTGGTGGACTTTGTGTCCTTCTCCAGCATGACCATGATCTATTTTATTGGCTGGACTATGGGTCCTTACCTATGTTAGATTTTTATAATTTAAGGTAGCATTAACTTAGGATCTTAACTGAGAGAATAATAAGCACAACAATCAAACACATGAGACAATGAACACAAAGATTTTCCTCGGGGAAAACATAAAGGAGAAACCCCTGCAACTTCCTCAGAGATAGAATCAACACCACTAGCAAAGCCCCGAAAACAGTAAGATGATATCCCGATAGCAGTAGCCTCTTTCTCTCTAGACCCAACAACTTCTTCTTCCTCAGCTATGCACTACAACTGAGTGTGAGTGAGTGTGTGATAAACAGAGAGGCTCACTCTCTATTTATACTAATTCCAGACTTGACAATGACTCACTAGGGCTGACTTCTCTAGGAGAGTCTAATAACCCTAGGTCCCCACAACTGTGGGGACTTTAACCCTTGAACAGTAGGAGGGTTACCCATAATGACTTGACATGACTTGTTTACATTATAGAACCTCCCGATCAGAACATCGGGGCATGACATGACTCAATTACATTATAGATACTTCCCGGAATAAACATCGGGGTACAATACATGAAATATACAAGTGAATACATTCCAAAGTTACAAATACATCAACACTCCCTATTAACTAGGAAGGTATTCTTTCGACACAATTTTCAGCGCTGGTCTTCTTCTCTGTATCGATCGGATCATCTTGTCATCTTTGTCTTCAAGTTGTCTTCATCTTCAAGTCTTGTTCATCTTCAAGTCATCTTCATCTTCAAGTATTCTTCATCTTCAGGTCTTCTTCATCTTCAAGTATTCTTCATCTTCAAGTCATCTTCATCTTCAAGTCTTCTTCATCATGGGATCTGGGTCATCACTAGATCTGGATCATCATTGCTGGATCATCATCACTATATCATCATCAAATTTGGATCGTCACTTGATTTGGATCATCATCAAGTTTGGATCATCATCACATCTGGATCATCACTTGATCTGGATCATCATCAAGTCTGGATCATCATCATCAGTGCTATCTCAGAATGGTTCTGTCTCTTGATTCTTCTCGTCACAAGAAGTTCTACAGAGCCAACCCTTTTTCATGCTGGTTGTAGGCCTAGCCTTCATGTAGGTATTCGGTGCTTATATCTGACCCTAAGTCAGAATGGCCCGCCTAGCTCTTACATATGACCTCATCTTGTTAGAAAGGCATGCCCAGCACCCACATTTGACCTCATATTATCAGAAAGGCCCAACACTCACATCTGACCATGTGTAAACACGCCATGCTAGAATGGCTCAGCACTTATATTCGACCATGTGCGAACACACCGCATCGGAAGGGCTTTGCACTTACATCTGACCATGTGTGAACACACCGCATTGGAAGGGCTCTCCACTTACATCTAACCATGTGCGAACACACCACATCAGAAGGGCTCTCCAATTACATCCGACCATGTGCGAACACACCGCATCGGAAGGGCTCTACACTTACATCCAACAATTTGTGAACACACCGCATCGAAAGGGATCTCAGTCCCAGACTGAGGATTCCTGGTAATTGACCAGGTGCCTCCATTCTCCCAGAGAATGGAATCTCAGCACCAAGCTGAGTATCCTGGTAACTGACCAGGTGCCTCCATTCCAATAATGGAATTTAGCACTTATATATGATCATGTAGGAACCAATCCTACAATCACATCAGAATGGCTCAGTACAACTCACATCTGACATGGAAGGAACCAATACTCTCACCATGACAGAATGGCTCAGCCCTTACATCTGACCATGGAAGGAACCTAATCCTCTCACCATGTCAGAATGGATCTAGGTCTCATCATTTCCCCTTGGAGGGAACCTCGATCTAGATAACACCAAGCTTCTCCCTGAAGTACTCAAACTTCACTTTGGCCAGTGGCTTCGTCAACACATCAGCTATCTGTTCGTTCGTTGCAACATACTGGAGCTTCACTGCTCCTCTCTGCACCATATCCCTGATATAGTGATACTTGATCTCGATATGCTTCGACTTGTCATGGAACACCGGGTTCTTCGACAACTTCACACAACTCTGGTTGTCACAATATATACAAGTAGCATCCAACTGGAGATCAAATAAATTAGATAGTAGCTTTCTCAACCACACTGCCTTGCAACTAGCTGTGACATAATCTGCTTCAGCTGTACTTAGTGCCACATAGGACTGCTTCCTACTAAACCAAGAGATCACACCTGATCCCATACTGAAGTAGCATCCTGAAGTGCTCTTCCTATTGATGGCACTGCTTGCCCAATCTGAATCAACATAACACTCCAGGTTAATATTTTGATTCGCTTCGTACTTGAGCCCGTAATCAACTGTACCATTCAGGTACCTCAGAATATGCTTTGCAACAATCAAGTGAACATGTCTCGGATCTATCAGGAACTGGCTCAAGGTGTTCAAAGAAAAGCAAATATCTGGTCTCATGTCCGTCAGGTACATCAAGGACCCAATCATCTGACGATACATCGTAGCATCAACCACTTCTGATGAAGCATCACTCAACATCTTCAATTTTGATGCCATGGGTGTGGTTATGGCCTTGTAGTCCATCATCCCAAACATCTTCAGGATCTCTATTGCATACTTCCCTTGTCCAAGGAATATTCCATCTGCATTCTACCACACCTCCATGCCTAGAAAATAGTGCATCATACCCAAGTCTTTCATTTCAAACTTGGAAGCAAGCTTCCTCTTCGTATCAGCAATCAACCCATCCATACTTGTTACAAACATATCATCCACATACAGTACGAGTATCATTGGGTTACCTTTTTCAACCTTGTAGTAAAGGTTGGAATTTGCTTTACTTTTGGTAAAGCCCAAACTGGATAGAAAGCCATCAATTTTTCCGTACCATGTCCTGGGTGCCTGTTTCAAACTGTACAAGGATTTCTTCAATCTACACACATGAGACTCCCTGTCATGTGTCTCAAAACCAAGTGGCTGCTGCACATACACTTCCTCTTCTACCACACCATTCAAGAAGGCAGTCTTGACATCCATCTGGTGTATCTTCCATTTCATTACTGTAGCTAGAGCAAGTACTGATCTGATGGAAGTGTATCTGGCTACAGGTGCAAAAGTTTCTTCATAATCTAATCCTTCTTTCTAGGAGAATCCATGAGCCACGAATCTTGATTTATATTTCTCTATGCTGCTATCTGCAGCATGCTTGATCTTGTAGATCCATTTGGAAGTTACAACGGACTTCCCTTCTGGCCTTGGGACAACATCCAAAACATAATTCTTCATGATCGATTGATACTCTTTGATCATAGCATCCTTCCATTCTTTTCTTTCTACTGCTTCTTCATAGTTGGAAGGTTCTTTGTCAATAATGTCACATAGCAGGGCTACATAACTGGAGCAGGACCTAGTTCTCTTTCTTCCTCTGTGTGTTTCTTCTGAAGCTCCATATTTTTCTGCAACTTGGATAATTTCACGTGCCCAAGCAGGTTTCCTTTTGTGAGGATTCTTCTCCTGAGGTGGATCCACAGGTTCTTGAGGTTCTTCTAATTCTCGATCCTCTTCTTGAATTTCTTCGTTCATGGTTGTATCATGAATTCTGGGTGCTTCTATTTCTTCAGGTTATTCAGTCGACCTCTTCCTGGATTTGATGTAGGCTAAATCTTCATCAAATGTTACATCTCTGATGATGTCGATCTTCTTGAATCCTGGGAAGTATATTCTATAAGCCTTCGAGCTTTCAGAGTATCCCACAAATATACCCTTCTTTCCTGAAGGATACAACTTCGTCCTCTTTTCTTTTAGAATATGTGTGTATATAGGACAACCGAACATTCTGAGATGGCTGACTTCTGGTTTCTTGCCAGAGAAGACTTCTTCAGGTGTCTTGTTCTCGAGTACTCTATGTGGAGTACGGTTCTATACATATACCGCTGTTCTGGAAGCTTCTTCCCATAGATGCATGGGAAGATCCTGATCATGAAGCATGGCTCTTGCTGCTTCCATGATCGTTCTATTCTTTATTTCTGCAATCCCATTCTGTTGTGGATTATATGGAGTGGATAAATCCCTCTTAATCCCTAAGTCTTTGCATAGCTCTTTGAATTCATTTGATGTGAATTCTCCGCCATTATCTAATTGAAAGGTCTTGATCTTATTTTCAGTGTGGTTCTTGATCAAGGCTTTGAATTCATTGAACTTTCTGAATACTTCATCTTTGTTCTTCATAAAGTGTTAGCACTCAGAATGTACCCAGGTTGTAAAAGGTATACTCCAAGGTAGGAGCAAAACCACTTTAGGAAGAAACTTGTATTTTCTTCCAGAGAGGGATCTCTCAATAAAGATTTAACAAGACCATATTTAAAACAACATTCACAGATTTATGTATTTGGCTGAAACAATCACATAACCATTGGGCATGGGGTCATATACAAATATAAAAATACCACAAATACATATACATGATATTCATCAAAGGCAAGATAATCATATCATCACAGTCATTCAAATTGATTCAGGTGGAACATAAGAGATGAAGGAACAACCCATTAATACAGAGCATCAACAAGGATGAGTTCTATACCAACTTTAGCAGAGAAAATCATATAATATCTGAAATGATGATCAGAGCATAAATACATGAATTCTAATCATCTAACGCTATATTCCAGATACGAGGAAGAAACAAAACGGAATGTTACACAAGGGAAATACAATCACATAAGAAGGAGGCACAGACTGTAATATCAACGACACATGAATCTCTGACAAAACTCTCATGCATTCACTTTGTCATTCCAAAAACATATATGTTCTCCAAAATTATTCACTACCCGATGGGTTCCAACCCCTATCTCTTAAAAAAGATGCATATTTATACATAAATTGATAGCTCTACCAACAAGAAGATCAATAATAGAATGATCGGCTTAAGTTAGAGTTTGTAACTGAATTCCTAACCCCTAGGAAGTTTGTTACAACTCCAATCCTAACAGACCACAAAGTACGAATCAACTTGACAACAAACTTTCGCCCATCAGCTCCATATCTTTGCCCCATCAGCTCCACGTCTTTGCCCCATCAGATCCATATCTTTGCCCCATCAGCTCCACGTCTTTGCCCCATCAGCTCCACCTCTTTGCCCCATCAGCTCCATATCTTTGCCCCATCAGCTCTTCAGTGCATGACACCTGTTCCTAAGGATGGAGAATATAATTTGTCTTGCCAAACTGCTCCACATCTTTCCACTGCTCCGAACTTGGGGTGTCACACTCCATCATTTCCCAAATAGCTACCTCGAGCTCCATATATGCTTCATAGGACTTTCTGGGCAATCTGCTCCTGATGATGGCGAACTTCTATAGAATCTCGAAATCCTCTATGAGCATATCCACAATGGTCTTCCCTGTCAGATTTTTCTCCAAATCATTGAATTTGGTGTGATCCATGCGGCACTGAATAAGCAGGTTATGATAATGTTCCTGTGAGAACATGTGACCTTCTCCATCCCAGAAAGAAGGAAATCCGTCCTCGAACAGTTCTTTAAACTCCTGTTTAAAATTATTAACCTGCAGAATCAATCCTTCTGATTTATCATGGACCGTTTTGATTAAGTGATGCTTATGGATGATTTTATTTGCCCACATCACTATTGACACTCTGTCCTTTATGCCCAATTCCTGCAACTTCTGATATGACAGTGAATTTAGAAAATTTAATGTGTTCTGAGCCGTAACGAGGGGTCTTTTCTCCATATGTTCGTTTACCAGTTTCAGCCTCTGGTGGGCCAGATTTATCATTATATTCAAATCATCAATAAAATTTAAATAGTGCCTGAACTTGGTAATCTCTATACACAGGGTATCCCAAATGATGTGTTTTGCCCCCTGAAGAGGGCCTTTCCCAATGCATTTTTCCTTTAGTTCATTAAATTTCTTCTGTAATTGATTCCTGTCTTGCAGTATTTGTTTTTTGCTTTCATTAACTTTGGCCAGTTCAGCTTTCATCTTTTCATTTTCTGCTTTCAAATCTCTGATTTCCTCTTCTTTCAAACTCACCTGGGACATTGGCACCAACAAATCGTCAGTAGAGAAATCATCTAATGGCTTCTGGATATTTACAATAGACAGGTCCTCGCCGGTGGGAGTCTGGTTCATCAACTCTTCCATAATTTCCTTCTCTTCATTCTGATCTTTTTTCATCAAGGATATTTGGGATAACAGCTCCTCCCTTTCGGCTTCCCACTTCTCTTTTTCCTCCTGTAGCTCTCCGACTCTTCCTTTGTATTCCATCATCTCCTGATGGACTTTATCTTTTTCTTCTTAGAGGGCTAGCAACTCAGATGACTGAACATGTTCAGTGCCTGGGATCTTCAGTTTCTTCTTCAGGACCTGGAGCGCATTATCCTTTTCCTCTAACAACCTCTTGACTACCTGTGTACTGTCTGAATTAGCAATGTCTGTCTGCAGCTTCTTAATATGAACAACATTTGCTTTATTTTCTACTTTCTCATGTTTCAACTGGATTTCCAATTTTTCTATCAAGACTTGCAATTTATTGATCCTCACCATGGCTTGTAGTAAGTCTGAGTAGATGATATCGCTTGTCTGTTTGTGGAGTTGAATTTTGTCCGGAGTGCTGATTTTGTCTAACCGGATCTCTATTTCAGGCATTTTCTTGTCACTTACCATAGCCATTCTAAAAGTATTACTCTCAGCATCTCTAGCAGAGACTAGAGAGGTTTTCGAACTGTACAAACTTCTAACCTTCGGGAGCAAATTTCTTGTTTCCTCCATAGACTGTTTCCTCTTCTCAATGTAACTGGTTTTTAGGTCTTCCTTCGACTTAAACATGTGGCACAATCCTGAACTATCTACATCACCTTCCGGGTTTTTAAAAGAGAATTGACTTACTTGCACCGCTTTCAGGGGAACTAGGGCACCTCTTTTGGAACCATCAGAAACCTCCTTATCTACAATTTCACCACTTTGACGCAGCTTTGCCCTTTTATGCGGCCCTTCCTCGTCTATGTCCATACTCTCCGTTTCAGACAAACTCCTCTTGACTACCATACCAGCACCTTCTGTTATTTGGGTCGCTGTGACCGGTGTAGCATGTGTCTCTTCATCAGAATCTGACCTGTTAGTATATTGCAACAAATTGGCCATTTCATCTAGCCCCTCAATAGCCTGATGCTCAAATGGTTTATTCTTGTTTGCCTGCTTTCTCAATGAGATCACCTGGTGGGGGTCGTAGTTCACATTTACATCTTTTATGAAATCCATATTCTCCATCAACCTTTCTATAAATGCCAGGGCACCTTTACCTTTAAAAATGAAAGGGCCGACTTTAAATGGAAATTTAATATTCAAAGATTTTTTGAAAGCACCGAAGTGCTCTTCCTCAGACAACAATCTCTGCCTCATGAACTCCAGCGCAAAAATCCTTGGGGTCAAGAAGGATGGTAGCCTATAAGGCTGACCAGTAAAGCCATATATTCTTAACACTGTGTAACTTCTGTACAGGAACCAGTCCCCCACCCGATCTTCGGGTGGCGAATGCATTAGACATCTCATTTCGTCCAGGACACGGGGCAGGTCCTCATCAAACAACATCCTGTATATTTCGGACATGATCGAATTGGCAAATTCGACCATGTTGATTTGCTTGGGCAAATCAGAAGAATATAGAGCACTTAAGAACTTTAACTCAGTAACATTAGAACATAATAACATGTTAAACAAGTATGTTTGAAACCTAAAGAACTAGACCTTGGGAAATTCAGTCAACTGGAGGTGGATTGCTTCGGCAAGGTACTCATCTAAATTAAGCACGGGGACTGACTGGGACTCGGGACTTAAAGAATTTATTTTTAACAATAAACCAAGGATAACATCACCTATATGACAATCGTCATCTAGACCTAACACTTGACAGACCAAAGACATTACCAGTTGCACCTCAGTTCTAAAAATGTGCAAGGGGTAAGGTGAGAAAAGGCCTTCAAGAGACTAACCTTCCTTCAGGATACTTGACAGGAATCGAGAGCGACTTTCACTTTCACAATTTTTGAAAAACTCGGCAAGGACAGATTCATTTACAGACTCATGATTTACAGGGTAGCTTTCGGGCAGACTAAGGTTTTCTCTGACGACCGAAGCATCAATTTTACACAGTATTTTCGACGCGGACCGACTCACAATGATCCTCTGAGAGGGAGAATAGTTCACCGCGCACCATTCGGCAAATTTAGGGAAGTGGAGGGTTTGCTCAAGGGCGAAATGATACAAAAATACTTGCATACATTCATAACGTCATTCCCCTGTGAAAAATACGACCACAATTTCTCTTTGCTGCCGGACACGCTTCCTGTGGACAGGAAGGGGTCGCAGATGCCCCTGTGTCTGTCTACTAAAAATTCCTCTCTGTCATCCCCGACCCAACCAGACACACGAACCTTGCTCCCTTGGTCCATTTCTTAATTTATAACAGTAATTGGACGAAGGAGTTACAGGAGTAAAGTCCTACCTGGCTTACTGTGGAGGCGTGTGTTCGGAACGTGCCTGGTATTGACAAATGGAAGCTCCCAAATCACCAGGTCCTTTTCGCCGGGTCCCGAGCAAATAAAATAATCATTGGAGAGGTCAACCCTGCCTTTATAGGACCACCCAATTCGCCACGTGGAAAACATTTATTTCCGCAACCACCACTTATCCCTAACTGTCGTGTGCTTTTATTTTCCGGTTTCATCCCAGACCGTAGATCTGATTTTTCTTTAATTCCTGGCCATTGGATCGTGCACCATGTACCTCGCTCCGCCCGGCGCCTTGGTTATAAACGACGTGCCAATCTCCATCCTGGAATGATTTCCCACCGTCGATGAAATCGCCTTTTACCATGAGCCGTTGGATCGGGTGACACGTACCAAACTCCGCCGGGAGTCTGGGACTTATCCTCCATGCAAGTTTCAACCCCGGAATCGATCCCAAACGTTGATCATTCTGCCTTTAAGTTTCCGCCGTTGGATCAAGCACCATGTAATGAATTCCGCTGGGCTCCTTTCTTTTATCCAACATGCAGCTTTGATCCCCGGAATTTTTCTCGGCCGTTGATGTGATACCCCTTTAACTCTCCACCGTCGGATCATACGCCACATACTAAATTCCACTGGGCACATCAGAATTATCCACCGCGCAAGTTCGCCCTCCAGAAATTATAACAGCCGTTGATCTGATTTACTTTGATTTTCAGCCGTCAGGTCGATCACCGGGTAACTCATTCCATTGGGCATTGTAGGTTTATCGGTCGAGCAGGTCTTGGTTCCGGAATCAATCTCCACCATAGATGTGATCCGACTGCGCCTCTCTGCCATTGGATCTAGTAGCCTGTACCTGATTCCATCGGATTGTGTCATTTTAACCGCTATGCAAGTTTACGAAGTGGATTGGATAAGGACCGTTGATCCGCCTGAACCAACGTGACGACCGTTGATCTATGCGCCTGATAAGTGCCCGGTCAAACTTTTATCTTCCTTGCATCTCCGAGGAGCAGAGAGAATACCAGCCGTCGATTTTCTTCCTCCTTCCATCGCGGCCTAGGATCTTTGGTGACTTGATCGCATTTTGCCTATAGCTCCATTTTTTATGATATATCCTTTGACCCAAGTGTCCAAACAACCATTTTTCTTTCTCCACCATGGTTTCTTATCCTCTTTATAAATAATAGTGTTAATAGCTGGCTCCATCTGAGGATGATATCCTCCCTGCGAGGTATCAAAGAACTCATAGACCAGGTGCCTATTTTTTGACTTTGCATAATAACTCTAAAAAACCCATCTTTTGTCTTTTGTAAATATATCATTTTTATATTTTTCAGAAAATGAACGGTAGGCCTCCTGGATCTTAGGGCTTTCACTGCGAGCTTCAAATACACTCGGCCTACCATCCCTACTTATTTGTAAAGAGAAACAGATATGTACAATTCTATGATACAAATTTTACCCTCTCTCTCAGGACAGGTAATGCTTTAGATATCTTCCATTTACAGGGTTACTCTCTAGAAGAACCCCGTTAGTATATTCTAGCAAAAATGCATTCTGTCCTCTGTACCCAGCAACAACATAAGGTCCGACCCACATAGGGTAGAACTTTCCATGCTTGTCTTCGTTAGGAGCATCCCACTTCAAAACCAGGTCATCAATCTGGAACTGCTCTTCCTTGATCCTTCTGTCGAAAGTATTCTTCATTTTGTCTTAATGAGACTGCACTTTGTCATAAGCCTTACTTCTTCGTTCTTTGAGCTCGATGATCTGATTTATCCTCTGCTGTATGTGATTTGGTTCTTCTTGCTGATCCTGGAAATATCTCATAACAGGTACCCCTAATGATGTTGGAAAAATTACTTCAGCCCCGTATACCAGTTGGAATGGAGACATGCCGATGGCTCTTTTAGTACTAATCCTGTCAGCCCATAGAGCATATTTTAGTTTGGTGTGCCAGGATCTCTTATTATCTTCCAGCAGCTTTTTGATAATCCTCACCAGGATTTTATTTGAAGATTCGGCTAATCCATTTCCTTGAGGGTAATATGCAGTTGAGTGATTGAGGCTTATATGATATTTATGACAAAAGTTAATCATCTTCCTAGACTTGAAAGCAGTTGCGTTGTCTGTTACTATCCTTTTTGGACACCCGAACCAAGCCAATATATTTTCTTCAAGAAACTCTATGATCACATTCTCAGTGGCCCTCCTGGTAGGAATTGCTTCTATCCATTTAGTAAAATAGTCTGTAGCTGTCAAGATCCACCTGTGCTGACCTGATGAGTTGGGGTTTATTTCACCAATAAATTCCAAACCCCATTGCTGGAAAGGAGCCTCAACTGTTATTGGATTCAGAGGGAGAGGTAGTACCTTTCTCTTCCCGTTGAAAATTTGGCATTGATGACATTTGCTGATTTCTTTATAAACATCTGAGAATAATGTAGGCCAATAATAACCAGCTCTCAGGATTTTGTTTGCAGTCACCTTCCAAGAATGATGTCCCCCGCAGTCCCCTTTGTGAAATTCTTTGGTAATTTGCTGGGCTTCATCCTCCAATAGACAATTTAGTAGAACTCCTCCAGGATCCTTCCAATAAAGATATTTATTTATGATACAGAATTTAGCAGATTTCAACTTTACAAATCTTGCTCTTGATTTACTTAATCCTTCTGGTGCCTGCAAATTTCGGAGGACATTCACAACACCAGAGTACCATGGAGAGGACATAAAGTCAGGCATCACTTCTATCTCTATGTCCAACTGATTAGACTGGTGAGTCAAAAAATTGATCTGTAAAGATTCACAATTTGAGTTTGTCATCATCTTTGCTAACCCTTGTCCTTTAACCAGCTTCGTAGGTTTTATTTCTATATCATATTCCAATAATGTAGCTATCCATCTCGCCCTCCTGCCTTCTGGGTCTGGCTAAGTCAAAATTGCTTTTACTGCAGCGGTTGGAACATGTGCAATTACATGGGAATGCAAAACACATATTCTGAAATCCTTTAATGCTTTAATCAGAGCATAGGCCTGCTTTTCCATGATATCGTATTTCAACTCCCCATCCCATAGCATTTTACTGAAAAAGGCTATGGGTTGTTCCAAATTTTCCTCATTTTTCTGTAACAATACTGCTACTATAGTATGTTCAGAAGCATATGAGAATACTGAGAAATCCTTGGCAAAATATGGACTTACCAAAACAGGAGCTTCTGAAATGGCTTTCTTGATTTCCCGAAATGACTCCTTAGCTTCTGTATTCCATTTTATTTCGTGACCTTTTCTCAACATATTTGTAATATTCATCAAGATCTCAGCAAAGCTTGGTACAAATCTCCTCAAGAAATTCACCTGTCCCAGAAATGATTGTATCTCCTTTTTTCTTCTGGGTTCTCCCACCTTCAGAATTGCACTTACTCTCTCAGGGTCAATCTTTATGCCATCCTTGGATATTATATGGCCTAGCAGCTTTCCTTCTTCTAGTGCAAAATTAGACTTCTTAGGGTTCAAAGATATGCCATACTTCCTACACTTCATGAAAACCTTCTCCAGATGATGGAGATGCTCTCTATCAGACTTTGAGTAGACTGTGATATCATCCATATAAATTACCACAAAACTTCCAATTTCTCCTACAAAGGCAATGTCCATAGCTCGCTGAAAAGTGGCGCCTGCATTCATCAAACCAAAAGGCATCTTCGCATACATGAAAGTGCCCCATGGTGTAGTAAAGGCAGTCTTCTCCTGATCTTCTGGCAGCACTTTGATCTGATTATACCCGGAAAAACCATCCAGCATCCAAATCCTTTCAGCTCCCACCACTTGTTGCAGTAAATGATCCATCTTGGGTAAGGGATAGTTGTCTTTCATGGAGACCTTATTCAAATTGCGGAAATCTATGCACAGTCTTATCTCTCCATTCTTCTTTCTGACAGGGACCAAATTTGCAACCCATTTAGAAAACCTAAGTGTTACAATGATCTTGGCATCAAATAACTTCTTTATCTCCTTCTTAATGACAGGGAGCATCTTAGGATTGATCCTCCTGAGTTTTTGCTTAAAAGGATTTTCTCCAGGCTTTATAGGAATAGTGTGCTGTATGATAGATGTATCATATTCTTTGAGGTCTTCATAACTCCAAGCAAACACATCTGTATATTTTTTCATCAACTTTACATACTCCTCTTTCTCTTTTTCCGGAAGCTTCTTGGATAATTTTATGAATTTAGGATTTTCCTCAGTGCCAATATTTTTATCTTCAACGGCATCACCAACAGGTTTCACTTTGGGGTTCTTGGCAACATCATTTTGATCAAAGAGCCTTTCTAAAGGGATTAGGCCTCTTGGTATGAAATTATTTTTCAGCTGGATGATATCCTTACCTCCCAAGGTCTTCTTTAACCTCTCAGTATCTTCTTCTGACTCAATTTCTTCGTCATCTCCAGGGGTCCTATCATTATCATTTTCATTGTCAAAATGAGTATTCACAAACTCTCCTGACAACTCTAGAAATCTTCGGATCTGCATATCATCTTCGAACACCTGCCAGTATTTGTAATTGTCAGGGATAGAAGGTCTGTTCAAAATCTCCACCTGGTATTCCTTTTGACTAGTCATTGGGGTCTCAAATTTTCCAGCAGATACTGCTAAGGATTCAGCCACCAAATTTTCAACTCTGGGAACAACCTGGATTGTATGCTCTGTGAAGAAATTGCCAAGCATATCCCATACTTCATTTCTGTAAGCCCTCATCCGAGGATGCTTGGTTTGATAACTCTCATTCACCTGATTTATCACCAACTCAGAATCTCCCAAGATCTTGACCCTCTGAGCTCCCAGATCCTTCAAAGCATGTAATCCCAATAATAGGGCCTCATATTCTGCCACATTATTTGTGCATTCAAAAAGCAATTTGTATGACAAAGCTTTGAAATCATGAATAGGAGAAATGATATAGACACCAGCCCCAGCACCAACCTTTGCAACAGATCCATCAAAGTACATGATCCATTGGCCTTCCTTTTTCTGTTTTGCTTCCAAAGCTTCCTGTTCCAACATTTCTTTTTCATCATTTTCCTGAGACTTCTCCTGCAACGTCTTTTCTACTTCATGTGGGATAGTCTCATTAAAGAAAATGGAAGACCCCAAATTAGTATCAACAGCATATATGTGGTGGACTTCGGGTTTATCTTGACTGCTAACCACATAGGGAGTTCTTTTTTCACTATATAACCTTCTGCTCCCATCTGGAAAAGGAATCGTTGCATATGACATGTCCATCTGTAAACTACCTTTCAGCTTGGAGGTCCAAGATCTTGACAGCAATACCCCAAATTTGGGTGGGATATCTGCTACCACCACATCCATGACTATAGTTTTAGATGGCAATTTATTCAGGGTCACCACCATGTCTTTAATTAAACCAAGGCATTTTACTCTCCTAGAATCAAATGAGTATAAATCCTTATATGGTCTAGTCACTTCTAATCCCAGACTTTCCATGACCCCTTTAGGCATTATATTGTGTGATGCCCTGGAATCCAACATAGCATTATGGATCACCTTGTCATGCACATTTAGACTTAAATAGAAAGGAGGAACTTCTTCATCTTCTAAATTTTCAACTTTGGGTCCAAATGAAATAGCAGGATTATCATCATTAAATTCTAAAATGTCTGACTGCCATTCTCCTTGGTTTTTGATCATCTTGGTGACAGTATCTCTGTATTCAGTGTTTCTCAATAGCTCATTAAATGGAATAGAGATCTTTAGTTTTGAAAGCTCATTTTGTAGGCTAAAACCAGCACCAATCTTTTCCACATCAATTGGAGTCGCCTTCTTTATTATTTTATCCCTTTGTACCTCATTTTCAACCTCCTTACTCACAGAGGGTTCCTTTTGTAGTTCTTTCCCCTTTTCTCCATTCAAAGAACTAGAGGAAGGATGATTTGGGTTTGCCTTCCCTTTATTTATGGGGACATCCCTATTCCGCAGTCTCATTTTCCTTTGCACATCATCCATTGCATGCAAATAACCTCTCTGATATAGCTCATTTTCAAATTCTTCATTTGGACCTTCCTGCGCAAACATATTATGTTCTTCTTCCGTGAGATATATTTCTGAATCCTGTTCCCCAAACAGATGAATCTCATTTTCAAGTGGGTCTTCTTCATCCCCAACATAATTTTCAGGGAAAGGCGGATGGATAGGCTGTTCTTCTTGGTTTCTTGGATTTCTCTGCCTGTTCTGGGGAGGAACAGGGGGATTTGGTCTTCTGAAATTTGGATTCCTGATTTGGGGATCCCCTTGCTCCATATTGAAAGGCCTAGTGTCCATAGTTAATTTATCCATCAACTTTTCCATAGTCTTCAACATCGTCTCAAATTTAAAATTAGCTGAAGAAGATGAAGTAGAAGGCCCATTGTCTTCTTTTCTCCTCCTGTCCATGTCTCTATGTTTTATCTTCCCACTAGCCATCATGTTAGCTTCCACCTCTAGGGAATCAGTAAACATGGTAGCAAGAGTTTCCGATCTCCTTTCTCGTAATGAGAATGCAAAATCATTATCAAAAGCTCCAGCATAATGCAGTTGAGCAGCCGCAGGGGAAGGTTTTATATCTTCAGGAATAGAGTTGTAAGCCCTCATGAATCTGCTTGAAAATTCGTGAACAGACTCAAAACCCCCCTTCTTAAGACTATTGTACTGAGATAAAAGCTGCAGAGGGTTCTGTTTATCATCCCACCTGTCCAGAAAGGCATTTTGAAAGGCCTGAAAATTTGCTATAGATCCATTAGGCAGGTCCTTAAACCACTTCTTTGCCTCCCCAGACAAACTCTGGGCAAATAACCACAGTTTGACATCAGGATAGTCAACTTCTTCCAAGTCAATGAAATCTTCAAACTTGGCAACATGTTGTTTTGCGGTTATCTCACCTTCCCCATCAAATAAAGAAATCCTCTAAGAATAATTTTGGGGGAGATCATGTAATACAACCGGCAAACGCAAGGGAGCAAATCTAGCGGCCATTGGTCTGGGCGTGTTCACAGGAACTGTAGTATTTTGAGAATGCTCGAAGGCTGTTGTTTCAGCTTTAGAGGTTTGTTGCAAATCCTTCCAAAGGGAATCTAACAGATAGGACTCTAACCTACTAGGGTTGGACACAGTATTTTTGAGGTCGGAGACAGACCTAGCTCTCAACCTACAAGGAATGAACTCAGTATTTTTTAGGGCGGGTTCAGATCTAGTTCTCAATAGGGTCTGCGCAGTATTGACTTCCCATGCTGGGTTAATATGAGAGTCTGGTGATGATGATGGGCCGAACAAAGGAAAATATCATTAGAGGAATTTTGGGGTCTAAAATGGGCCTCCTAAGGAAAATAATAAAATAACAGTTAAAATAATAAAATAACAGTTAAAATAATAAAATAATAGTTAAAATAATAAAATAATATTGATTAATTTTGGAGGAAGAAAGAAAAAAACTACTTTTTGTGTTCGTATTTTCGACATATCTCCCTGTGTTTTTACTCAAATTTCGACATATCTCCCTGTGTCAATTCAACCATTATGGTTGACTTATTTTAATAAAATTCTATTGGTTCTTGAATTCCAACTCACAAAAAAATATTTTGGCACGTTTTCTTATAAGGCCCATTTTAGACCCCAAATTTCCTTTAATGAACTTCTCTTTATTTTTTCTCTTAAACAGCTTTTCTGGATCCTCAAAGCTTTTCAGAATTTCGGTATCAGAGTTACCTCGTGTATGTCTTCTTGAAGCCAGAATGTCGTTCTTGAATTCTGAAAACAATTTCTCAATGAAGTCGCCAGGGCAAATATACAACCTTCTATCCTTTTTGAAACTCCTGTTTGCCCACAGAAATCTCTTTTAATCTTTGTCATTCTCCCGGGGCAGATAAGAACTTTCGTCCCCGGCAACGGCGCCAGTTTGTTAGCACTTAGAATGTACCCAGGTTGTAAAAGGTATACTCCAAGGTAACAGCAAAACCACTTTAGGAAGAAACTGGTATTTTCTTCCAGAGAGGGATCTCTCAATAAAGATTTAACAAGACCAGATTTAAAACAACATTCACAGATTTATGTATTTGGATGAAACAATCACATAACCATTGGGCATGGAGTCATATACAAATATAAAAATACCACAAAGACATATACATGATATTCATCAAAGGCAAGATAATCATATCATCACAGTCATTCAAATTGATTCAGGTGGAACAGAAGAGATGAAGGAACAACCCATTAATACAGAGCATCAACAAGGATGAGTTCTATACCAACTTTAGCAGAGAAAATCATATAATATCTGAAATGATGATCAGAGCATAAATACATGAATTCTAATCATCTAACGCTATATTCCAGATACGAGGAAGAAACAAAACATAATGTTACACAAGGGAAATACAATCACATAAGAAAGAGGCACAGACTGTAATATCAACGACACATGAATATCTGACAAAAATCTCATGCATTCACTTTGTCATTCCAAAAACAGATATGTTCTCCAAAATTATTCACTACCCGATGGGTTCCAACCCCTATCTCTTAAAAAAGATGCATATTTATACATAAATTGATAGCTCTTCCAACAAGAAGATCAATAACAGAATGATCGGCTTAATTTAGAGTTTGTAGCTGAATTCCTAACCCCTAGGAAGTTTGTTACAACTCCAATCCTAACAGACCACAAAGTACGAATCAACTTGACAACAAACTTTCGCCCATCAGCTCCATATCTTTGCCCCATCAGCTCCACGTCTTTGCCCCATCAGCTCCATATCTTTTCCCCATCAACTCCACGTCTTTGCCCCATCAGCTCCATGTCTTTGCCCCATCAGCTCCATATCTTTGCCCCATCAGCTCTTCAGTGCATGACACCTGTTCCTAAGGATGGATAATATACTTTGTCTTGCCAAACCGCTCCACAGCTTTCCACTGCTCCAAACTTGGGGTGTCACACTCCATCATTTCCCGAATAGCTACCTCGAGCTCCATATATGCTTCATAGGACTTTCTGGGCAATCTGCTCCTGATGATGGCGAACTTCTGCAGAATCTCGAAATCCTCTGTGAGCATATCCACGATGGTCTTCCCTATCAGATTTTTCTCCAAATAATTGAATTTGGTGTGATCCATGTGGCACTGAACAAGCAGGTTATGATAATGTTCCTGTGAGAACATGCGCCCTTCTCCATCCCAGAAAGAAGGCAATCCATCCTCAAACAGTTCTTTAAACTCCTGTTTAAAATTATTAACTTGCAGAATCAATCCTTCTGATTTATCATGGACCGTTTTGATTAAGTGATGCTTATGGATGATTTTCTTTGCCCACATCACTATTGACGCTCTGTCTTTTATGCCCAATTCCTGCAACTTCTGATGTGACAGTGAATTTAAAAAATTTAATGTGTTCTGA
Organism: Pseudotsuga menziesii; assembly: GCA_001517045.1. Taxonomy (NCBI): domain Eukaryota; kingdom Viridiplantae; phylum Streptophyta; class Pinopsida; order Pinales; family Pinaceae; genus Pseudotsuga; species Pseudotsuga menziesii. The sequence goes on from LPNX010294148.1 coordinate 21,243, forward strand.
GCCGTAACGAGGGGTCTTTTCTCCATATGTTCGTTTACTAGTTTCAGCCTCTGGTGGGCCAGATTTATCATTATATTCAAATCATCAATAAAATTTAAATAGTTCCCAAACTTGGTAATCTCTATACACAGGTTATCCCAAATGATGTGTTTTTCCCCCTGAAGAGGGCCTTTCCCAATGCATTTTTCCTTTAGTTCATTAAATTTCTTCTGTAATTGATTCCTGTCTTGCAGTATTTGTTTTTTGCTTTCATTAACTTTGGCAAGTTCAGCTTTCATCTTTTCATTTTCTGCTTTCAAATCTTTGATTGCCTCTTCTTTCAAACTCACCTGGGACATTGGCACCAACAAATCGTCAGTAGAGAAATCATCTAATGGATTCTGGATATTTACAATAGACAGGTCCTCGCCGGTGGGAGTCTGGCTCATCAACTCTTCCATAATCTCCTTCTCTTCATTCTGATCTTTTTTCATCAAGGAGATTTGGGATAACAGCTCCTCCCTTTTGGCTTCCCACTTCTCTTTTTCCTCCTGTAGCTCTCCGGCTCTTCCTTTGTATTCCATCATCTCCTGATGGACTTTATCTTTTTCTTCTTAGAGGGCTAGCAACTCAGATGACTGAACATGTTCAGTGCCTGGGATCTTCAGTTTCTTCTTCAGGACCTGGAGCGCATTATCCTTTTCCTTTAACAACCTCTTGACTGCCTGTGTACTGTCTGAATTAGCAATGTCTGTCTGCAGCTTCTTAATCTGAACAACATTTGCTTTATTTTCTACTTTCTCATGTTTCAACTGGATTTCCAATTTTTCTATCAAGACTTGCAATTTATTGATCCTCACCATGGCTTGTAGTAAGTCTGAGTAGATGATATCGCTTGTCTGTTTGTGGAGTTGAATTTTGTCCAGAGTGCTGATTTTGTCTAACCGGATCTCTATTTCAGACATTTTCTTGTCACTTACCATAGCCATTCTAAAAGTATTCCTCTCAGCATCTCTAGCAAAGACCAGAGAGGTTTTCGAACTGTACAAACTTCTAACCTTCGGGAGCAAATTTCTTGTTTCCTCCATAGACTGTTTCCTCTTCTCCATGTAACTGGTTTTTAGGTCTTCCTTCGACTTAAACACGTGGCACAATCCCGAACTGTCTACATCACCTTCCAGGTTTTTAAAAGAGAATTGACTTACTTGCACCACTTTCAGGGGAACTAGGGCACCTCTTTTGGAACCATCAGAAACCTCCTTATCTACAATTTCACCACTTTGAAGCAGCTTTGCCCTTTTATGCGGCCCTTCCTCATCTATGTCCATACTCTCTATTTCAGACAAACTCCTCTTGACTACCATACCAGCACCTTCTGTTATTTGGGTCGCTGTGACCGGTGTAGCATGTGTCTCTTCATCAGAATATGACCTGTCAGTATATTGCAGCAAATTGGCCATTTCAGCTAGCCCCTCAATAGCTTGATGCTCAAATGGTTTATTCTTGTTTGCCTGCTTTCTCAATGAGATCACCTGGTGGGGGTCATAGTTCACATTTACATATTTTATGAAATCCATATTCTCCATAAACCTTTCTATAAATGCCAGGGCACCTTTACCTTTAAAAATGGAAGGGCCGACTTTAAAAAAAAAAATTAATATTCAAAGATTTTTTGAAAGCACCGAAGTGCTCTTCCTCAGACAACAATATCTGCCTCATGAAATCCAGCGCGAAAATCCTTGGGGTCAAGAAGGATGGTAGCCTATAAGGCTGACTAGGAAAGCCATATATTCTTAACACTGTGTAACTTCTGTACAGGAACCAGTCCCCCACCCGATCTTCGGGTGACGACTGCATTAAACATCTCATTTCGTCCAGGACACGGGGCAGGTCCTCATCAAACAACATCCTGTATATTTCGGACATGATCGAATCGGCAAATCCGACCATGTTGATTTGCTTGGGAAAATCAGAAGAACATAGAGCACTTAAGAACTTTAATTCAGTGACATTAGAACATAATAACATGTTAAGCAAGTATGTTTGAAACCTAAAGAACCAGACCTTGGGAAATTCAGTCAACTAGAGGTGGATCGCTTAGGCAAGGTACTCATCTAAATTAAGCACAGGGACTGACTGGGACTCGGGACTTAAAGAATTTATTTTTAACAAGAAACCAAGGATAACATCACCTATATGACAATCGTCATCTAGACCTAACACTTGACAGACCAAAGACATTACCAGTTGCACCTCAGTTCTAAAAATGTGCAAGGGGTAAGGTGAGAAAAGGCCTTCAAGAGACTGACCTTCCTTCAGGATACTTGACAGGAATCGAGAGCGACTTTCACTTTCACAATTTTTGAAAAACTCGGCAAGGACAGATTCATTTACAGACTCACGATTTACAGGGTAGCTTTCGGGCAGACTAAGGTTTTCTTTGACGACCGAAGCATCAATTTTACACAGTATTTTCGACGCGGACCGACTCACAATGATCCTCTGAGAGGGAGAATAGTTCACCACGCACCATTCGGCAAATTCAAGGAAGTGGAGGGTTTTCTCAAGGGAGAAATGGTACAAAAAATACTTGCATACATTCACAACGTCATTCCCCTGTGAAAAATAAGACCACAATTTCTCTTTGCTGCTGGACATGCTTCCTGTGGACAGGAAGGGGTCGCAGACGCCCCTGTGTCTGTCTACTAAAAATTCCTCTCTGTCATCCCCGACCCAACCAGACACACGAACCTCGCTCCCTTGGTCCATTTCTTAATTTATAATGGTAATTGGACGAAGGAGTTACAGGAGTAAAGTCCTACCTGGCTTACTGTGGAGGCGTGTGTTCAGAACGTGCCTGGTATTGACAAATGGAAGCTCCCAAATCGCCAGGTCCTTTTCGCCGGGTCCCGAGCAAATAAAATAATCATTGGAGAGGTCAACCCTGCCTTTATAGGACCACCCAATTCGTCACGTGGACAACATTTATTTTCGCAACCACCACTTATCCCTAACTGCCGTGCGCTTCTATTTTCCGGTTTCATCCCAGAACATAGATCTAATTTTTCTTTAATTCCTGGCCATTGGATCATGCGCCACGTACCCCGCTCCGCCCGGCGCCTTGGTTATAAACGACGTGCTAGTCTCCATCCCAGAATGATTTCCCACCGTCGATGAAATCACCTTTTACGATGAGCCGTTGGATCGGGTGACATGTACCGAACTCCGTCGGGAGTCTGGGACTTATCCTCCATGCAAGTTTCAACCCCGGAATCGATCCCAAACGTTGATCATTCCGCCTTTAAGTTTCGACCATTGGATCAAGCACCATGTAATGAATTCCGCTGGGCTCCTTTCTTTTATCCAACGTGCAGCTTTGATCCCCGGAATTGTTCTCGGCCGTTGATGTGATACCCCTTTAACTCTCCACCGTCGGATCATACGCCACGTACCAAATTCCGCTGGGCACATCGGAATTATCCACCGCGCAAGTTTTCCCTCCGAAAATTATAACAGCCGTTGATCTGATTTACTTTGATTTTCAGCCGTCAAATCAATCACCGGGTAACTCATTCCGCTGGGCATTGTAGGTTTATCGGTCGAGCAGGTCCTGGTTCCGGAATCAATCTCGACCGTAGATGCGATCCGACTGCGCCTCTCCGCCATTGGATCTAGTAGCCTGTACCTGATTCTGTCGGATTGTGTCATTTTAACCGCTATGCAAGTTTACGAAGCGGATTGGATATGGACCGTTGATCCCCCCGAACCAACCCGATGACCGTTGATCTGTGCGCCTGATAAGTGCCCGGTCAAAATTTTATCTTCCTTGCATCTCTGAGGAGCGGAGAGAATACCAGCCGTCGATTTTCTTCCTCCTTCCATCGCGGCCTAGGATCTTCGGTGACTTGATCGCATTTTGCCTATAGCTCCATTTTTTATGATATATCCTTTGACCCAAGTGTCCAAACAACCATTTTTCTTTCTCCACCATGGTTTCTTATCCTCTTGATAAATAATGGTGTTAACATAAAGTATATTCATGTCGTCCTAGAAAAATCATCAATAAAAGAAACATAGTATACATGCCCCCTTAATGAACTGGATGACAGTGGACCGCATACATCAGAGTGGATGATTTTCAAGATTCCTTTTGCCTTGCTCTCGCTACTTGGAAATGTCTTCTTTGTGTTCTTTCCTTTCGCACATCCTTTGCATACTCCTTCATGTTTTGTCTACATTTCTGGGAGACCTTCAACAACTTTGCTTGCAAGTGGTAGTGCTATGTAATGTACATGTGCAAGCCTTCTATGCCAAAGCTCATTTGGTTCTACCGAGTCACGAAAAAATATTTTTCTAGTTGGCCTTTCAATTTGTATAGTCCTCCTTCTTGTTCCCCAATCACTACTGCATCATCAAAAGACTTTCCCTTTGGCCACATGAGGACTTGGCCATCTACAAATGCAACCCTCATTCCTTTTGCATCTAATGCAGATATGGAGAGGAGGTTCTTCTTTAGTCCAGGTACAAACAATACGTCTTTCATCTTGATAGAATTTCTAGAGTCTAGCTTATATGAGGATTCACCACTACCTTTTATTGGATACTGGTAGTCCTATTTAAGTTTCACCTTGTGAGGTGATTCATGTTCAAATAGTTTCACAAAGGATTCCTTGAATCCTGTCATATATTTGGAAGCACCACTATCTATAAGCCAATCATTGCTGCCATGTGTGATCATGAGAGTGGAAATTAGAACATATTCTTCATCACTTGAAGAATCATCACTGTCTTGTCTGGTTCTCTTTGTGGAAGGTTCGTCACCCTCTACAGCATGAGCATGATGTCTTCCCTTGTTTCCCTTCTTCTTGTGAGAGCTACTTTTGTTTCTAGGACAATCTCTAGAAAAGTGTCCTCTTTCATCACATGTATAGAAAATGTACTTAGCCATATCTCTAGGCTTTCTAAAGTTACTCTTCAGGTGAGAGTGCTTACCTCTGTGGTGGCTAGTTGTGGTTTTCTTGGATTGCACTGTGAGAGCTTGATCTTCACTTCCCATCTTTTCTTCTCAAGCTGCTATCCGAGCTTCTTCTTGAGAGCATTCTTCCCATAGACTGTTGAACTTGACTAACTTCTTTCTGGCACAGATCCCTTGAATGAAAGAGTCCCATGTCCTAGGGAGACCATTCAAGGTGGTCATTACAATCTCTGCATTCTCCACTTCTTCATCCACTGCTTCAAGTTGTTCTTTGATCTGGGAGACCCTTGTGAAGTATGACTATATGGTTTCTGCATACTGGATCTTCACATTCTTCAACTGGTTCCTTAAGGTCATCTTCCAGTTTATGTTCTTTCCTTCAAATAGTTTGGTTAGGGCATCAAACATAGCTTTAGGTGTCTTAAGGGAGGACACTTGTGGTATGAGGTGATCCTTGATTGAATCAGCAATAATCGTCTTATCCATAACCAACTTATTCTTGTGTAAGGCCTTAGCCTCATCTCCCTTTGGAAATGGAATCTCCTCATTGATGTAGGAGTCCAACTCATTTTCTTCCAGGACCAGGGAGATCCTATACTTCCAGGCTCAGAAGTTATTAGCCCCCTCAAGATTTTCATCAAGCTTGGTATGATGAGAAATCTTAACTGAGAACCTCAAATGGAAATACAAAAAGATTTAGATCTTACCAGGTTAAGATGTCAGATTTGGATCTGGAGCTGAATTTCTACAGATCTGGTCCAGGAGCACATTATGGTTTGACTTTCCAGGAGTTATATCCAACCAAAAGCTTTGATCTTGATCTCTAAACTTCGATTTTGAGGAGGAGATCAATCCATGCCTGGGCTCACTCAAAAATTCCACTTATGTGGAAATCCCTAATTTTCGACAGCAGTGTCAGGTCAAAAACTGAAAATACTCAGAATCAGATTCTGCTTCAACAAAAAGATGCGCCCTGGGGAGGAGAGTCAGCCCAACCTTCTTTTGCTGAAAATCTGTGGAGAGATATCCAAAAAATAGGAAGCCCTAGTTTTTGCAGCTGCACAATGTCTTCTTCTCAGGTTAGCTCTGATACCATGTTAGATTTTTATCATTTAAGCTAGCATTAACTTAGGATGTTAACTGAGAGAATAATAAGCACAACAATCAAACACATGAGACAATGAACAGAAAGATTTTCCTTGGGGAAACCATAAAGGAGAAAACCTCATAACTTCCTCAGAGATAGAATCAAAACCAATAGCAAATCCCCAAAAACAGTAAGATGATATCTCGACAGTAGTAGCCTCTTTCTCTCTAGCCACAACAACTTCTTCTTCCGCAGCTATGCACTACAACTGAGTGTGTGATAAATAGAGAGGCTCACTCTCTATTTATATGAATTCCTGACTTGACAATGACTCACTAGGGCCGACTTCTATAGGAGAGTCTAATAACCCTAGGGCCCCACAATTGCGGGTACTTTAACCCTTGAACAATAGGAGGGTTACCCACAATAACTTGACATGACTTGTTTACACTATAGAACCTCTCGATTGGAACATCAAGGCATGACATGACTCAATTACATTATAGATACTTCTCTGAATAAACATCGGGATACAATGCATGAAATATACAAGTGAATACATTTTGAAGTTACAAATACATCAACAACCTAGTGTGACCATGAACCTTTTTTCTTGTGTGTACTATGGGGTCTTCCCCAATGTGACAATGGGTTTCACTTTATGGGTGGATTGTGTTTTTTCAAGCATGACTGTGCAAAGTACGCCTATGTGTCTCTGTAGTATGTGACTGCATCCTTACCCAACATGACCATGTGTCCTTTGTTAGCATGAATGTACTGGGTATGAATGTGCTTGTTGACTATGAATTCTAGGTCAGTATGTGGTTAGTATGCTTCTAGTTTAACCCTCTCTGGATCTCTCTCAAGATACGTAAACTGTTTGTCTAGATTGACTTGTCCCTTCGGTGACAAGATCAAATCTGAAAAATAAGAGTATACGGTTGATTCAAATATTGGTTATCATTATTTACTATTGATATCTGATGTACATTATTTTATGATGTTGTTACTATACAAGGAATTTGATGATTCTCGAGGACCAACTTTAACGCAATGAATAATGGAGCGTTAAGTTGAAAGAGATGAAAATTATGTTTGTTTATTATAGTTCAAATTTTATTAGAGCAGTACTGTTCTGAATCTGATTTCATATGTTCATGCATTAAAGTTTACTACTTAAATTAAAAACTCCTCTAACCCTTAAACTTCAACATCAAGTACTTTGGAGACATGTACATGGCATATTCCATGCTTGGTTTTTACGATTTTTTTTATTTGTATTTCCTTTTTATCCTTGTTTGGTTTTATTGAAAAGTATTGGTTTTCTTGAAAAGTATAGGAAGCTTACTTTACAATTTTCTCTTTGCCTTTAATGACACATCTAATTCTCATGTCCCTGATATGAGAATTAGTGTTATTTTTCTTTTTATGTCAGATATTACTTGTTTACATATGGAACTTATGTAGGTCTTGAGCTGTAGTTACAAGAACACATATAGGATATGGATGAGAATATGCATTCTAGTTTTTAGATTTCTTTTTGGATATGATACATCTGGATATGGAATATATAATAGTACATATAAACATATTGATATATATCTATATATTTATGAAATTAGTCTCATATATATGTATATTTATCACATATTTATGCAGGGATGACCCCACAATATTTGCATGGGAGCTCAAGAACGAGCCTCGTTGTCAAATGGATCCTTCTGGGTGGACCATCCAGGTAAAATACCACCTTTGTCTTTGAATTAGAACTGGAAAATGTAAAACAAATGTCTTTGAATCTTATTTTATATATTTATTTATTTGTGGTATTAGGCTATAACTATACTCTTCATGTACTTGCATCCCCCGTTTTTGGGGATCATGCTGTGCACTCACTACACTCTTACTCATCGTATCCCTGTAGCCACAAATCCATGCAACCTTGGATTTGAAGTTTAAAATTTGCAGACCTATAAAAGATTGCATATTTAGTTATTATATACCATATCTTGATGGTCAAAAGTGGAACCTGGGTGCTACTTTGTACAACTTATCCCAAAATCTAAGCTTGAAGGTTAAGACCCTGAACATAATTTTGATGTAGGGTGAACATGTGCATCATAAAATATTTGGAATCTTTAATATTTGATATCTCATGCTATTTACAAATTTATAACGTCAAATAGGACAAACGATAGTGCAAGTGACTTCAATTTTTTGATTGCAAAGCTTCTGCAATTATCCTTCATTTGTTAGGAGATATTTTATACTAGAGAAACATTGAAGTATAAAATAGAATAAGATTTAGGTCTTCATTTACAAAACATCATCATGTGAATTTCAATCATTAATGTGGAGAAGTCATCATTATGACTGTATTTTTCTTATTTTTTGTGAGTTTACTATTTATTCTCCAACTCTCCTAGTCATCTATGATCTTTGTGACACCTCTTTTAGACATCTATATTACAATTTTTAAAACTTCTTAGCCTCTTTAAGAAGGGTTTAGTTATGGTTTCACAATTTGCACATCTTTCTTCATCCTTTTTCCCTTTTTTTATTAGGACAAATTCTAATGCTTTCCAAAGATATTTCAACACTTTTATAAGAAATATAGGTGTTTATCCTTCCAGGAAAATCAAATGTAGTATAATGGGACCTACACGAATATTAAAATTCTTCTACACTAGCCTATTCATTTCTCTTGTAAATATAGGATCTATCTCTATTATTTGTAAAGTACATAAGACAATTATTGAAAGTTTTTGTCCATAGACGCGACTTAGTTTTTTCTTAATCAGAAGTTGAAACTATGTAATCATATAGTACTAGATTTCCTTCATAATGCTTCAAGTCCTGCATCAATCTGATCTTTGAGCTAAGAGATACAGAGTAGTTATCACATGTTAGAGTTACCAACAAAAAAAGGCCATTGACAGGTGGTAGGAGCAGGTGGGGTTCTCTTTGGCCTTGAAAAACATCTTGAAGCAATCTATTCCTAGGGATTAGGAATAGAAATGAATAATCAGGTGGGGCTACATGCTTTACTCTATATTTAAGCTCACCTTCAATCTCTATTTTTTTCCCAACAAGATCATTCCCTCCATAATATCCATATTTGGAAATGAACAACCCTCCATCTCATCCTCCAAACCAAGAGTGTTTCCATCAAAGTCACCAATGTTCTTTATGAAGTAGACTATCTACACATCTTTTTCGAAAACTTGCCAATGCTCCCGATTATCTGGCACAAATGGCTTGGACATCACCTTTACCTAGCGATTGTAGTTCTGATAACTCCTTAGAAACATCAAAAGTGCTAGATGCAACCACCAGTGAATCATATCCATTGGGGGGATTAAGCACCCCATTGATATTGGTGTCACATGCACAATATGTAGTATATTAATGAGACAATTCCATTTGATACATGATTCCACTAGGACACCTCAACCAATATTTCCCTGCCCCTCACATAGATAAGACAAGACAAGATAATTTATTAATGTTTGCAATTGACCGAGTAATATGTCAATGGGAATAGTGTGGGATTTTTAGTACCTCAAAAAGTGTATAGCACCTTTCCATTAATGGCAACAACAAGTAGAGGTGACATATGTGTAGGTCTGTCTGTACAATAGTGAGGAAAAAATCATCCAATAGTACAACGGTTCCCTACATCCCTCCTGCAATTTTGTACTAGAGTGTTTTCCTTCCTCAACATTCTTAGTACATGCCACTCTATAGGGGAATTATCTGGCCCAAAATGGGAAAGTTCATGGTTGTTGATAGGGATGGTGGATCCTCTTCAAACTTCTGTTTTGCTCTCCCTTTTCATTCTACTCATGACTTGGTGAATTCTATTGCTAAAGGAGGTTTTACCGTTGAAATATTATTGCCTGCATTCTTTAGGGTTTTACTCTTCTATGGCCCACCTTTGTATCTATGCATTGGAAACATCATTAGATGTAATTGCGATCCGAGTCTTTGCAGAGTCCAAATGTGACAAATTTGAGACAGCCAAAAACTATTGTTCTATTTTATTTCTGGTTGGATCCTGTAATAGATCCTTTGCTTGGAGGCAAATTGTTCTATTTAACAATCAACAGTTCTGAGTTCTAACTTCTAAGCTAGCATGTCTAAGACCCTCTGCAACCGCTCAATAGAATTAGTTAGCTCATATCTAACTAGAAGACTTCTAATTGTAGCCATCTCTGATTTTTCCAAGAAATATTATAGTTTGTCCAATATTTCTTCCTTTTGCATCATTTTAACTTTGACAAGTTCCTTGACATTACATCTAGCAAAGATACAACCAAAGAATTATGGAAAAAGTTTTTTTTTCAAATTTTAACTATTGGTCAAAGTGTGCACTGGTTATCGAGAGTTCTTAGCTTCATGTTCAACTTTGGTTTGTAGCTAACACCCTCTTTTTTTTTGATAGAAGAATCATAATTCCCTCACAATTATTGTGCAAAATATTATTAAAATCAAGTACGTGACAATATCAACCAAACAAATTTGCCTTCCTTTTGTCCTGTTGCAAATAAATTCTTATTTTATACTTATTTATGCTTTGTTAGAACACAAAACATCCCCTGTCATTGCTATAAATCTCACACGCTACACCCAACACCGTTTTTATTGATGCTCCTCCTCAAGGTGTCCCAATTTTCATGGAAAATGCACTGCTTTTCCAATTAAGGTAGAATTTTTAAGGTAAATATTGTGAAGTCTTGAAAACTTGTTTGATGGTATTGTCTCCTTTAATAGAGGTCTGTTATGCCTGCTAGTATGTATTTAAAAGTTATCATTGGATAAGAACATTGAAAGCTTGCTTCTACTTTGAAGATCATAGACTCCAGATAAAAGAAAAAAGTAGGCTCCTCCAATATATAAGCCTCTGCAAACTAAGTATTGTATACGCAACATGGATTTTCTACTGTTGTTCATGTGCCTTCTAGCTTTTTTGGTTAATATCAAAATATATTGCTGATATATTATGACATAGGAGATATTTCATGAGTTTTTCACCTTACTAATACACTTCCCAACAATTTGCAAATTTTTGATGTATTTGAATATATTGTCACTTCTGATATTTTGAAAAGATTGCGATATACATTGCTACTTGACTGGATAATTGTGAGAGTAAGATAATTTGGCTTATAAAGTTTGATTTTTTTGGGGGCTATAGTTTGCTCTTTGCCTATATCAGTTTTCTTTTCATGTTTATGCGGTAATGTGATTATTTGATGCTGTTGTTGCTTTAGATTAATGTGATTATTTTTTTGTTATGTGTTTTGTTTTTTTTTAAGTTTTGCTTCTATTTCCCCATTTTCTCGATATTTTTGAAAAGTTTCTTCCAGATCCTTGCCTCATCAGAAGATATTTGCAACATTGTTTTTACTTCTTTCATGTGCCCTTTATCTTTTTACTGTTGTTTTATTTTTTAGAATATTCCTATCACTACAAAAATGGGAATTAACTGCTAGTTTGAATTTGAAGATTACCACTTTGCAATCAGACAAATGGTATGTTTCTATTGAATCTGTTAATTTATGTTGTACTTCTCTGTTGACAATTAGGAAAATGCTCATACATTACCGTTTATTATTCAAAATTAGGCTCCTATCCAAGGTCAAACCCAGATGCCAACATTGTCCCAACCTCATTCCCAAATCCAGGTAGAAAATCAGTAGGATGCAGTCAATCAACAAGCAGTTTATCAAACTAGACATTTGCAGTCTAGGTCACATCAATCTCCATTTCAAACGAACCAACATGATTGTTTTCATTTGGGCCAGCCTTAGGTAAACTAAGTGCACCATCATGGTGGTAACCTTGGTTCACATTTGGTAGGGATACAACATCTTAGCCAATCTCAGGAAAGAGCACAAACCCAATTATTCTCAGGCCTAAAGATTGGAGGCAGTACTTACTGCATGGATCACCCAATGCCCCTGTAAGCAATGTTGGCAACAACGTTGATGCAGGAGCGCGAAGTCAAATTACAAGAGCGCCCATTGTCTTAAGGTGTCTTGAGATTATTATGCTTTATATTCAAGAACAGAGAAATCGACCACAGGTAGGGTTCTGAAGCACTACTCCTTTCTTGATGCAAAATTAACTTTTGTAAAGATTGTAAATATCTCTCAGAAATAAATGGTATTCTACAATTGTTAATGCATCCATTATATTATTGTCATAGAAGTTTTCAGTTGCTAAACAACTTATTTATCTCAATGGTCTCCCGGGGGCTTGTATAACCAACCCACAAGAGGCTTAGTCGGCAATTGGGGTCCTGCAACATTTAATCTAAATTTTGTACTATGTGCATTGTCTCTAGTGACATATAAGAAGTGATCTCCCATCTCATCATTAGACCATTAGATGAAGTAAATCATAATGATATGTGGCTGAATAATTTCATTGTGGGTGAAGTAATGTGCATCCACAATATACATTGAAAGAAGAAAGGTGCATTGTAGAATGCATGTGGGGTCATAAGAGGGGTATCATGTAAATATACTAGGTATATATATATATATATA
>LPNX010294148.1:35298-46698 GCA_001517045.1 Pseudotsuga menziesii
AAGAATAGAAAGAAGACTTAAAAGCAGGGAGGCAGTCACTCAGCCTCTAGAGGTCATGCTGGGGACAAACACTCAACCTTTGCAAGTCATGTTGATATTAACCACCCAACCTCTAGAGGTCATGTTGGGGACATCCACCCAACCTCTACAAGTCATGTTGGATCTAACCACCCAGCCTTTGCAGGTCATGCTGGGGACACTCACTCAACCTCTGCAATTCCTGTTGGACCCGGTCACCCAACCTCTAGAGGTCATGTTTGGGGCAAACAACCAGCCTCTACAAGTCATGATGGACCCAACCACCCAGCCTCTAGAGGTCATGCTGGGGGAAAACAGTCATCTAATGCAAGTCATGTTGACATTGTTGAGAAAACCAACCGTTTAAGATGCAAACCTAGGTTCCCTTGTAATATTTGCGAAGGATATCACCTTACTCATTAGTGCCCTGCTATTGCGAAGGTACAAAGAGTGTGGTCCAAGTCTCAAGGATATTGTTATAGCTTGTTTTTGCTTCTCATTTTTAATGTTTTTGCTTATGTTTTGAAGCTTGGTTTTGTTCATTTTTCTTAAAATGTTTTGGTTCTTAAAATAGTTTTAATCTTTTTTCTTTAATTTTCATGTTTATATGATTTCTTAGTTTTATTTTTCAATTTTTATTTTATTTATCGAAATTCACAGTTAAGGGGCTTATAGAATGTTTATATGAATTAAAAAGGTCCTAGAAATATCATAAAGTTTTGATCTAGATCATTTTACCAAACTTAAATCATTGCTAGCAGTTGTATTTTTGAAAATCATTAAAGCAGACTTTCTTGTAGCGGGAAAAAGTTACACACGTGTGCTACAAGAAAATTGCGTAGTTCAAAAATCATGATTTTTGGTTCAAATTTTTAGAAATTCGCACAAATGAGAGGTCATTCATACTTGGTTAATGGATTTGATACGTGTTTTCCTCCAGAATGATCATTGTAACAGGTGTTAATCCTTCAAGTAAATCATCATGAGGGTGAGTTGCGATGGTTTGGTGCAAAGTGATGGAATAATGATGATTAAACACGATGAGACAAATTTGCCTTGAATTTTGTATCCCCTGAAATGCACGAAGATTAGATGAGTTCGTGGCAGAGTGTTAGCAGTGTGCAATTAAATATTGAAACAGGTCAAAAAATTAGGGCTTTGAGGGACGACTGTTTGGAGCTATCGTGGCAGTCAGAGAAGATTAAGGAATGAAATTCAACACCTAATAGGCAAGAAAACACAATTCTAGCACCTGGATTCACCACTCTGACAGGTAGGCTGCGAATTGATATCAAAGTTTATGTATTTGGGTTTATACTAAATAGAGGATTAATTATGGATTTCAATGAATATCGTTAGTATGTAAACCTAAATCATACTTAATGTCGAATTCTCTTCAATAGAATTAAGACATTTATCAGTTTAAGTGATAGAGTCCAATTTGGGGTTTGGTTTCCTAACATAGCAATGTCTGTCAAATTGTCAAGAATTGAATAGAATTCAAATCTGTTTTACTGAAAGAAGAAATTTGACAGTCAATTAAAATGAAAAGAATTGGTAAAACCAATAGAGCTTAACCTTCAGATATGACCTAGGTTCAGAATTGTCCAGACTGTGCAAGATTGTTTTTAGAGGCAGGGTGGTTAAGTTTTTTTGAAAGAATTGAGGGGTATCACACATAAGTCTCTTATAAATTTGCTCAGTGTTTGGATAAAGATATGGTGACTTTTGATACTTTGAATTTTAAGTTGACTAGAGAATTGTTAGCAGAAGCTACATGGATTTTAGATGAGGGAAAATACTGGTTTTAAAAAATACCTTTCAACTTTGATGCACAGAAGTAATTACTTCCAGATGTGGTAGTATATTGGGGTAAAGGGGTACATATTCAAAAGTTTAAACCAGAATGGATAGAGCTAATCAAAATCCTACAAAGTTATATCACTTGTGAAGAGAGATTTGCATTTGTTTTTAAGTATCATTTTAGGTTTTTGCAGCATCTCAGCCATGAAGCCAAAATGAATCTCCCTTTCTTCTTCTTGAAAAGTTTACAAAAAATGTCTAGTAGGGTGAAGGAGCATCAGGATTACACCAAACAATCTGTGTTTCATCATGGGCTTATAAAACTAGTCATAAGCACTGTACTTCGAAAGAGGGAGAAAACATGGGATTATTTCCTATTTTGTTCTGGTTTTCAAATAGAGAAGGAAGAGCAGTATCAGAAGAGACAGTTGAATAAAGGTCAGAATTTGGTCAGGAAGCTTAAAAAGAAAGTCATAGTCAACAATGAAGAAGATAGTGAACTAGGAAAATCTATGAACCAAGAAGATGAAAATGTTAAAATTGAACAACAAATCAATATTGAGGAAAACAAAGTTTCAAAGTCAGAAGTGAAGGAAATGGAGCCTGTAGAAGATGCTTTTCCTGTAGAACTGGACCAAGGTGTAAGGGAATATGTGAAAGAGCAGGAACAAATTCCTATTACAGTACTCTCTGAAGAAGAGGAAAGGTCATTATTTGATGAAGATAGGGTTCATACCAAATAGGATATACATACACATTCTGAAGAAGAGGCAATGTCACAAGGAAGGAAAAGGAAAGTTGTCCAACCAACTTCTATTAAACATCAAGGGAAAGTTTTAAAAATGTTAGGAGAAATTGGAATAGCTTGGAGGCCCAAGACTAGGCCAAAGAACAAACTCAAATTAAATATGAAGAAACTGTTAAACCCTAAACTAGCTGAAAATAAGATTACAATAATTGAAGACTCTTCATCTCAGGAAGAGTTAGAATACTATGAAGGTCAAAATAAAGAAGTTATGAAGGGTAAAAATAAAATAGTTTCAGAAAATAAACCAGCTTTCACTGAAACCAAGATCTCAGAAATATTTGAGGAGGTTCGAAAGAAGATTATTTTAGATCAGCATCAAAATGATTTAAAGAGCTCTTGTGTAGAGAAAGGAGAGGTTGCTGAGCAATCATTCCATTGCAATATTGAAGCCAAAGAGTATTCAAAAACCCATATGACCTTGACAGAGCATATGGAAGAAGATGAAGAGATCTTCAGGAAGCTGAAAATCCCTTGGATGCCAGAAGGAATGCATCCAGTATCAGAAGGAAGGTGCATTGATTCTGAAAATGAAAATTTGTAGAGGAGTATCAAACAATACAAATATAAGATTGAGTACCTGCATGATACCAATGAGGGATTAGTGACTGCAAATAGAAGACTGAGAGAAGATTTGGAAGAGGTAAATAGTCACTATCAGGAATTAATTTCAGTTTCTAAATAGGCTTTAAAAAGAAAGAGACAGACAGAGATCCTGTTTACAGAACTAAAGCAACCAATTCATGAGCTGACATAGAAAAATGAGGAGCTGACAAAAAGAGTTGAATATTTCGAAGTAGATCACCAGAAAACAAGAAGGAAGACTCAAGCATTAGAAGGAATTGCTCTTTTAGCAGAGGCAGAAAAGGACTTGTAAAAGTACTTTCAGAATAGTAGTTATTAGTTAGTTTGTGAAAGTTATTTTATTTTTGTATAATGATATTCTTATTGAACAATTTGATAGATGACCTAAAGGTATTTTTTTTAGTTATATAACTGTTTTTGAAAAAACAAGATAAATGTAAGTCTGGGAAAGGACCAAGGGTTCGATTTTTGTTGCAAGGGGAGGCTATCAAGATGTGGTTTATGAAGCTAAGTGTAAAAATTCTTATGTATTTTTGAAAGACTGATTATGAAATATATGCAACTATAAGCCCTATTTAGCTTATTGTCTGGTTTCATTTCTGATTTGTGTTAACCACTCAGTTGATATACTCATTTCTTGTTTAAGGTTATTATGCATGAAATGCTTGTTGACTGTGGGTGGAATTCAGTGCTGTGATTATTGTGTCTGTTTATACTTCATATGTTATGCATCTCAGTCCTCAATTTGTTCATGATTTAGTGTTTTCTTTAGTTTCATGAAGTTTCTTCCCTCTTGTTTACAAATTGTACAACCAAAACCCTAGAAAAACCTATTTTACTTAATCGTGTTTATTGAGATTGTGTTGGCTTGTTCTTTCGTAGTCTGAGAACAATTTCTAGCACTAACATCTTTTGCACCATTGCTGGGGACGAAGCTGAAAGCCTATTTTCCCTAGGTTACTCATCATTTCATTGGTTTTGAGATGTGAAATTAAACCAACAAATTTTAAAAGACTACTTTTCACCAAATATTTCACAGTGGCTACTAAAGGAGTTGGAACAATAAATAGACCTAGTTCACCTTTACAATTTGGTGTCTCAGACCCAGAACATATTTTGAAAGCAACTACGAAAATCAAAAGGTCTCAGTCATCACCAGCCCTATGTAACCCTGATCAACTAGACATATCATCACCTTTTTCTGTTCTGAAGGGAGAGGAACAAGATTCATCTTGGTTGAAACCTATAATCCCTGTTAGTAATTTTCAGGTTTTTATTGATCCTCAATCTTTCAAGAAAGCAAAGACCTTATCTCCTAGAAAAATCCCTTTATTTCACCTCAAAGTTGACAAGAGTCATTTTCAACCAAGTCATAGTAAGGTTATTCCTCCATCTAAATCAGTCAATTTAAAGATGGTAGCCCAAAATCAACCATTAGACATGATGGACCGAATGGTGGAAGCTAGGTATGCACCTCTAGTTTTGCCTCAGCCTTTGAATGCACTTCATGGGGGATATTACCAAAAATACTTACCTAGGTTTAATGGACAAGGTGAGACTACAACTGAGGAGCATTGGGATGCATTTCTCAGCGATGATGATAATCAAAATATAGAGGCAAAGAATGTGTGGAAAAGGATGTTCGTTTAGAGTCTAGATGGAGAGGTCAGAAAATGGTCCAGAGAGTTACCAGCAAACTCTATTACCATAAAAGAAGAGCTTCAGGATATTTTCATGAGACAATGGGGCGATACTAAGGATCACACATATTACATTACAGAGTTTGGAGCCCTTAGAAGAAAGAAAGATGAAACCATAGCTGATTTTTCAAAGAGGTTCAATGAAATGTATGGCAGGATTCCTGCAGAGATTAAAACTTCTGAAACTTTTGCAAAACTCACTTATGCCAATGCTTTTGATCATGAGTTTTCCCTACTCTTGAGAGAAATAAGACCTGTTACTTTACTTAAAATTCAAGAGTCAGCATTAGAAGTGGAGTCTAATATACTAGCTTCTAATAGATTGAAGGGAAACTCAACTCAACAACTATATGACAGAAAGGGTAAGAAAGAAGCAACTCCAGTGGTTTCCACATCTCACTCTGTAGAAGGTAAAATTGATGATATGGCCAAGCTAGTGAAAATCCTAACAACAAAACTAAACAAGTTGGAATTGGAGAAAAATTCAAATAAACTTGTTCAAGAGGGAGATAGAAACCCTAATAATCCAAATCAATTCAGAAGGTAGTTTGCACCTCGTTTCATTCCTAGAGAGAGAAGAAACAATGATATACAATGAGAAAGGAGAGAATTTGAGGATCAAAATGTGCCACCACCACTTCAGAATAATGTAACTGATGAAGGAGAAATAGAAGAAGAAGAGTTCTTTGAGGATCCAGATCAGGATATGAATTATTTTGGAGAATAGTTGACTAAAGGTTTTGTGATTGAGGAAGATTTTTTAAACTCAGAATGTTATCATGCAGATGTGTTTGAAACAGAAAATGATTTAAATCTTGAAGTGACTACTGATATATATCAGACTGATCCAAATAAAACCCTAAATTTGAGATCAGGACCAAAACAGGTGATTTAGAATACTAGGAAGAAGGTAATTCTGCCTTCTAAACAACAATCTGATCCAGTATTAGAAAAAAAATAGAATCAAGATAAATGAAAGAAAGTTGTTGAAGTTGAAGAGGTGAACAAAGGTATGCAGAATTTTAATTTGGAAAATGAATTATGCAAAATTAAGATTCCTATGCCTTTCACTGAGTTGATAAAGAATCCTTCTTATAAAAATTTAGTCTTGAAAATGATTGGTTCAGCAAACAGTCAAGTACCCTCTGACACAGTAAATCTACAAAAGGAAAATCATAAAATTTTCATTGGATCAAATTTGGCAGAAAAGACTGAAAATGATGCAAGTGCATCCCCTCGTTTTTACATTACTCTAACTATTCATGAGCAAATGATACATAATTTCCCTTTGGATTTAGGGGCATCTCATAATCTCATGCCAAAAGCAGTCATGGAGGCTTTAGGTTTGAGTATAACAAAACCTTATCATTACTTGTATGCTTTCGATTCTCGAGCTATCAAATGCCTAGGAGTGATAAAGGATATGGTAGTTAGTTTAGCTCATTTACCTATGAAAAGTGTGATTATGGATGTAGTAGTGGCAGACATTACACCTAAGTTTGGTATGCTCCTCTCTAGATCTTGGGCCAAGAAGGTAGGTGGAACTCTACAAATGGACTTAACATATGCAACCATCCTTGTCTTTGGAGGTGAAAATAGAAGGCTATATAGAGAGTTACAATTTGCTTATATTGTGACTGATGACAAGAATCCTACAAATCATCCCTTGTATGCTGTTGAAAAGGATTTGGGTACTTGTATGTTGCATTTTAGTGATGATAATGATGCTGCTGGTTTATTACAGGTTGAAAAAGAAAAACCAGTCACATGTACTAAGAAACAGGAGAATGAACTTTGGCAAATGTATTTTGATGGAACATCATCAAAAGAAGGTGCTGGAGCAGGAGTTGTTATGATATCTCCTGGTGGTGAAGTGGTAAGATTAATGTATAAGTTTTAATTTATTACCACTAATAATACAACAGAGTATGAGGCTCTGTTGTTAGGTTTGAAATCTGCAAAAGATCTAGGTATTCAACAAATCTCTGTGTATGGCGACTCCGAGTTAGTTGTTCAGCAAGTAAGGAATAACTATCAAGTAAAACAAGATCTGCTGAAAGTATATAGGAATGAAGTATGGGATATGATAGACAATTTTTTTGTGGCTTTTAATATCACTTATATTCCTAGGGATCATAATCAAACTGCTGATTCTCTTTCCCTAGCAGCCACATATTTCAAGATTCCTAAAACAACACAGCTGAAGTATCCTATTGATATTAGGCACAGGCCTTCTGTACCGGACAATATAAAGAAATGGAGAGTTTTTGAAGATGATTTCGAGATAAAAATATTTTTAGAGCTGACTGGTGAGTTTTCCAATTCCTTAATTGATCAAGAACAAGATGATGAAATTAAATATTTTGAAGGTGTTGCAGAAGATGAGATTGCAGGTCACAAGATCATTGAGCTGAAAAGTAATTTCATCCCTAAGGGTTTAGTGCCTTTGGATAGGATTTTTTCAAAGGATGATACCTCTTTAAAACCAGTTATGCAGTCTTCAAAGGAAAATGTAATGGATTATAATATTGGCACTAAGGAACATCCAAAAATGGTGAAGATCTCAAAGGCACTCACAACAGAACAAAGAAATAGGTACATCAAGTTATTAAAAGAGTATGTTGTTGTTTTTGCTTGGTCATACGAGGATTTGAAAACATATGATACTAGTATTATACAGGATAAAGTGCCTTTGAAACCAAATGTTAAAACTTTCAGGCAGAAATTAAGGAGAATCAATCCATCTTTGTTTCCCATTATAGAGAAGGAGGTTACAAAATTGTTAGATGCTAAGATTATTGTTCCCCTATGATATTCTTCATGGGTAGCCAATCTAGTACATGTTAGGAAAAAGAATGGTGAAATCAGATTGTGTGTTGACTTTCGAAATCTGAATAGATCTTCATTGAAGGACAATTATCCTTTTCCAAAGATTGAACAAATATTATAGAAGGTGGTTGGTGCACAAAGAATTTCAATGGTAGATGGTTTTTCGGGGTACAATCAAATTGCAATGCACCCTGATGATAGAGAAAATACAACTTTTACTACTCCATGGGGTACTTTCATGTACGAAAAAATTCCTTTTGGGTTAATGAACGCTAGAGCTACCTTTCAAAGAGCTATGGACATAGATTTTGTGGGAGAAAGGGATATGTTTGTAGTAATCTATTTGGATGATATTACAGTCTTCTCACAATCGGATGATGAATGCCTTAAGCATTTAAAACAAACTTTCCTGAAATGTAGAAAGTATGGTTTGTCTCTCAATCCCAATAAGTCACATTTTGCTGTACAAGAAGTAAGTTGTTGGGTCATTTAGTTTCAACTGATGGCATAAGGATAGATCCAGAAAGGGTGAAAGCAATTCTGAAAATTAGTTTACCAAGAAGCAAGAAGGATGTGCAATATTTTATTGGAAAAATAATTTTTCTGCGTTGGTTCATACCTAATTTTGCTGAAACCATTAAACAAATTATAGCCATGCTGAAGAAGGATCAGGAAGTTAAGTGGACTGCAGAAGCTAAAAATTCATTTGAAAAGATTAAGACAACTCTTATGGAAGCACCAGTATTAGTAAGTCCTGATTTTACAAAGGAATTTTTGACTTTTTCTTTTGCATCAGAGGATACTTTGGTTGTTGTTTTATTACAAAAGAATAAAGATGGACTTGAACAACCAATTTCATTTTTTAGCAAGACCCTCAGAGATTCAGAGCTAAAGTAAAACATTTTAGAGAAGCAGGCCTACTCATTGGTAAAGGCTTTAAAGTTTTTCAGAATTTATGTTTTACATTCCAAAGTCACTACTTATGTTCCTAACGCTGCCATTAAATATGTTTTGACCCAACTCGACAGTGAGGGAAAAAGAGGGAAATGGATTGCGAAAATAATGGAATATGATGTAGATATTAGACCTACAAAGTTAGTAAAGGGACAAGGTTTGGCCAAATTGTTAGCTGATTCAAATCGCCAAGATTTAGGTCTACATCTCACGGCAGAACAACCAGCACAAGAAGAATTTCGAGCAGAGCAGGAGAAAGAAAAGATTATGGATCACTATGCAGAATCCACATGGTATGCAGATATTGCACACTTTATTTTGTATTTACAATGTCCAGAACATCTAAACAAGAAAGCTTCTAGGTCTTTGAAGTTGAGAACTGCTAAATATTGTTTGATAGAACAACAGCTATTTTGGAAAAATCTAGGGGGTATTTTACTTAGATGTTTGGATAAGCCAGAAATTGGAGAAGTAATATCTGAATCACATGAAGGTGGTTGTGGGGGACATAAGTATTGGAAGGAAACGACTTATAAAATTTTGAGAGCCGGATACTATTGGCCTTCTTTATTCTCAGATGTATATCAGCAGGTAAGAACATGTATCCCTTGTCAGAAGTTTGTTGGTAAGCAAAAGTTGCTATCATTGCCATTAGAATCAATTGCAGTTAATGCCCTTTTTCAGCAATGGGGTTTGGACTTTATAGGAGAGATAAATCCTTCCTCTTCAGGGCAACATAAATGGATTTTGACTGGTACAGATTTCTTTACTAAATGGGTAGAAGCTATTCCCACAATAAATGCAACAGATAAGGTAATCGTAGATTTTATTCAGGAAAATATTCTTAGTAGATTTGGATGTCCCAAGAAATTATTGACTGATAATGCTCAAGCTTTTAGGTCTAAGGCTATGGTGGAATTCTGTGAAAAGAATGGGATTACGTTGAAACACTCAACACCTTATTGTCCTTAGGGAAATGGGTTAGCTGAGTCAACTAATAACAATATTATTTAGAGTATCAGGAAGTTATTGAATCAGAATAAACGATCATGGGATTCAATGTTAAAATATGCATTGTGGGCAGACAAAATAACAGTTGAAAAGGAAATTGGAACTTCTCCTTTCCAATTGGTATATTGTACTGATGCAGTGTTTCCTGTCCAACTTGGTATTCTAGTGATGAAATTTTTTCAAGATTGTCAGGAAGAACCTAGTGATATGCAAAGAAGAATTTATGCACTGATAGGGTTACAACAAAAATGGGAAATAGTAGAGGAAAAAACTCAGCTGTACAGGACAAAGATCAAAGAAAGGTTTGATAGAAAAATCAAAGAGAACACTTTTTCAGATGGAGATATGGTTTTGAGATGGGATGCTAGAAAGGAGCAGAAGGGAAAGCATGGTGAGTTTAATAATCTATGGTTTGGCCCTTTGTTATAGTGGATTTCACCACACTAGGTGAATCACACATTGTATGGCCTTCCCCCGTCCCGCTGCAGACTCATTAGCCTCTATGGACTACTTTTTGTCTTTTGATGTGTCCTTGATCATCCCTAAAAACATAAGAAAAGTGATATACGCGGATTTTTCCCCGATAACCGCGTACATACGTGGATATTACCCCTATAGTCGCGTACATCGGGATGTGTACATAATCCAAATCCTTTTGGAGCGTTCCTTGACTTGGATCCGACTCATATGACTCCTGGCCTTCCATATGCCTTGAGATCGCACGGATTCGACCTTTCAGTATCCCTTTGAAAAGCTATATAAGGAACTCCTTGAGACATTGAAAGCATAAGAGAGAATTGAGAGTAACGAAACTATAGTCCATTGTTTCCAGAACTTATTCTTGAGTCTGCATCCCTTTGTCCCTTGGAGCACTATTGTGTTCTTCCCAAGCTTGCCTTTTTCTAGTGAGCTTGCTATCTAAGTGATGGAGGATTGAGGTGGTGGAGGCCAAAGTGGGGGATTCAGTTTCTCCGGTTCGCAGACGTGCCGTCAGAGGTTGTCACTTGTAATCTCTGATTCATATTAATAGAAATATCTTTTCCTGTCCAATAATGTGTATTTGAATGAATATTGTATCCATTGGAATATGTCAAATGCTTTTACATTATTGATTATATATGCTAGAATAGATCTAACACCATGATATATAGTATGCTTGTATTGTTTACTTATTGTTGAGGAATTATTATATCAATTCAAGCTGAAGATTGGAAAGCTCAACGGGGATCTACTTCAACCGTCCGGAATAAGGTACGAGGTTCGATCCTTTAGTGTTAGACATTTTATTTCTATTGCATATTGGGAAAGATTGATTTCTGGAGTCTAGCTGTCTGTTGTGGTACCCCAAGCCATAGGAATTTATCTCCGTAACAGAATTGGAGTGATGATGGCCGAAATACATTATAAGTCCATCCCATAAGTGGAGTGATGAAGGTACCCAAATGGAAGACCAGCCACCCAATCAGCATAGTACAATAATACAACTATGCATATAACTGCAAATACATATAGCAGTCCCAAATACATAAGAGTACAATGGCCACGAATAGGCGTGAAACATGATAACACATATGTGGTCATCGCCACATACAATATGCATAGATCAGAATCTCCATGATGAAGATATACAAAGGACCATGATCTCCACAAAGGCTGAAGATATACAATAGATCAAGATCTCCATAGTGGCTGGAA
>LPNX010294148.1:46721-57068 GCA_001517045.1 Pseudotsuga menziesii
AAGGTGCATGAACCAGAAACTGTACCGGGAATGGCCGACATGCAAAGTCAAGATAACTGAGGAATTGCCGACTCAGGTTTCAACTTCCTTCGAACAAGAGCATAACGGCGTATGGTGACTGAATGAAGGAAGCATAGACTCGATATACAAACTGGGACATCTCTATGATGCAGGAGGCATCAATAGAGGCTCCATAGGGACTGGAAGCATAACCAGTCGGTGGAGATAAAACTCAGATAAACGAGTACAGCTCCTAAAGTCAAACTATAACCCAACCAATGGATGTGATATACAGTGCTCTGTTCATAGGCGACACGACTCGAAAGTTGCCAAAGATAATATCTTTTCTTGTCCGGCTTTTTGGTTTTTTGATTTTTTTGGTCTTTTTCAGTTATTTGAAAAGCTTGAAAAAAGAATAAACTAGCTTTATAGTTACAAACTAGGAGGAGACGAGTGTCATGAGGGCAAACAAACTAGTTCCAAGTAGTGGAACATACCTATGCTCAATGCAAGGATACATGTGTAGGATATCGACACTCGAGGGAAAATCCCCTCCCGGTAAAAAGGGAATCAAGCTGCGAAGGATATAAAGAAAGGCTCTGCATGGCTAGACACGAGACAAGCTCGGGCTATATGGCTGAAACGCAATGTCAGGGGAGCCAACATAAAGCTCAATAAGACAGGCAAAGCTCATGATAATGCATCCACAACTTGATACAAGGGAGTCCGTGGGATCATGGCCAGCATAAGATCAAGAGGAGTATGAGGCTCTTGCAAAATGTCATGGCAATACTATACAACGGACTCCCACACCCTAAAGGGAGAAACATCGGCATGGGCACCAAATGCAAATAAGGCGCTAACTAGGGTACCCATGTAAGGTGAGGCTCTACCACTCATATCATGCCACTTCTATAGCAGCAAGAAGGTTCCGTGACATAATAGAGTGGGTTCGTACCTAAGGATATAGTGACATGGTCATAAGGTCATGCAAAATGCAAACGGTGGTGAACCTAACCTATATGCCAGTGTAGACGTGATACCTGAGATAAGCACGAATGGTCTCTGGTCACAAAAGAAGCATCCGACAGACAACTCCAGACCCAAGGAAGACCCAACCACACTCACAACCCACCCAACAACTTCCCACACCATCAGACTCACCAAAAGGGAGGATGTACGCGACTGTATAAAGAACAGCTGCGTATGTACGTGACTTTTGGCCAAAAATCCGCGTATGTACGCGACTTTTGTCCAAAAAATCGCGTATACAGAGAAGGCAGTGGTAAAAAGCAGGTTAAGGCCAAACCAATAAAGGGGAGTGTCAATGGACACACATACTATAACATGCAACATAGAAACAGAGAGAAACCAAGAGCAAGTCAATAATATCAAGCCCATTGTGCCCCCAACCCCAAAGAAAAACAAGGAACATCCCCAGCGGAGTCGCCAATTCTGTTATGGAGAGAAATTCCTATGGCTTGGGGTACCACAACAGACAGCTAGACTCCAGAAATCAATCTTTCCCAATATGAAATAGAAATAAAATGTCTAACACTAAAGGATCGAACCTCGTACCTTATTCCGGACGGTTGAAGTAGATCCCCGTTGAGCTTTCCAATCTTCAGCTTGAATTGATTTAATACTTCCTCAACAATAAGTAAACAATACAAGCATACTATATATCATGGTGTTAGATCTATTCTAGCATATATAATCAATAATGTAAAAGCATTTGACATATTCCAATGGATACAATATTCATTCAAATTCACATTACTGGACAGGAAAATATATTTCTATTAATATGAATCAGAGATTGCAAGTGACAACCTCTGACGGCACGTCTGCGAACCGGAGAAACTGAATCCCCCACTTGGGCCTCCACCACCTCAATCCTCCATCACTCAGATAGCAAGCTCACTAGAAAAAGGCAAGCTTGGGAAGAACACAGCAGTGCTCCAAGGGACAAAGGGATGCAGACTCAAGCATAAGTTCTGGCAACAATGGACTATAGTTTCGTTACTCTCAATTCTCTCTTGTGCTTTCAATGTCTCAAGGAGTTCCTTATATAGCTTTTCAAAGGGATACTGAAAGGTCGAATCCGTGCGATCTCAAGGCATATGGAAGGCCAGGAGTCATATGAGTCGGATCCAAGTCAAGGAACGCTCCAAAAGGATTTGGATTATGTACACATCCCGATGTACGCGACTATAGGGGTAATATCCACGTATGTACGCGGTTATCGGGGAAAAATCCGCGTATATCACTTTTCTTATGTTTTTAGGGATGATCAAGGACACATCAAAAGACAAAAAGTAGTCCATAGGGGCTAATGAGTCTGCAGCGGGACAGGGGAAGGCCATACAATGTGTGATTCACCTAGTGTGGTGAAATCCGCTATAACAAAGGGCCAAACCATATATTATTAAACTCACCATGCTTTCCCTTCTGCTCCTTTCTAGCATCCCATCTCAAAACCATATCTCCACCTGAAAAAGTGTTCTCTTTGATTTTTCTATCAAACCTTTCTTTGATATTTGTCATGTACAACTGATCTTTTTCCTCTACTATTTCCCATTTCTGTTGTAATCCTATCAGTGCATAAATTCTTCTTTGCATATCACTAGGTTCTTCCTGACAATCTTGTCTGTCAAATTGTCAAGAATTGAATAGAATTCGAATCTGTTTTATTGAAAGAAGAAATTTGATAGTCAATTAAAATGAAAAGAAGTGGTAAAACCAATAGACCTGAACCTTCAGATATGACCTAGGTTCAGACTTGTCTAGACTGTGCAAGATTGTTTTTAGAGGCAGGGTGGTTAAGTTTTTTTGAAAGAATTGAGGGGTACCACACATAAGTCTCTTTTAAATTTGCTCAGTGTTTGGATAAATATATGCTAACTTTTGATACTTTGAAGTTTAAGTTGACTAGAGAATTGTTAGCAGAATCTATAGGGATTTTGGATGAGGGCGAATACTGGTTTAAAAAAGTGACTTTCACCTTTGATGCATAGAAATAATTACTTCCAGATGTGGTAGTATATTGCGGTAAAGGGGTGCATATTCAAAAGTTTAAACCAGAATGGATAGAGCCAATCAAAATCCTACAAAGTTATATCACTTATGGAGGGAGATTTGCATTTGTTTATAAGTATCATTTTAGGTTTTTGCAGCATCTCAGCCATGAAGCCAAAATGAATCACCCTTTCTTCTTTTTGAAAAGTTTACAAAAAATGTCTAGTAGGGTGAAGGAGCATCAGGATCACACCAAACAATATGTGTTTCATTATGGGCTTATAAAACTAGTCATAAGCACTGTACTTCAAAAGAGGGAGAAAACATGGGATTATTTCCTATTTTGGTTTGGTTTTCAAACAGAGAAGGAAGAGCAGTCTCAGAAGTGACAGTTGAATAAAGGTCAGAATTTGGTCAAGAAGCTTAAAAAGAAAGTCACAGTCAAGAATGAAGAAGATAGTGAGCCAAGAAAATCTATGAACCAAGAAGATGAAAATGTTAAAATTGAACAACAAATCAATATTGAGGAAAACAAAGTTTCAAAGTCAGAAGTGAAGGAAATGGAGCATGTAGAAGATGCTTTTCCTATAGAACTGAACCAAGGTGTAAGGGAAGATGTGAAAGAGCAGGAGCAAGTTTGTATTACAGTACTCTTTGAAGAAGAGGAAAGGCCATTATCTGATGAAGCTAGGGTTTATACCAAATAGGATATACATACACATTCTGAAGAAGAGGCAATGTCACGAGGAAGGAAAAGGAAAGTTGTCCAACTAAATTCTATTAAACATCAAGGGAAAGTTTTAAAAATGTTAGGAGAAATTGGAACAGCTTGGAGGCCCAAGACTAGGCCAAAGAACAAACTTAGATTAAATATGAACAAACTGTTAATCCCTAAACTAGATGAAAAGAATATTACAGTAATTGAAGACTCTTCATGTCAGGAAGAGTTAGAAGACTATGAAGGTCAAAATAAAGAAGTTATGAAGGGTAAAAAGCAAATAGTTTCAGAAAATAAACTAGCTTTCATTGAAACCAAGATCTCAGAAATATTTGAGGAGGTTCGAAAGAAGATTATTTTAGATCAGCATCAAAATGATTTAGAGAGCTCTTATGTAGAGAAAGGAGAGGTTGCCGATCAATCAATCCATTGCAATATTAAAGCCAAAGAGTATTCAAAAACCCCTATGAACTTGACAGAGCATATGGAAGAAGATGAAGAGATCTTTAGGAAGCTGAAGATCCCTTGGATGCTAGAAGGAACACATCTAGTATCAGAAGGAAGGTGCATTGATTTTGAAAATAAAATTCGCAGAGGAGTATCAAACAATACAAATATAAGATTGAGTACCTGCATGAGACCAATGAGGGATTAGTGACTGCAAATATAAGACTGAAAGAAGATTTGGAAGAGGTAAATAGGCACTAGCAGGAATTAATTTCAGTTTCTAAAGAGGCTTTAAAAAGAAAGAGACAGACATAGAGCATGTTTATAGAACTAAAACAAGCTATTCAATAGCTGACACAACATAATGAGGAGCTGACAAAAAGAGTTGAAGATTTGGAAGCAGATCACCAAAAAGCAAGAAGGAAGACTCAAGCTTTAGAAGGAATTGCTCTTTTAGCAAAGGAAGCAAAGGACTTGTACTGAGTACTTTCAGAATAGTAGTTGTTAGTTAGTTTGTGAAAGTTATTTTATTTTTGTATAATGATAGTCTTATTGAACAATTTGATAGATGACCTAAAAAACAAGATAAATGTAAGTCTGGGAAAGGACCAAGGGTTTGATTTTTGTTGCAAGGGGAGGCTATCAAGCTGTGGTTTATGAAGCTAAGTGTAAAAACTCTTATGTATTTTTGAAAGACTGATTATGAAATATATGCAACTATAAGCCCTATTTAGCTTATTGTCTAGTTTCATTTCTGATTTGTGTTAATCACTCAGTTGATATACTCATTTCTTGTTTAAGGTTATTATGCATGAAATGTTTGTTGACTATGGGTGGAATTCAGTGCTGTGATTATTGTGTCTGGTTTATACTTCATATGTTATGCATCTCAGTCCTCAAATTGTTCATGATTTAGTGTTTTCTTTAGTTTCATGAAGTTTCTGCCCTCTTGTTTACAAACTGTACAACCAAAACCCTAGAAAAACCTATTTTACTTAATTGTGTTTATTGAGATTGTGTTGGCTTGTTCTTTCGTTGCCTGAGAACAATTTATGGCACTAACAGATATCATGTTCCTGAACAATCCGTGATTTCCCAACAACCTATTCAACCTTTGGTTGATCAAGTGGTTGAACCAATGCAATCTTTGGTAATCTCATGCTTCCTTTAGAGAGTGATATGCGTCACGTGATTAAACCAATACAATCTTTGGTAAATCCCACTCTTCCTTTGGAGAGTGACCTACATCAAGTGGTTGAACCAATACAATATTTGGTCAATCCCACTCTTCCTTTGGAGAATGATCTGCATCAAGTGGTTGAACCAATGCAATATTTGGTCAATCCAACTCTTCCTTTGGAGAGTGACCTACATCAAGTTGTTGAATCGATGCAAACTTCTATCAATCCCACTCTTCCTTTGGAGAGTGAGCTGTCTTTTAGTAATGTCTTCTTCACTGCCAGTTAAAAACCTTATGGACAAGGGGGCAGTGAATTCACTTTGAATGAACCTGCGCTGAGCTCTCAGATTGCTTTCTTTGATCGGGATAGCCTAGCTGAGCCACCCCTTCCTTCGGCTGCACCTTTCCAAATAAAGGTCCATTCTAAACACTACATGATTCCTCATTGTATTGTAGATGAAGGAGCCTTTATTAGTATTTTATCTGTGTGTGCTTGGAAAGGTATGGGTTCTTCCGACCTCTTGTCAACTGTTAATCAGTCATTGGCCTTTGATAGAATACCTAGTTAAACTTTGGGAGTTCTTACTTAAACACCTATTACTTTTGGTTGAAAGACCATCTTAGTTGATTTTATGGTTATAGAGGATCCCTTGGACTTTAATATGCTCCTTGTGTGTGATTATGTGTATGTTATGAAAGATGTGGTATCTACGCTATTTTGTGTGATGTATTTTCCTCACAATGAAATCATTGTCACTATCAATCTGCTGGCATTCATTGATCCCTCTCCTTACTCGACTATAGACCAAGTCTATCCTTTGTCAATTCCCAGTGTTTTGGTATACGCTACCCTGCCACGGGTGAATTATGTGGTCTAATATCCCTTTTGTTCAATTGATACTGATAATAATCCCATGTGTTCATGCTTACCTTCTTGGGACTTGGTCCCAACAATTGACTAGGTGATCTATCCAATGGGGACTTTGGAGCTTGCTCTCCACCCTATTGATCCAATTGAATGTTTAGACATGTGGTCTATCTAGGATGGTCTACTTCCTTCAGATGAAGTTTTCCTAGAGTCTATGATACATTTTGACCTTCTTATGGATATTGACTCAGTTCTGGTTAGATACAACCCTGAATTGCTTATTGAGTCTGATATTTCTGATGATCGATCCTCCACTGTTGGAACTATTGAGTCTTTGGACTCTCCCATTGAGAAACAAGCCAGTAATCCTGATGAGTTTGATTCTTCTCATAGAATGTTTTACTCATGTGATGTTGATTCTATTAATCCAGACTCCATTACCTATGTCAAGTTTATATTTCCTCTTGAGGTTGATCTTATTGATTATAAATCCATGGGCCTTGGCACTATAGAGTCTCCCTTCATTAACTCTTCCTTAACTATGCCCCTTGTTGAAGATGGCGTAGTTGTGAGTGTTTCTACCAAAGTGACCTATATCGTATCTTTTTTTTTTTGAATATGACCTTGATATTATTGTTTCTTAGAGACATGATTCTTAGTTGGATTCACAAATGATTATTGGCCTCATATTTTTGTTCAAGCTGTAATCGCGTTTGCCTATATCCTGCTTACGCTTTTGAGCCTGATGCTGGCTTCCACGCTTTTACCTCGTTATGTAATCCCTCATCTATGCTCTCATCATCAATAAGCTTTGTATCATTTTGTTGTTGCAACTTGATACCCTTTACTTGGAGGAGACGCGCCTTGAGTGTCCTTATCTTTCTAATGTTCATTCCACTATGATTAGGTATGTTCCTCGCACTTGGAAATAGTTCTGCATGCCTTTGACACTCATCTCCTTGCATTTAGAGCATTCTTCTAGCTTTCCTTCGAGATCGTTAGAAATAGTAAGGACGCCACAAGTTGACTTTTCTGGGCTTGTTAAAACTTTACGAAAAGGTATGGAGTTACCTTTAAGTTCTAGTCTAACTCCTTAAATATGACTAGATTGGTGAGTTTGCTTGTTCTTTCAAAATCGTTAAAGAAATTGAAAGACCATCCACATCGTTATAAGTTTAACCATTTTCCAGACCATGTGGATTACTTATGAAAAATGAATACTCTCATTCACCGTGGCTAGAAGAGTATTCCTAGGTATAGATTTATCTCTTTTTCAAGCCTAGGAGACTAAATTTACTAAAAAGAAACCTATTTGAGCTTACTTTTTCTTTTTTGTGCTTTGGTTTAAGCCATGAAAAAGATTCTAAGTGTTTTTTTATGCCATTATCATGCTCTCTAAAACTTTAAGACAAAATCATCGATTGATCTTGCTTTCCTTCACACTCGTTAAAATAAAAGCGTTATGCTTGTTCTTGAAGGAGCGTCAGTATGGTGATAATTTAACCCTTTTGTGGACCTTGCTGACTAACTACGAAAAAGGAATACCTTAGTTCTTATGAGCTAAGAGAGTTCTCCTTTGAATTGTTTTATATTTTTCGGAATTTCGAGACTAACTTTATGAAAAAGTTCCCCCCTAGAGTCTCCTTTGGAATTTTCAGACTCTCAAATCATGAAAACATCGTTGAACATCCACTAATTAATGGCTCGTAAAATCCACAGATCAGTTCTTTATCAAACATTCTTCTATATCTTCTTCAAGCTTGATCAACAATGAAGAAGGTCTTGATTTTTCTTTCTTGCACTCGTTAAACCTTCAAAAGAAAGATGCGAAGGAAAGTACATTCATATGTCTTTTATACCATGGCGACAAGTCTTTTCATCCTTGAACAAAGCACCAGTTTGAGTCGATTAACAGTTGGTTTATATTTTTTGGCCTAAGGATTAATCTTGATCTCAGTGTTCTTAATCCTCTAGTTGGTTACTCTTCCAATCATATGGAAAATTTGTCAATGTCTCCTACACTGTAGATTTGTGTTGTTGGTTCCTTTGTGTCTAAATTTTCCCAATTCAGTATTCTGTCATGCTCACTGTTCAAGGATAAAACCTGTGTTGGACATTTTGCAATTTCCTTGACTATTTGTGTCGGTCATTCCTTGGTATTAGTTCATTACATCAAGTCTTCGACGATCCTTCTTGCCAAACTTTGTCCCAGTTCCAAATCAAATATGTCTTTGATTTCCCTTGTGTTGGATGGATGATGAAGGATACCTTAATGCCTTCCTTCCAACGGGTCTCTTCCTATCAATGTCAACATATCTTGCTATGGGAATGAGATTTGTATTTTATGATAGTACCTTGTGGATTGCAGTCATTAGTGGCAATTTCCCTCACTACCGGGCATTGGGAATACCTTCATGTATCCTAATCGATGGATTCTTCAGGTGTTTGACTTCAAGACCATTTATTCACACTTGTCGGAATGTACTAAGTACCTTGGGGACCATTTTCATTAGTAGTGGTTTCCCTAGCGTTTGTTAACGGTTCTCATCAATGACCGGTGATGCAATGATTTCCTCCATGTTCCTGCTCCTCTATTCACATGGTTATGATTCATATCTTTGGATGGTTTGGATTGAATACATTGGTTCAAAAATAACATCATCATTTTTTCTATTGCCTGATTTGCAAAAGACCTTGTCACACTGTTGAGGCCTGGAAAATCGCAGGCGGCAACAGTAAGGGATTCTCCCCAATCAGTGTTCCCAACTAGCCCGCTGACTGTTTGGTATAGGGAATCCGTCCGGCTTACGGTCCGGATACCGTAGGTCAAAGTAACAACAAAGGTTTACCGATTGTGGCCCGGTCCACCGGAATTTGTATTTTGACTTAAAGGAATGATATGCACATGTCTAATTAAATGCAGGCTGGCTTAAATGCAAGGGGCGGTCACAAAGTGATGCGCAGGTTCTTACCTCTCGTCTTATGCCCACAAGCAAACAAACCAGATACGAACAGAAATAACTAACTATCTAAACTATCCCTAGGGAGCGAGGCTATCATCTTAACTGAGCAATATAAAATCACATACGGTAAGAAAATCACAGACAGCTGATACTTTTCCCACAGCACATGAAACTACAAATATTCAAATAACCAGTTAGCCGATCATTCTATAACAACAATTATTGCTCATAGTGCAAATGCATCCCAGAAAAGACTGCAAAAATAATTAACAAGAACTTAGGTTCCAAACATCAAATATCCTTATAGTGCATGAAATACAGCTGAACACGGAAAAGTCCTTCTTCAGCATTATTCATTGAATAGCATTGGTACATTTCACTACTTCACTCTTTCCAGCAGACAAAATTGCAGTTTACTATGCAAAACGAAATAGTTCCTCTTACAAGTCAACAATTACAAATTTTTCTAAGGGAAAAAGCCCTCATTTCATCGGGCTTCCCATTATTTAAACAACAACTGATGTCCCCTGGGTTCCCTCGGCGCGTGACCTTTCCGCGCTCTTGGCGATTCAGTTTCTCTCCTGGCCGTTTCGTTTTCTTCAATCATTTGAATAAACGTTTTACCCTCTGACAGTAACTGCTGAAACGCTTCAGTGGCGCCTTTGTCATCCGTTTGGGTTGTCTCTTTTCTTGCCGCAGGCCGCCTTCGTGACCCATGTGATTCTCCCTGCACGTAATTTATGCGCATTATCCACTAACTTGAGACATCGAACATCAAAATTTTATAACCCTAGTGAAATATTCACAAAGAAACTGGCCTGGCTTTACGGGCGAAAAATTTATAAAGAGAAACGGCTGTCGGGTGGGCTAATAATTAGGCATCGGATGGGTAAGTTTCAGGGAGCCGCAATGGCGGGCGAGCACGGGGAAAAGAGGAAGTGGAAAACGAGCATCGTAGGTGCTCGGGCGGCGGAGGAGAGTGGATCGGCGGGCAGACTACTCTGCCACCCGCAACGGCGGACGGGATGCGAGCTACGGTCAGGCGACGGGAGCTGCAAAGGCGGTAGTTCGGGCGTCGGGTGAAACTCAAGTCGGGGCCCGACTTTATCTCTCCAGCCGCAACGCCGGGTGAACAGGAACTCTGGGGCAAGCG
>LPNX010294148.1:62123-90277 GCA_001517045.1 Pseudotsuga menziesii
GATCCATAAAGCCATAGTCTCTTCTTCATGTTCTTCTGTAGATGTTAAAGCAACTTTTTCTTTCCTTTCATCCTCATCTTCTTCCGTCAATCTTGAATCCAGCATCTGATTCATGACCAATGTCATCGAATTTATCCATTGCAGACAATTCTTTTTGGAATGGGGCTGTTGATGAAAAGTACAGAAATTATCCATACCTATCTCTGTGAGATTCATGGATGCAATTTTCTGAGAGGGAGGAGGGGTCTGGTTGCTATCCTCTCTTTTCTTATAATATGGCCTAAAAAACTTTTGTGCTTCTTTTTCTTTCTCCAAATCGATGACCTTGTTAGACAGCTTCTGTACCATTTTGGCCATACCTTCGTAATCTGGTGTTTTCTCTTCTTTGGGCTTAGTAAATAGCAGCGTTCTCCTTTTCTCCCCTGACTGTTCAGGGTAATATTCAATGCTCTCCCTTTCTGCTTCTACTACTTCTGCTTCTTCATAAGTTTCCGTCAAAGTGGGTTTGGCCCTACCTTTTGCGAACATGGCCAGGTCAGGACCTAGAGCTGATGTATAATATTCGATTAGGACCTTTTCCGAAGGTTTATCTGCATCAGAGAAGTTTTTAAGATAGGCTGTAAACCTTTGTGTAAAACTGTGCACTTTTTATTTCTTTTGTTTTTTTAAAGCACACAGTCCTTTCATCAGGGCAGCATGCGTCTTTTGGACTGCATACTTACTTCTAAACATTCTTTCGAAGGTGTTCCAATCTGGAATGGAATTGGTAGGCAAACCAAAATACCATGAAGCTGCAGCTCCTTTGAAGGTATGAGGAAAGAGTCTACACACCACATCTTCGTGTTCCCCAGCTTTCAAACCTTCTATCGCCAAGTAGAAACTCTGTAGATGATCATCCACCAGGATTTTATCATTTGGGTCAAACTTGGGCAGTAGCTTCTCAAAGGCCTGGGGTAGGTCGTGCAACGGTGGGGTCAGATTTAGAGGTGATCTGGCCTTCCATGCGGGCGGTGGAGGATTAGGTGGGGGTTGATTGGTGTTAACACCGGCCATGAGTCGGGGTGGAGAATGCGGAGGTGAAACAACTGGGGTGTGCACAGGAGAAATGTAGGGAGTCTCCGGCCCCTCTTGACTCAAAGGGAGTTCAACTTCTTGTAAGGCAGTCTCTACCAGCTCCTGCCAATCTCCAACCAACACTGAATCTTCTATTAAAGGATGGTCTCTTCTCTTATATTCTCTTTTAGGTAACTCAGGGATGATAGGTAATCCTCCAATCTTCTTTAAGTATGCCCTGGTGTGTCTTCTCAGATCGTTAACAATCTCGTTGCGAACAGGGTATAGATGTTCTCTTTCTTCTTCTTCCGGAATTGAATTGCGTGGTACACTATTTTCAGAACCGTGACCAGTGGAATATTCTCGGGAAAACGGGTTTCCTCGGCCAGCCATGCACTAGCGGCCCTCCTTCTAGCGCCAAAACTGTTGAGGCCCGGAAAATCTCAGGCGGCAACAGTAAGGGATTCTCCCCAATCAGCGTTCCCAACTAGCCCGCTGACTGTTTGGTATAGGGAATCTGTCCGGCTTACGATCCGGCTACCGTAGGTCAAAGTAACAACAAAGGTTTACCGGTTACGGCCCGGTCCACCGGAATTTGTATTTTGACTTAAAGGAATGATATGCACGTGTCTAATTAAATGCAGGCTGGCTTAAATGCAAGGGGCGGTCACAAAGTGATGCGCAGGTTCTTACCTCTCGTCTTATTCCCACAAGCAAACAAACCAGATACAAACAGAAATAACTAACTATCTAAACTATCCCTAGGGAGCGAGGCTATCATCTTAACTGAGAAATATAAAATCACATACGGTAAGAAAATCACAGACAGCTGATACTTTTCCCATAGCACATGAAACTACAAATATTCAAATAACCAGTTAGCCGATCATTCTATAACAACAATTATTGCTCATAGTGCAAATGCATCCCAGAAAAGACTGCAAAAATAATTAACAAGAACTTAGGTTCCAAACATCAAATATCCTTACAGTGCATGAAATACAGCTGAACATGGAAAATTCCTTCTTCAGCATTATTCATTGAATAGCATTGGTACATTTCACTACTTCACTCTTTCCAGCAGACAAAATTGCAGTTTACTATGCAAAACGAAATAGTTCCTCTTACAAGTCAACAATTACAATTTTTTCTAAGGGAAAAAGCCCTCATTTCATCGGGCTTCCCATTATTTAAACAAAAACTGATGTCCCCTGGGTTCCCTCGGCGCGTGACCTTTCCGCGCTCTTGGCGATTCAGTTTCTCTCCTGGCCGTTTCCTTTTCTTCAATCATTTGAATAAACGTTTTACCCTCTGACAGTAACTGCTGAAACGCTTCAGTGGCGCCTTTGTCATCCGTTTGGGTTGTCTCTTTTCTTGCCGCAGGCCGCCTTCGTGACCCATGTGATTCTCCCTGCACGTAATTTATGCGCATTATCCACTAACTTGAGACATCGAACATCAAAATTTTATAACCCTAGTGAAAGATTCACAAAGAAACTGGCTTGGCTTTACGGGCGAAAAATTTATAAAGAGAAACGGCTGTCGGGTGGGCTAATAATCAGGCATCGGATGGGTAAGTTTCGGGGAGCTGCAACGGCGGGCGAGCACGGGGAAAAGAGGAAGTGGAAAACGAGCGTCGTAGGTGCTCGGGCGGCGGAGGAGAGTGGATCGGCGGGCAGACTACTCTGCCACCCGCAACGGCGGACGGGATGCGAGCTACGGTTAGGCGATGGGAGCTGCAAAGGCGGTAGTTCGGGCGTCGGGTGAAACTCAAGTCGGGGCCCGACTTTATCTCTCCAGCCGCAACGCCGGGTGAACAGGAACTCTGGGGCAAGCGATTCACAACTCGAATCGGGCGTCGGAGAGAAGCGGGTCGGGCGGAGACTTTGTTCTGAGGGCCGCAACGGCGGGTGAGATAAGACTCTACTTCCTCCAAAAGAGGCCCGATCCAAAGAGAGAAAAAACATCATAGCTAGAATTAACTTGCATCCTAAAAAAAAAAAAAAACCGTCTTTTCCCCTGTTCATGCAAAAATTTCAAACTTTGACGGGTACCAGGAAAAACGCACGACTCAAGCTAACTTGGACAAACACTTAAAAGTCGAGCAATCGACTTCAAACACAAGATAAGCTCCAAGACGCCAAACTTTCAACAGTGGGTTCGAGCAACTAATGACAAGGAGGGGTCCCTGAGTTTAAGTAAAAGACTAAAAATCGGGGAAACAGGTTGCGGCAGCAACACACACTTAATATGACATTTGTCGAGACATAGATTCACCTTGTATTCTTGTGGCTATGATCGATTTTTGAGCATGGATTCATGCTATTAATTTGTGGCCCTGAATCCTATGGATTTTACATGGCACCATTTTGCATATTGTGTGACCATGATAGTTACATCAGTTATACACATGTTGGATCCACCTTGTATGAACGTGTATTTTCTAAAGATCAGTTTTTCTAACATTTACCTCTCTTTCAGGTACCTTTGTTCGAGCATCTAATCCTGGTTTCTCCAGTTTCTCCGACTCCATGATTGACCTATTCCCTATTTATAATGTAGTTTGGATGTGGTCTTACCCTCTAACCTCATACATTATGGGGCACATGTCATAGTAAAAAATTTCACTTCTCTATCTGTGACGAAATTTACATGTTTGGTCACATGATGACAATTCCATGACGACTTTTCACGAAAGATATTGTCACGTCCCCAACCCTCTAACTGACGAAGAGGGCGTGATTGACCTTGCCAATAGCCTGGGAAATATTAAGCCCCAGGAACATAAGATAAAATGCAATGAACTAATAACAAACATAGATGCATGAATTATTATCAAACAACGGAAGCAATTCATTCATTCACAACATTTATCATGTTCATATTAATTTATAAAAACAAGTACAATTGCAAGGATTTAAACACAATAATACTTATCTTATGAAGAAGCTCGTCTCGCAACCAGCTCTGTTGCTGCAACGTTCCACCCAACCATAGGCTAGTGCACTCATCAATCTGTCAGCAACATTGCCACCCCCGAGCTGGGCATGATTCCCACAAGGAATAAGGGAACACTAGCATGCTCACACATAGCCAAGGTTTATCATAAATTAATCCAAGCCAACATAGTTGGGTTTATCAGGATATACTGGAGCTGGAAAGGCTGATTGCTAAGCTAGTGAGATCAAGCCAAGAGCTATGGACACCTGCACCAGAACTAGCCTGACTTCTAAGATATCCACACACACCCAACACAAGGAAGAATCCCCTTCTCTGCTATGCAGTCCCTTGGGCCATGCCTTGCCTTCCAATGCTATTCAAGGGGTACATAGAAGAAAGTCAGCCCTCTAGCTCTGTCTGTGAGGCTCTTGCACACACTAGGTTTGTCAAGCAAGCTCATACCCCATTTCCACTCCAAAACAATCCAAATATCAACAACGGTATACACACAACAAATAACATCTCTGGGATTTAAGGGGAAAACACCACAGAGGTCAAGGTCGGGAAAGGAAACTGGGTAAAAATAGCTCAGACTATGACAGTTGATTTTCCATAGTCATTTATGGCCCTAACGTGGCCAAGAAGAATCAGAAACACCCCCAAATTCGTGGGGAAGACATCAACAACCTCTCTACATGTGTATGAGGAAGAACACGACCCCCTCTTGTGAAGGGAATTACACACATAGACAAAAATCAGGGATGAATAATTGAATGCAAATGTCTGCCTGCGTGTAATGAAGGAAACAAAACAACTGTCAACGTGAGTTTAGAATGGGTTCCCTCTTCCCACCATGAGGAGCTAAACGAGATTCCCCCTCCTTGGGGAATGTGTGTGGTCAAGAGATGACAGCTCTTACCAGGACTGACGCTGCCCATGCATACATTTCCCCAAGGCAATAACTACCCATCCAATTCCTGGGAATTTAATCGGTTTGCACATGTACATGGTGTCCAACATTATATTGTGCCTATCTAGCACACAATACCATCAGCATCAATTTTAATCGCTGAAACATAAAATGATATCCATGGCGAGGCTTTTACCTTTAGCTCCTCTCCATGGTTAATTAAAATATATACATCATATACATTTTAATGCGAATGGGGTCGAAACCGGGGTGTTACAATCTCCTCCCCCTTCAATAGAACTGTCCTCAGTGCTTTACAAAATTGAACAAAAATGCTACACTGGAATCACCTCAGTGCTCCATAGAATTGAACAAAAATGGATGTGCCAATAACATGGCATCCTCCAGCCCCCACGTAGCCTCCTCAGAACCATAGTGATCCCATTTCACCTTTACCTGCCCTATGGCCCAGTTCTGGAACATTGTGACCTTCCTGTCGAGGATGAGCATTGGCTTGATTTGGAACTCTCCCTCGGGTTCCACCTGAATCACATCCTAATTTATCACATGGTTAGGATCATGTACATATTTCCTAAGCAAAGCAACATGAAAAACATTATGAGCTCTAGTGCTAGCAGGAAATGCAAGTCTATATGCAACTAGCCCTATTCTTTCAAGCACTTCAAACAACCCACAATAGCTAGGTGACAAATTGGCACAACTTCCAAGCTTCAAGGAACTCTTCTTTTCCCTCACTCTAAGGTAAACATGATCCTGAACACTAAACTCTCTGTTCACCCTATGCTTATTTGCATAGGTTTTCTGTCTGTCTTGGGCTACTTTCAGATTCTTCCTGATCTTTACAACCTCTTCCTCCATTTCTTTGAGCAATTTCGACCCAAGCACAACCTTGTTCACTGGGTTATCCCATGTCACTGGTGTCCTACATCTTCTTCCATACAAAGATTCATATGGACTCATCCCCAAGGATGCTTGCTATCCATTGTTATAATCAAACTCTACCAAGTGTAAGTAATCTTCCCACTTGGTGGGTCTGTCCATCACATACACATGAAGCATGTCTTCAAGCACTTGATTCACTCTCTTTGTCTGCCCATCAGTCTGAGGATGGTAGGCAGTGCTGAAGTTCAACTTCATACCCAAATCTGCAAACAAACCCTTCCAAAAATTGGAAGTGAACTTGAAATCTCTGTCAGAGACTATTGCCCTAGGCAATCCATGCAGTTTGAAAATCTCCTTCATGAAGATTTTTGCAATGTCATTAGTCTTGTGCATAGACATAACCGGTATAAATTATGCTTCCTTTGTCAACTTGTCCACCACAACCATGATGGAATCATGCTGTCTCCAAGTCATTGGAAATCCTGTAATAAAATCCATGGAAATAACTTCCCATTTCCATTCTGGAACTGGCAAAGGCTGCAAAAAACCTGCTGGGTGTTGATGCTCAACCTTTAACTACCAACATTTCATGCACCTTGAAATATATTCAGCCATGTCCTTTTTCCTTCCTAGCCAAAATTACTGCTTTCTGGCTGTAGCAATCGTCTTCTAATATCCTGGGTGACCAGAATACGGAGCCTGGTGGATCTCATCCATAACCATTGTCCTAAGATCTGCTACATTTGGAATATAGAATTTGTTCTTATAAGTAAGAAGTCAATCTTCTTCCAATTTATACCCCTTATACCTCTTCTCAATACTTTGTTGCTGCAACTTGTATTTTACCCGCTCATACCATTCATCTTCAATAGTATGAATAACAATCTGTTGCCTCAAATCTGACTGACAAATACTAAGAGATGCCACATGGATTTCCTGCACCTTCCCACTGAGTGCATCAACTACCTTATTCTCTTTTCCATTTATGTGTTTGATTTCAAAATCAAACTCACATAAAAACTCCAGCCATCTCGCTTGCCTATCATTTAGAGTAGGCTGATCAGACAAATACTTCATACCATAATGGTCTGTCCTTAGCTCAAATATTTTTCCCATCAAGTAATGCCTCCACATCTTGAGAGCATGTACTATGGATGCAAGCTCTAGATCATGAGTAGCATAGTTTTTCTCATGCTCCTTCAGCTTTCAAGAGTTATAACATATCACGTGGTTGTCTTGCATAAGGAATCCTCCAAGCCCTTGTCCGCATGCATCAATACACACCACAAAATCATTTTTTGGGTCTGTAATCTTCAAGACTAGGGTACTTATGAGAAGATTCTTCAACTACTGGAAGCTTTCTTCACACCTCGGTGTC
The DNA here is from genome assembly GCA_001517045.1 of Pseudotsuga menziesii. NCBI lineage: Eukaryota > Viridiplantae > Streptophyta > Pinopsida > Pinales > Pinaceae > Pseudotsuga > Pseudotsuga menziesii. Next base: position 69,308 of record LPNX010294148.1, read on the forward strand.
CATTCAAACTTTATTCCCTTCTTTTGCAAAGAAGTGACTGGATGTGCAACCTTGGAGAATCCTTTAATGAATCTCTGATAGTATCTTGCAATCCCCATAAAAGATCTTACATCGATCACATTTCTTGGAGTAGACCAATTCATAATGGCTTCAATCTTCTAAGGGTCTACATATATGCCCTCATCTCAGATAATGTGACCCAAATAATGGATCCTATCTTTATAGAAGTCACACTTGCTCAACTTTGCATACAGCATATGCTCCCTGAGCAATTGCAATGCCAATCTCAGATGCTCTTCATGCTCTTCCTCATTATTAGAATATATAAGAATGTCATCAAGGAAAACAAGAAAAAACTTGTCCAAATACATGCTGAAGACACTATTCATAAGGAACATAAATGTAGCTGGTGCATTTGTGAGACCAAATGGTACCACTACAAACTCATAGTGTCCATACCTTGTTCTGAAGCCTGTCTTATGAATATATTCATCCTTGATTCTCACCTGGTGATAACTATACCTCAAGTCAATCTTGGAAAATACCTTTTCTCCCCTCATTTGATCAAAGAGGTCATCAATCCTAGGAAAAGGATATTTATTCTTCACAGTGACCTTGTTCAGCTGTCTGTAATCAATACACAATCTGAGTGTACCATCTTTCTTCTTCACAAATAGAACTGGTGCTCCCCAAGGAGACACACTCGGCCTGATATACTTCTTCTCCAACAACTCTTGCAGTGGCATCTTTAACCCTAGCATTTCTGGTGTACTCATCCTGTAGGGTGTCTTGGACACTGGTGCTACTCTGGCATAAGTTCAATTGTGAAATCAATGTCCCTCTTTGGAGGAAGCCCTGGAATCTCATGAGGAAACACATCCTTGAATTCCTACAACACATGAACGTCCTCCAACCTTGGAGTTTCATCCTTCGTTCCCTCCAAAATATGAGAAACATACAACTGGCAACCTTTCCTACAGAACTTCTTCAACTACATTGTTGAAATTTGCCTCACAGAGATCACCTTTGGAATGCCTCTTACAGCTCTTGGGTTTCCTTCTTCATCCATGCATTCAAACATCTTGTTGTAACAATCAAGATTAACTCTGTGAGCTTCTAACCAATCGATTCCAATGAGGACATCATAGGAACCAAGTGGTAGAACATTTAGATATACACAAGTGACCAATCCATTCATAACCAATGGACATTTCTCCACCAATTCACTAACCTTCCTCTTAGTTCCAATGGCTAGCTGAACTAACCAATATTTGCTATGCTTTACTTTCTTAAAAGCAAAAATATCCATCACTCTAGGAGTAATTTAACTGTGAGTAGAACCAGGGTCAATCAAAATAGAAACAGATTGCTTAACAATCTTACCTGCAACTTCAACCATAGTTGACTGGTGATCTACCTAGTGGTCCTCCAGTGCTGCATAGATCCTAGGTACGACCCTTGCTACTTGAACCATTGATCCTGCCTCTTGAATTTTGTAAGCTGGCCTCATACTCTCATTCTGAAGTGGACAATTCCTGCGCATGTGGGGTCCTCCACATTTCCAACATTGGATTTCTCTGTTCTGTTGTGGGTCTTTTGGCTTTTCCCTCATCACTATGGCTGGCTTCTTCTTAGCTTATGATGGTTTCTTCTGCTAATTCCTGAAGTTAGAAGGTTTGAAACCTTCCTTCCCTTTGCCAAACTTCTCATTCCTTTTGTCCTTCCATGTCTTCTGGTAATCAGGTTTTCCTTTTGCTATGCTCATAGCAATACTTAGCTTTCCTTATTGCTTCTTCCAGATTCCTAGGCTCATAGAACTCAATTCTTTCCTTGTAAGATTGAGGCAATCCACTCAGGAAATGATGGGTCTTCACTTTTTCATCCTTGATGTACTTGACATACCTCAAAAATTCCAAAAACTTGTTGGCATACTCTTCCATGGTTTGCTGTCCCAATCTCAGCTCATGGAACTCCTTAATTTTTTCATCATAATACCTGTTAGAGAAGTATTTCTGCTTGAAATACTTCTTGAACTGTTTCCACTTTAGTCTTCTTTCACTGATCCTTTTTACTTGTTTGAGGTGCTCCCACCAAATGGATTCCCTTCGATTCATATTGAATATGGAAACCCTTGCCTTCATGTTTCCTGAATCTTCCTGAACTTGGAAATACTTCTTTATCCCAAGAATCCAGGCTTCAACTTCTTGTCCCGTCTTTACCTCACCATCAAACTTAGGAGGTTTAGCTTTCTTAAATTCAGCCAGAGAGCGATCTCTGTGGTGCCTCTTTCTCTTGCTCTTGTGAGAAGAAGAGCTTGAACCATCAATGGATCCTTCAGAGTCAGGAGATCTACTAGAAGACCTTTTCCTTCTTCTGGTACTGCTCTTACTACCTTCTAGTTTTACTATATATCACCCCGAGCTCATTCATCGTTGGATGTCTGTCAAAATTTGCAACATAGTAGCATTCAAGTGATGATGCTCTTCCTGGGATTTAATAGAGCTTCTCATGGTGGCTTCAAAATCTGGTGGCATCTCTTGAAATATTCTTCAGTTAGATTCTATATCATCATTTCCAACTCAGACTTTCCCCCCATAGCGTCTTGTGCACGCTTGTAGGAATTCTGTGCATCATATCTGTCATCGGTTCTCATGGTTGAACCAAACTCACTTTACTGAGTCGAACTACCTGGAATACTTCCTTTGAAGGTGACTATGATTTTGCAAAATGTGTTAATAACACAATTGTTAGCTGCATAACATTCATGTGAATCATATGTTACTTACCTGCACATGGAAAAATATCATATCGACAACTTCTCAAAACATAAAATTTTTCTTTTCCCCAAAGAATGACTGTCATTTTCCCATCTTTCCGACCCCTGTAGATCTCTGTGAAAACCTACTAATTTGCCCTGTCAAAACCCTATTTTGGCTCCATATTTAGTTTTCTTCTTCTACATCGGAAAGATATTCTACTTTCACTCGCCTCTTTATCAGCTCCTTCTTCCTTTTCTCTTTCGCCATCACAGTGGCTCCATTTCCCTTTTCTTTCCGCTGCGTTGTGGCTTCGTCTTCCTTTCTCTTTTGTCGCTGTAGCGACTCAAATTTTCTTTTCCTTCCACTACATCGAAAGTATTTTCCACTTCTAGCCGCTGTTACGGCTCGGTCTTTGTCTTCTACCTACCACTGCGGCTCTTCTTTCATTTTCCACCCGCCACCGTAGCGGCTCAACTTTCGTCTTCCTTCCGCTTCATTGGAACACTTCTGAAGTTTCATCCACCGCAGGACTTCTGCCAGTTTCATCTTAATTCTTCAGCCGCCGTTATAGAAGACTCCTTCCTCAACTTTCACCCACTGTAGTGGCTTGGTATTCATTTCTCTATCCCCACCGTTGCGGCTCCATTTTCTTCTTCCATCCACCGCTATATGTCATCTCAATTCCTGCCAACCAGCCGCCGAGGAAGAATTTCAACCCAACACTTAGAAGTATTTTCAAAATTTTTCATCGGCTTGACACACCCTATGTTCATCGGTGAAATTTTTAACTTCCTCCCACTGCCGTTGCGGCTCGAATTTCCTTTTCCATCCACTGCTGCGGAAATGTTTTCGAATTTCTACCGCTGTTGCGTCTCCCTTCACCGTTTCTCGCCGATGCCATCGACGCCTTCTTGGAAACCCAGCTATCGCTGCGGCTTGCCTTCACTCATCAACGAAAATATCAACTTGCGTCTGCTAAATTGGCTCCCTTCCCAGTTTTTTTCCGCCGCGCATCTGGCGCGATCCACGTCGGCTCCCTTCGGGTGACCCAGCCGCTACAACGTCTCATTCTTTTCTTTTCATCTGTCGCGTTGGTAAGAGAGAGGAGCTTATCCTCCATTGCGGCTCTCCTTTAGACATATTAATCATTGTTGCGGCTCAATTCTGGGAAACAGAGTCGCCATATCGACCGACTTCGGCTAACTGGGTCGACAGGCTAATTTCATAGTTAGAAAATTTTTGGGAATTTCTCTGTTGGCCTGTGCTCAACAGAGGTTACCCATCTTTTGTTAACTACCCTTCATGGCCCATAGAGGCCAAGAGCTGTAACCTTGAGCTCTGATACCAATCTTTCACGTCCGCAACCCTCTAACCGACGAAGAGGACACAACTGATCTTACTAATAACCCGAGCAATCTTAAGCCCCATGAACAAAAGATAAAATCCAATGAACTAATAACAGACACATATGCATGAATCATTAGAGGAAATTTCAACTCAAAATGGGCCTTTTAACTTTAATGCAAATTACATGTCATCATGTGTTAGCCAATGAAATTTCTTTAAATTTGAAATAACGTATAGGTCTTAAACACTTTTTTAATATAAATTTGGGGATAGCTATCATAAAAAAAACTACTTTTTTGTTTGTATTTTCAAAATATCTCCTCGTGTTTTTACTCAAATTTCGATCGAGAGAGATCATTGGATGCGGAATTAAATTCCGCATCCAACGAGAGCCCACTTGGCATACTTTTGACGGACCCCGCTACCCCAAAAACAAGAAATACCTGAAAAAACGTGATGATGACGTCATCATCACATTTTTCCAGGTATTTCTTATTTTTGGGGTAGCGGGGTCCGTCAAAAGTATGCCGAGTGGGTACTCGTTGGATAAGGAATTTAATTCTGCATTCTGCATCCAACAATCTCTCTCGATCAAAATTTGAGTAAAAACACGGGGAGATATGTCGAAAATACAAACAAAAAAGTAGTTTTTTTTCTTTTCTTCCTCCAAAATTAATAAATATTATTTTATTAATTTTTTTTAGGAGGCCCATTTTGATTTGAAATTTCCTCTAATGTATTATCAAACAACAAAATAAATTCATTCATTCACAACATTTAAGATGTTCATATGATTTATAAAAACAAACACAGTTGCAGGGATTTAAACACAATAATACTTATCTTATCAAGAAGCTCGTCCTGCAACCAACTATGTTGTTGCAACCTTCCTCCCAACCATAGCTCATCAATATCTTAGCAACACTGCCACCCTCGAGCTGGGCATGATTCCCACAAGGAATAATGGAACACTAGCAAGCTCACACATAGCCAAGGTTTATTAGAAACTTAGCCAACCCAACATAGTTGGGTTTATCAGGCTATACTGAAGCTGGAAAGCTTGATTGCTAAGCTAGTGAGCTCAATCCAAGAGCTATAGACATATGTATCAGAACTAGCCTGAATTATAAGACATCCACACACACCCAACACAAGGAAGCATCCCCTTCTCTACTATGTAGTCCCTCGGGCCATGTCTTCCCTTCTGGTGCTATTCAGGAGGTGTAGAGAAGAAATTTAGCCCTCTAGCTCTGTCTGTGAGGCTCTTGCACACACTAGGTTTGGAAAGCAAGCTCAGACCCCATTTCCACTCCAAAATAGTCCAAATACCAACAACGATATACACACAACAAATAACATCTTTAGGATTTAAGGGGAAAACACCACAGAGGTCAAGGTCGAGAAAGGCAACTGGGTAAAAACATCTTATACTGTGACAATCGATTTTCTAGAGTCGTTTATGTCCCTAATGTGGCAAAAATGACTCAGCAACACCCCCAAATTCATAGGGAATATAGGAATGATATCTTTGTATGCATAAGAGGAATAACACGCCCCCCTCTCGTGAAGGGAATTACACACACAAACAAAAATAAGGGAAGAAGAACCGAACACGAATGTCTGCCTGCGTGTAATGAAGGAAACAAAATAGCTACTGCATGAGTGTATAATGGGTTCCCTCTACCCACTTTGAGGATCTAAATGCGATTCCCCCTCCTTGGGGCATGCATGTGGTTAAGAGTAGACAACCCCTTCCAGGACTGACGCTTCCCATGCATACATTTCCCCAAGGCAATAAATTCCCAACCAACTAATGGGAATTAAATCGGTTGGTGGATAAGACAAGGAAAGGATGAGTAAGACAAAAAGGTGGTTGGCATATATATGGGTTCATATTTTGACACATGGCTGTTCCCCAATGGATCAGAGGTTAAACACCCCCCCCTATCCTTAGGAAAGCCATGCCCCTTCTCATTATTGTTGTGTTGGGGCCTGGAAATTCCAAGGCGACAACAGAATTGGCGCTAGAAGGAGGGCCACTAGTGCATGGCTGGCCGTGGAAAATTAGTTTTCCCAAGATTACCCCACCAGTAGAAGTTTAAAGCTTGTAACTCGACCCAAGTACTCACAGTTTTCGGTTATACCTTTGGAGCAAGAAAGCATGTTCTCATCCTGCATTGTTCTTTTCTCAGACTCTTGTTCTTGTAGCTGTGCCTATGGCTGGAATCAATATAAATCAGCCCAACCCATTACCAGCATGGAGAGCAAGGTCTCCTTTGAACCTCACACCGCCTTTGCATAACCTGCCCCAAGCCTTTGACAAGCTGTTTCCTAAGTTTGACCCCGCAGAAAGAATTGCTGTAGACGACCACCTGCAAAGCTTTTATCTAGCATTAGAAGGACTAAGGGCTGGGGAGCATGAAGATGTGATCTATAGACTTTTCCCTCACACCCTGAAAGGAGTAGCAGCATCCTGGTATTTTAGTCTCCCTACAAATTCGATTCCTGATTGGGACACCTTCGAGAAGGTTTTCAGAAGTAAATACACCACTCAGAGAACTCATGCCTCATTAATGAAAGGTCTTGGTTTGTTAAGAAAGGAGAAGAATGAGAAGATACATATTTTCACTCAGCGATTTTCAATGTACCTAAAGAAATTCTCTGAAGCTGACAGACCCTCAGGCAAGGTCTTAATCGAGTATTATACCTCAGCCCTAGGGCCTGAGTTGGCCATGTTTGCCAAAATGAAAGCCAAACCCACATTGGTAGAGACTTATGAAGAGGCTGAAAGAGTAGAGGCTGAGAGGGAAAGTGTAGAAGATTGTCCTGATTTACCTAGAGAGAAAACTACAAAAAGAAGAGCTTTGGTGTTGTCCAAACCCAGAGAGGAGCACTCACATGATCTTGAGGGAATGATGAAAACGATGCAGAAGCTTTCCAACCGGATAATAGATCTGGAGAAAGAAAGAGACATTCAGAATACTTATAAACCCCACTTTCCAAAAAAAGAGTATAATAACCAATGCAAAATTCCTCCCCCAAATTTATCCTCAATAAATATAACGGAGATAGCGGGGGATAATTTCTGTACTTTTCACCAGCAAGCTCACTCTGAGAAGAAGTGCCCTCAATGGTTAAATTCAATGTCTTTGGTAATGAATAAGTTGCTGAATTCCACATTGACTGAAGACAGTGATGAAGAAGAAGGAAAAGAACAGTCCATAGAGAAGCAAGACGATGATACAATATTCTCATGGAACGGTGTTTCACTGTTTAACACAGATAAAAATGCTCTCAAGTCTAAATATACGCCTACAGCCACAAAAGATAAGAACCTTGCAATTAAGGACAATGTAATACTTCTAAAGGTTAAAGAATTGCAAGAGAAAGTCAAGAGGCAGGCTGATGTGAAGGCTAAAGATGACATACCTGAAGCCGCTACTTGCAAACAGGAAACAGAGCCACTCGTTGAACCTACCAAACCTGTGGAAGATGATGAGGAAAGAAAAGCTGACAAACTTAAAGAGGAGATGCCTACAAAAAATCAACCCGTGGAGGAAAAGATCGAATTAGCTAGGACAAGGAAAACTAGCGCTCCACCTTTCCTTGTGACTCTTGAAATTTTAAATCATAAGGTGCATAATTGTTTGGTGGACTCTGGATCATCCATGAATGTTATGCCTCTGGAAGTTTGCAAAAAACTTAATGGGCAGCTAAAACCTACTATTTTGGATGTCACTCAACTTGACAAAACTAGTGTCAAAGTAGTAGGGGAGATGGAGAACGTTCTGATTCGATTGTCTGCGAATAAAAGGATATGTCATTACATTGATATCGTAGTAGCAGACATACCTGATGGTTATGGAATGATCCTGAACCGAGATTGGACAGCAAGACTCAATGGGTACTTTGCTTCAGATTGGTCTCACTTGTGGTTACCTCAGAAGGGCAGCCCAAACCTGATTAAGATTCTAAGAGAGCCCTATATGAAGCACAATGTCACTAAGCTAGGAGAGGGAAATGAATCTGCTGAGTCTATCTTGGGAAATTATCTGATTGAGCTAGAGTTGAGATATCTTACTTCAAGAAATGCTAGTTATATAACTGACACTCAGCCTGAGCTCCTTCAACTTCCTCAGGCTGTAGAGGATGATTATAGAATTGTAAACATGTGTTCAGTTTCAAAAGTAGCGCAGCTAGACCATGGTTAGGTATCCCATCTCTGTGATCCAGCCCACCCTTTAACTCTCTAGATTATATATATATATATATTTTTCAGGAGTGGGCAAAATTTTTCTTGTTTTTTTTTTGCTTTGTACATAAATAAATTGTTTGTTTTCTTTGATGCTTTGAGGCTATTTTCTTTCGCTAATGGATTTAATACTGTGTTTTTTTTTTTTTTTACTGCTTTACTAGCATTTCTTTTCTTAGTTTTGAATAAAGAGGCAAACTTTTGGTTGCAATGGAAACATCATGGTTCTTTATTAACTGAAATCTTGAGCAAAATCCTGTGCTTTAAAGTATATAATGTCTTCTAGTAGCAGTGTTCCTAGCTAGCAACGCATTCATTGAAGTCTTACTTAACCCCTGTAAATAACTCAAAAGTAAAAGAGGTTTGGAATACTATTTAGAGGCTCCATCCATTTCACATCTTAAATACCTAAGGGGGTGACAACAAAAGACTCACGGAAAGGAAGCAGAGTAAAACAATATATCATATATAAATGATCCCGTGTCATATATTCAGAAAAGCAATAAGCTATCAAGAGTCAAAACTCCTGAAAGAAAACAATACATATCAAAGTAAAATATCAAAGCATGAAGTACTAAATGGCCACAAGATCCTCTCTGTCTGTGAACTGAAATATGAAGTACGTTGTTCACACAAAAGGACACTATGGGATAGAGGATCCTGAATTAAAATTCAGTAAGAAAGGCCTGCAGGAGGACTCATATCAAAAGAACTAAAGTTCAAAAAGCACAAAAGTACAGTTGGCATGGGAATGAGGAACAAAAGGATAATACTGTTTACACTCTGTTACAATCCTGTGGTGTCCAAACTGTAAACTACCCGAGGACAGGCAAAATAAACCCCACTTAGTTGGCCTCAAAAGAGTTATTCAGACTTGCAATACTGCTGATGTTACCATCTCCCAAAAGAATGGACTTCTTTAAATAATTTAAATGCACTATTTGGCTTGCTTAGGAATACAAGTGTCTAGAAGATTCCGTTTTTATTCAGAACATTCTTGCACTGGGAAGGAGTTAATTCAGAGATCTGGGGTTCACCAGTTAGTCGCCAATTGTTGCAGCTGCAACAATTTCCCAAAATTCTAAATTTTTTTAGGACCCTCCTCTACTTTGAATTAGTTTGATTTTCTTCCTTATTTTGGTCTAATGAATTTTTGAACGTTTTCCAACGCTTGGGTTTCTCTATTACTTGATATGATGTTTTCCCTAATGCTGAAGTAATCCCACGCATAATAAATCTCATCGCCGCTTTTTGAATACCTTTGAAGCCACTCTAAATCGGAAGTCTGTTTAATTGACATTCCCGCTGTAGCGGAGGTTTTTGCCTTTTCTTTTTTCGCCGTTGCGGATGACTTTTGGTTTTACATCGGAAGGTGTGATTATTTCCTTGTCTGTCATTGCGGATGAATCTTTGCATTTGGTTTCCGCCATTGCGGACGGGTTCTCCCTTTCTTCCCGATTCATGTGATTCGGATGCTTTTGGCTTTGTATCGAAGCTTTTTGCCATCGCTCTCTCCGCCGTTGCGGACGGGGTTGAGCTTTGAGGTCCCGATGTTGCGGATGGGAAAAGCGTTAGGCTTCTGACGTATAGTCATTTGGTTTCCAACTTGAACTTTACAGACTGTGTTTATGTTATGAGTTTCCGCCGCCGCGGAAGAATTTAAGCTTTCGGCTTCCAACCCAAAAGGCCTCCGACGTCCGACCGTTAGTTTTTTTGGCCTTGCCTACCATTGCGGATGGTTTTATGCTATGGCTTCTCGCTGTTGCGGAAGGAGCAATGATTTTCCTCCTGATCTGGAGTTGATTCCCGTCCGATCCATTGAGTTTTCCCATGTGCGGGCCATATCTATATATTCACGGGGAGGCAAGGTATTATTCTATTGTTTTTTTTAACTGCCGCGCCCGTCGTTGTCGTGCTGTCGCCCGGTTCATCGTTTGCGGTACCCTCAGTACAGGTGTCTCCACCACGAGGCTTGCTAGACCTCTCCACGCTGGATACGTCAGTGCTAGGTAGGTTTATTCACCTTCTTTCGTTCCTTTTGAAGCATGTGTTAAGGATTGATGCGGTTAGTCTTAGTTACGGTGGTTTATTTCGCCCCATTAGATGTATGCGTATATAATAAGGGGGGGGGGGTTATTTTGACTGCTAGCATGGGAATTTTCGACCTACAGAGCATTTTTCCACCCGCGGCTGTTGGTGCACAACCTTGCGCATGGTGGGTGGGGGTTTGGTGCAGGCGGCCGTTACACCACCTGCACCAAGCCACCCTGGGTGTGATAATGAAGTATAGGGGGAGGTTTTGTTGTGATTTTTCTATGGTTTTTGGTAGTTCCTCCTTTTGTTCGAGGTTCATATTACCCGTTTTCTCAAACCCTAGCTTGTGTTTCCCACGCCGTCCCGCGCAGTCCATTTGGGCTCGGTTGTTAGAAACCCTAGTCGGTTAGAAGGGATATGACGCTATTGTAGTTCGTTAACTAAAAACAGCGTGGGTAGTGGTTTTGATGGAAGCTTCATGTGCAGCAAGATGATAATAATACCCGTAGAGAGTGAAATGTGTAGTCGGCTTAATGTAAATTTTCTCCCGCGAACTGCATGAGTCCTTGTTGATTCTAGCCCGGCTAGGCCATTCATTGTTAAAATGTTTGTCATTATAAAACATAGGAGACTCTCACAAGCATACTGCATATAACAACTCTCAATGATCTCCTTTGTTGATATACACAGACTAAACTGCTGAACACTGCACATTGCATTTTAATGGTTCTGATGGTTAAGGTATTTTTAGGTTGTACATGCATGCATTTGCTTCACCGCTTGCTATCACATTAGACACAGGAAAACAGTACATTTGCGTAGTGATGTAGATTTTATGCTGGCTCAAATATGGTTGATAAATTGTTTAGTATCATGCAGCAGTAGTAGATTGCTCATTTTATTGCACAGGACTGAGTTTGCTTCATGCTAGATACAGATAAGGTCATGGAATACTGCACATTGGGTTAAGAAGTTCTGATAGTCAGGGCATTTTAGGGCTGTACAATGCATGCATTTGTTGCACTGATCACTATCGTATTATACATAGAAAAAATGGCACATTGCACAGTAAGGCATACTAGTTTGATTATTCAGCCCAAAGGGCTTATATCCTAGCGTCATAGACCAGTTGCTGTCATGGTACACATAGTAAGAATAAAATGCTGCACAGTGTCTTGTAAATATCTGCAACTTGAAATTTCTTAATGTCACGATGTTATACTTGGCAGGAAGAACTCACAATGTCCAAGAGGCAGAAGAAGAAGGCCCCTGCGGTCGAAGAAGAACTAGAAGTAGAGGTTGTCACAAAGACCGAGTACATATATGAAGACACTCAATGTGTTTCTGGTGTTGAGCCTGAGTACAAATGGGGTGAAATATATAGATTGATTTTCCGTAGGGAGGTTCCCGACATGGGCCTCGAAGAAGAATCCATCTATGCTAACATAGAGAAATCTTCTCTCATGAAAGTTGCCACCAGACCAGAGCTGTTCCCATGCTCTGAGGTAATTGGCTAAATTCTGCCCTGAGTAGACACAATTACAATGATCATGGGGAATGTTGAAGGACATGGCTATGCTGCATTTATCCCTGGATATGTGGCATTGGCTTATCACCTACCAGAAGCCCAGGTTTTCTTGTCAGATGATTGGCTGAACAGCATCAGAATGGACCTGGTGGAAACTCTTAGGAGAATGATGTTGCAAGGAAAGCATTATCGATACAGACCCACCAGTGAATATGATACAGCGAGCTTGAGGGCTCCCTACAGATTTATTTCTCTGATGCTTAATCGGATCTTTGGGAGAGCTCATGGAAGACTCTTCAAGCTTGAATGGATACCAATTATTTTTCATGTGGAAACCCAAGGCACAGTTTTCAATTGGGCCAGCATGGTGTCCAACAGTCTTTCTTCTTGCGTGACCTCAGCCTTGGAGGGAGAGTCCAAGAAAAGATCGAAGTTTTACATGAGTTCAATATTAATAGACTGCATGTTGTGCAACCAGGATTTCCCCGGTCTTAGGTGCATCTGGGACAGGGAAAGGATGTCTGTTTATGTCGCTTATAGACCGTTGTGGGCTCACCAGTACCATAGCCATTACAGAGAGGTTTGTGAGCACTTCATTATGCCACTGTACACACTCATTTTTCGGAAGGAGTGTGACTCTATGTCGGAAGAAGCTATGCAAGTGATAGAAGAATATGCGGATTATTTCTTAACTGAAAATGGCATGTACTTCCATATGTTTGGAGGATCAAGAACACCTTCATTGCTGCCCAAATATGCAACGGATTACATAGTCCACAAGGAGGCAGTCAGACAAGTATTCATAGATGGAATAGGCAGTTTTCTGTTCGAACATAAGAAGACTGCCTACCCTCCTTTGCCATTCAAGCTAGGAAGCTACAAATTCACCAAGGTGAAACAAGCTGCTGAATTCATAGGGGAGTTGGAGAAGTTCCATTTTGGGGAGATGCCCTACCACAGAAATGACTCCCAAGGTAAGGTTACTGAGCATTGTAAAGAACACAAGGTGCACTTTGAGTATACCCACCATTTTGACAGGGAAGAGTCTGTCTTTAGAAATGCCCCAAACATGACAATGCTAATGAGAAGATTCAAGAAAAAGATCACCACCAAAGGTGGGAAGGGGGATGACCAGGCAAAGGCTGAAGAAGAAGCCAAAAAGTGAAATGAAGAAGCCCAGAGGTTGGAAAAAGAAGCTGCAGAATGGCTTCATTAAGAAGAAGAAAGAAGAGCTGCTCAGGAAGCTACAGAGAAAGTAGAGGAAGCAGCTAGAAAAGAAGCTGAAGAAGCTAAAAGAAAGCTCGATAAAGAGCTACAAAAGCAGAAAGTAGAGAAGCTGACACAAACTGAAACAGAGCAGTCAGCCACTGATATAGCTGCAGGGCAGACCCAGGAGATGGAAAATCCAGAAGTCCAGGACCCCCAAATACCCGCTGCTAGCACACCCGTGGTCCCCTCACTCAAGTTGGTCCCATTTGTACAGGAAAAGGGAAAGGAAATCCCTGATTTCAACACTGTATATTATGATAGGGAAACAAAATGAATAATAAAGAGGACAGAAAAGAAAGTTGAGGCGGAAGGTCTACCTGGTAAAATGATAACAGATACTGCTGTTATGCTAGGGACAGACCTAGATTTGAGATTCACCCTGAGATCCAGATCTACCTTTCTTCACACCTCAGAGGACAATGTAGACAAGATAATGAAGGACTTAGAATAGTCCAAGAAATCCTCTGCTCAGTTGAAAGATACACTGAGGCATGAGAGGGAAGATAGCAACAGGATCAAGAGGAAATATGACGATCTGCAAAGGGAAGTGAAATCCTAAAGAACTGAAATACAGGCCCTCCAGGTAGAAATACAAGTCAAGGAAACAACACAGGAGGCCCTAGAGAAAGTGCAGAAGGAATTCCAAGATCTAAAGAGTGAGAAGGGACAACTACTGGAAAAGGTGGAGGACCTAGAAGAACAGCTGAAGATTCTCCTGCAGGAAAATGATCTGCACACCCTAGAACTGAGAAAGGAACACCAGGAGCAGATTTCTGCTTTGAACACTGCTTTGGAAGTGGCAAGGGAACAGCAGGTCAATCTGCAGCTTCTCAAGCAGCATGTATTGACCCAGAAAACCAAGATGCTACAGCTGCAGACTGCTGTTGAAAAGGAAAGGTGTAAAGTTCTGCAGATCGACGACCGATTGGAGGAGATCCTGGAAATTGCATCCTTCTTTGTGGACAGGTCCCAGGACGTCCTAGAGGTCCCGACTGTGTGAATGACAAGGTTGGAGAACAACGAGAAAAACCCAGCAGAGCTACCGGCAAAAGACCAACAGGCCCTCAAGCGGGACTATAACCTAGTGGAGTTTTCTATCAATACCACTGAAGACTTCAAGAAGGCAGTGAATAAGACAAAGGGATTATGCATCGAATTCTTCAGAAGACTTCTCAATACATTCAACCGGTGCCAGATAAAAGTGGAGGAGAGGCTTGAAGCTTTTCTAGATCACGATGCCTTTGTAGAGCTATTGCAGAAGAGATTCCAGGAGGAAGAAGCTAAGGTGCAGGATATCAGAGCCATGGATGATCTGATCTTGAGAAGCCAAGTAGATCACCCAGCTATCAGTATACTACTTCTGGAAGATCAGCTCCATTTGAGTACATCCAGGGTTGAGGCAATCAAGAAACAAGCTGAGAAATTCGAGATAAATATCCAGTTTTTAGAACCTTGTACTTTTGAAGGCATCGCTAATGAGGCTGCAGCGTGGAGGAAGTTTCTAGACAACCAAGTGGGGCCTTCCTCGTGAGGGATGAGTCACCTTTGTATTTTGTAACTACTTTGTAAAGCATTTAATAAAAGTAAAACGTTGGGAGACGAGAGGTTGGGAAGCCCAAAGGTCACTTTGGGCAGCCCAACAGTCTGACCCTTTTTGTATAAATGTAAAGGACTTAGAAGAAGAAGGGGCTTTTTCCCAGTAAGACTGGTGAAGACATATTGTAAGAAGAACTATTTCCTTTTGCAATAGAAAATTACAGTTTGCCTATTGGAGAAAGCTTAGTGGAATATTCAAATGTTGTGCTATGGATTTGTTGAAGAGGAACTATTTCGTTTTCAGCTTTATGTCCATTAACTGTGACACCGTTCTAACTCATTGAACCTATGTTCTTGTATGAATGTTTTCCAGTTTATTTCATGAAGATTTTCACTATGAGTAATGTATGATGCTTATGAAACAGTTGGCTATCTGATTGTTGAAATATCTTTGATCTTTCATGTTTTGTAGAGAAAAATATCAGCTTCTGTAATTTCTGTTTATAATACATGAATAATCCACATTACTCATAAATAAGTCATATTCTGGCTCCCCGGGGATAGGTGGATATATAGGTAGTTAGATGGAGAGTTAGTTTGTTTCATTCTTGCATATGTGATGCCGATGCTTGTGAGCCTAAGACGAGAGGTAAGAACATGCGCATCACATTGTGACGCTCCCCGCATCCTCATCATCCTGCATTGTTAATTAGGCCTTTGCATTTCATACTTTAATTAAAAAAATACAAAAACTCGGTGGACCGGGCCGCAACTGGTAAAACCTTTGTTTTGTTGCTTGACCTACGGTAGCCGGACCATAAACCAGATGGATTCCCTATACCAAATAGTCAACGGGCTAGTTGGGATCGTTGATTGGGGAGAATCCCTTACTTTTGTCGCCTGTGAATTTCCAGGCCCCAACATGTTGCATTGACATAATTGGTTGTAGGTTTTTAATTAATTTTGCACATGTACATGGTGTCCAACATTATATTGTGCCTGGCTAGCAAACAATACCATCGACATCAATTTTAATCGCCGAAACATAAAATAATAATCCATGGCGGGGCTTTTTCCTTTAGCTCCTCACCATGATTAATTACAATATATACATCATATATATTTTAATGCAAACAGGGTCAAAACCAAGGTGTTACAGCTACTATCAGTCACCCAAAGGACACTAGTGGATGGAAGGGCCACATCGGGACTTTTGTAGCTCTGTTTTACCTCTTTTCTGGACCATTAAGTAGGTAGGAGACTAAGGAACAAATTTCCGTACCACACCAACTCTTGAAACCCTTGGAAATGCCCTAAAAATTGAATATTTTTACAAATATGAGGGTTTCTAGTGTTGTACCTGCATTTTTCACTTTGCATATGTGGGTTGTCAGTGTTGCACCCGTGTATACCCTCAGAAATGGTAAAAAATATTAAAAAATTTGAATTTTGGGTGGTTTTTGAACTACCTCTTTAGTTGTAATTTCCCCATACTCGACCCTAACTCTTCATATTGCTATAGAATAGAGGGAGAAGGGACCATGAAGGGGACTTATCCTTTGGTATTGTTATGCTAGCATAATTTGGACTCTCATCCCCCTCATCCTATGCCGTAGCTATCATCTACCCTTGTTCCAGAGCTTGGAGGTTGAGAATCTCGGAGGAGAGAAGCAGGAGATCCAGATCAAAGGTTTCACGATCTGCCTTGAATGAGAAGGAATATCTTGTACTTCTTCCATATATTAATAGAGATTTGATGTTCTTCCCTTTCCAAATCACTGTGTATATCTCAGTTTATGATCATATGTTGATGTTGATGAGATTAGGGTTTCATGTTATCTTGAATATCAATATCTTATTTGTGGTCAAATTGGTTTGAGGAAGGCTTGAAGTTGTTTTGTAGGTCTCTTGGTTGGAGAGCAAGAAGAGGGATAAAGGAAAGCTTGGATCAAGCTTCAGTTCATAAGGTATGAGCCCTTCTAACCCTTGAAATCTTGTTTATATTTATAATTGCAGAGCTTTATATATCAGTATGTTAACCCCTAGTATGTTGGTGGCCTCAACCCCAGCCATAGGATCAATTCCTTAAAAGCACAGATGGTGATACCATATTACACAGATTTACAGATTCAGACTAGGCAGGAAGTGCCGAAGGAAAAAAGAGCACTTTAGGATGTTGTTTTATTTTGGGATAAGGTGTGATCTCATGGTTCAACAAAAAGCAGTCCAGTATTGCTCTTAGCACTATAGAGGCTGAATACATTGCAACATGTTTAGCTATAGCGAAGTAGTATG
Source organism: Pseudotsuga menziesii (assembly GCA_001517045.1). Taxonomy (NCBI): domain Eukaryota; kingdom Viridiplantae; phylum Streptophyta; class Pinopsida; order Pinales; family Pinaceae; genus Pseudotsuga; species Pseudotsuga menziesii. The sequence goes on from LPNX010294148.1 coordinate 86,328, forward strand.
GCTTCGCAAGATATTGTCATGATTATTTGATGCAGAGATAGATGTGACTGATATCCATTGCAATAATTATAGTTGTATTAAGATGACAAAAAACTGGGTGTTTCATGATCATTCGAAGCATATCGAAATTATATATCATTACATCTAGGATATGGTGCATAAGAGAGTTGTGAAGATCAAGTATGTTCCTATAGAGGAACACATGGCAGATGTGTTCACTAAGCCTTTGTTTCGTGTAAAGTTTGAATACTTTCAAGACAAGCTTGGTGTAGTATGAAAGGACCTCCCTCGAAAGAGGGAGTGAGGATGATGTAGTAGGTTTTTGTTGAAGTGGTGTGGTAGCTCATCCTGGGTAGGGTATGTTTATCTAGGCTTGTTGGCCCAAAAGGCTTAGTAATCCAAGCTAAGACCTGTTTGATCCTAGGTGGATTAGTATGTCTGGCTAGGATTGTTGGACCGAAAGGGGTAGTAATTTATACTAAAACTAGAGTGGATCTACCAGAGAAGCCACTGTGATGCTGCTTCAGATGTCCTAAGGGAAATACGATGAGATGCCAACACTCTGTACTGATACCAACATTCCCATGTTGATGAAGACAATGAAATGTGAGCACTTTGTGCTGATACCAACATTCCCATGCTGATGAAGACGATGAGATGCCAACACCATGTGCTGATACCAACATTTTCTATGTTGATTATGTTGATGTTGGTTCAACATTTCTATGTTGACGATGATGATGTTCTTTCAACATTTATATGATAACGATGATGATGTTGTCTCATCATTTCTATGCTGATGATGACAATGTTGTTTCAACATTTCTATGTTGATTATGATCATGTTTGTTTCAAGATCTCTATGTTGATAATGCATATGATGATCTACATTTATTTGTTGATGATGTTGGTTTAGCACTAAAATGCTAATGATGTTTTTAATCCAATATTTACTTACTGATATTGCAGACGATGATCTAATATTCACGTACCGATGTTGCAAATGTTGTTCTAGTGTTTACATACAGATATTGCAGATGATGATCCACTATTCACATACTGATATTGCAGATGAAGACCCAATATTCACATACAGATGTTGCAGATGATGATGTCCCAGTATCGATATACTGATGATGTCCCAATACTCACATATTGACGACGACGACGATGTCCCAACATTCACATACTGAGGATGTTGATGATAATTGTTAACACCCAAAAAGGGTTCACTGCCTCATCTGCCCCATTACATGGCTCATTTGTCCATTTTCCTACCATATTTCCATCAAAAACCCATAAAACCATCTAAAAAGCCTCCAAAAGGCTTAAAATGCCTCCAAAAGGCCATAAAACCCTCTTTTCCTCCAAAAAATATCCAAAATTCCTCCAAAAAGGAAGAAAAAATATAAAATAATGAGGAAAAGGAGGAAAAAAACCCTAAACCGCTGAAACCCTAAACCGCTGAAACCCTAACCCTAAACCAACACTCCACCACTATAAATAAGTGATGGAGACCCCTTATTCAAAATCCACAATCACAAGTATCCTGCCTCTGCCAAAATTGCTCTTGAAACCCTAGCTCACCATTGAGCTACTTTCACCATGAGAGCCCCCTTTTGGCCCATTTCCACCATTGGAGAAAGAGAAGGAGCAGCTGGATCTCGGAGCAACCTCTCGAATCAGCGCAACGAGCTTCACCAACCTCCACATTGGAGGTCAGATCAATAAAATTCATTCTTTACTTTTTACTGTTTTGCTTCATGAACATGTTTAGATTAATTTTCATTATTGTTTAGTATCTTTTATTTCACATATTATTGAACTGCTACTAAGGAATCCATTTTCCTTAGTAGGTGCTCATTCGCACAAGCTAGGGGTAAAACCCTAGCAACAGTTTTGGCGACTCCACTGGCTTTTTAATTTATTTTATTTCTCGTTTTGTCCTTTCGGCTGTCGTTTTCGGCTGCTGTAAACCGCCGTTTTTTGTTTCACAGTCGCGTTTCGACCGCGTCTTTTCAGCCCTTAGCTGCGAGCCGACCGCGTCTTTTCAGCCCTTAGCTGCGACCCGACCGCACCTTTCCAGCTTTAACCTGCGACCTGAGCGCACCTGTTTCTTACAAACCCACGGTCCGCCCGCGTCTTTTCTCCAGAAACCCGCGACCTGAGCGCGCCTGTTTCTTCCAAACCCGCGGTCCGCTCGCGTCTTTTCTCCAGAAACCCGCAATCTGAGCGCACCTGTTTCTTCCAAACCCGCGGTCCGCCCGCGTCTTTTCTCCACAAACCCGCGACCTGAGCGCGCCTGTTTCTTCCAAACCCGCAGTCTGCCTGCGTCTTTTCTCCAGAAACCCGCGACCTGTACACGCCTGTTTCCTCTAAACCCGCGGTCCGCCCGCCTGTGTTCTTCAAAAACCTGCGATCTGTTCGCGCCTGTTTCCTTCAAACCCGCGGTCAGATCTAATTTTTGCAGTTGTTCCTGCTTCTAAACCCAACCCCTTTGCTGCCATATTTTTTGTACCTGCCCAGCCTTCTATTCTACCTGCACTTTTGTCCCCCTTTACAGAATTTTTTAGCATTGTTTATTCAGATAATTTTGCATGGTAAAATTTTTCTTTCAGTATTATTGATATTTAAGAAGTTGCCTTGGCACTTCTCTTCTGAGTTCATAACCTCACAAGCACACAATCTGTCACCTAATTCAAGTGAGACTTAAAAACTACTTAACTCAACCAACATTCTAACCCCACTTGGGGAACATAAAAGAATTTTTGTAGTTAGGTAGGATCGGGGGGATAGGCTTCCAAAAACACCCCTCGGTTACTTACACTTGAGACATAGTTGTGTTGTCCATTAGGGAACCAAAATCCCCTAGTATTTTTTGACACGGTCACAACCGGTTTATCAAAGGGCCTCTCCCTTAGGAGGGTTGAAGTCGTGAGATTGGTTTCAGAGGTCTGAGTGGAATACCGAACTCCATTCAGTAACTGAAGGGCTACCTTTCGCAGTTCTCGGGATATCCCTGTATAGGGGTATTGCGGTAAAAGGACCAAGCGGCAGATTGACCTTTCTGGACGTGTCATGAATGGGGTATCTTAGTTGCCATTCTTCTAGGATTTGACTACCCGGTGTCCCTCCCGGTAGGGGGATACCTTAGCCACTTGGCTTTCCTATTCGTATTGTCTGACTTGGATTTCATCACCTTGCAGAGAATATGTCTAGTTGAGTCATAATACTTTTAGTTAGGTGTTTGCATGCTCCCTTACCTCCTTTTGGTCGAGTGAGTCCACCGTTTTTTATTTTGTAGGCAACCTACTGTTTTTTTTGGTATTCTGACCATTTCTGTTGACACTCCACCTATTGTAGCATGCAGTTACAATGGGTGTTTTGAGTTGGTTGTTGGCCTGAGCGCCCTATTTTTTGAGCTCTCCTTCTGCACACTCGGTTGCATTAGAGTTTTTGAGCTGATTTGTAGTTACCTCAACCCACAGAGATTTGAATCCATTTATCATCATTGAGTCCCCGAGACATTCTCGGTGCCTCAGAGGCGAGCCCCCACAGCACGGTTCACTTGACACCACCCGTCATCGACACAGATCATCATCGCTTGATACCACTCATCATATATCTCGAGCCTTGTCACTTGATTCCACTCGTGAGCGGCATAGAACTCCGTCACCAAATACTGATGCCCCTCATTTTACCTCCGATTCTGAGCCAGACTCTGAGAACCTCCTTTACACCGCCCCCACTAGCCCCATGGCTGGCGTGACCCCCACTCCCATATTGGTAGGGGCCGTTGGTGGCACATCCACCACGATACCAGTTACCACACCTAATTTGGGTATTCCCTCCACGGGGGCCCCCTCTACTGTTCCCCTCACAGCACCGATTCCCGCAGCGGGAATACCTATCCCCACTCCATTAGTGACCCATACTACCCATGGTGGTGC
>LPNX010294148.1:90438-133880 GCA_001517045.1 Pseudotsuga menziesii
ACACAGGCGTTGAGATCCTACTATCATGGAGACAAAACATGGCTACCCACATCACGGACCACATTCATGAATGGCGTCGACGCCGTAGCCTATGCAAAATCAAGTTAGATGACCGGATCTTCCTAGATTGGTTCCTCAAATCCCTCCTTCCTATCATTGCTAAAGATGTGGCATCCGAAAGACCCCAGTCTGAAGAAGAGGCTATCCTTAAAGCCCAACAGTTCGATCTCATTTACACCCAGTCGGGTTATCTTTATACCATAATACCTGATGCCCCTCGTGACGATTCCTCCCAGCGCGATGCGCCGGGGGCATCCCACGCTGCCGACGGCATCATTGGCCGTGTCTCCTCGCAGCCTCAACCATTTTCCATAGTCCGTCCTACCCCTGGCCCTGACCCTTCGCGGGCGACCTCACAGTCTGGAGCACACAACCCGTATGCTCCCATGACACATCACCCCCATGTCGCACCGCATCCCTAATATCACCAGCAGGCTGCACCAACCCCTGCGACACACCCACAACCCGCTCCACAGCACTACCAGCAACCCCCTCAGGTCGTTGCACCTGCGCAGCCTCCACCTACATATCATCCACCATAGCCTACTCCAGCCCCTGCGCAACCTCAGAATCCACCTACTGTCCAAGGGCAAGTTTACGCTCAACAAAACCCGCAGCAAAACCAGAACAACCAACGCAACCAGGGCCAACAAAACCGTGGCAGAGGCCGAAATTGTGGGAACAACCAACCGACCGAGCAAGCTGGTCAACACCCTAATCCCCCCGCTAGTAATAATGCAGCCCCTGCTAACCAAAACCCTGATCGCCCGCCCAAGCAGGCTAAAAACCCCAATTTGCGAACAAACTACCCTTGTTTTGTTTGCGGGGTCTATGGCCACTACACACATTTTTGTCCACATATGGAGCGAGTTCGGAAACTTTGGGTTGCTGATGTACAATGCCAAGGGCAGACGGCTCCTCAAGCACTGCCCAACCTCCCACAACCTCAGCAACCACCTTTGGTATTGCAAAACCCCTTACCAACCCAAGGCGTAGTGAACACCCAACCGTTGGCTCCCCCTCAAGCCAACGCGCCAACCCGGCAACAAATCACTTACGCTGCTCCTGATAAACCCACGCTTGACTCAGGTACCCACCACTTGTTGATGATGTCCTCCGATGAGGTCAACCTCTAGACCCGGCGGAACCAATATGGCTCCACCCCTGAAGCCCCTCCCGCCGATAAACCTACTAACGCTCATCCTACTGATCAGGCGTTACGTATACCTCCACCTCCACTAGATGGTGCTCCCAAAGCGCCCCGTTTCCCACTTCGCCGTATCAACAATAACCCCAATGCGCGGGCTGCGTCAAACTACAACATTGTCGATGACATATCCCAATCCCCCGCAGCCATGTCTGCGTTAGAAGTCTTAAAAAACTGCCCTTCGCAGCGCAAGACTTTACTCTCAGCCATTGGGGCTATCGATCCAAATGATTCGCAGTTAATGGCATTTGATTTGGACCAATCTGAACCCCGCCTGCCTTCCACTTTGGCATTCCAAATTTTTGTTTCCATTCGGAATTTTGTCATCCATCGATGCATTATTGATGAAGGTGCCTCTACATGTGTCATGCCCACCTCCATTTGGCAGAAAATGGGATCCCCCCCTCTCCAGCAGTCCTCTACTGCGTTGCGAGCCTACGACGACCGTTCAGCTCAACCACAAGGCCTATTAACTAACGTCCCCGTCCAACTGGCTGGAAAAATTGTCCTCATAAACATCAAGGTTATCAATGCACAGCTTGATTACAACCATTTACTTGGCCGCAGCTACATGTATGCCATGCGGGCAGTTGCTTCTACCATTTTTTGTACCATGATGTTCCCCCATGAGGGACGCGTGGTCAAGGTTGACCAACTCACTTACCATGATCCCAATGCCCCCGCGGCACCCGAAAATGTTCTCCCCATGGTTGAACAACTTGTTTCGGGTGCCACCACCTCATTCGTTTCTTCTATGGGGCCCGGAGTTTACTCAGACGCACCAATGACCTCGACCTTCCCATCTATTCCACCACCATCACCTACCACTGAAGTGTCCGACCTATGTACCCTGTCCCATAACATGTGAACTCCTACTAATCAACTGCCCTTGTTGCCTCAACCCCCTTTGATACCTAGTCACATTGGTGCTACACCCATCCATACCATTCCTTTCCTCTTCCCTCCCTCAGGAGTAGTTAGTGCCCCAGTCATGGACACCCTCAGCCTTCCTGGGTTAACCTTAGGATTTCCCGTTTGGTATCTTTCACCTCCCGGTCGTCCACCGACACTAGATGTCATCCTGCAACCGGTGCAACCCATTGTCACTACTAGTCAACCACCTCCCGGTGTCGCTACCCCGTCATCCTCCGCGAAACCCCCCCCTCCTCTTACCAAACCCAATGGGGGCAGAGGCCCCCAACCTTACACTGATGTCCCACCTCCTAAGACAGTCAGAAATCCCCCTGTGTTTTGTGCTCCTCCCAAATGCGCGCTGTGCGATGAGTTGGGCCATGCGACTCACCTATGTCCTCAGTTACCGGCGTTACAGGAATACATACAACTGCTTGACGACGACCCCACTATCTCGGTTGTCCATCTAGATCCAACCCCTATGCCTCGCGACAAATCCCTGCGCACTAACCACTCCTGTGCCTTATGCGGTGTCTACGGGCATTACTCACATCACTGTCTCGATCTCCCCGAGTACAGAGCAGCTCTCTTTGAAATGAACAATCTGGATCTTGAGACAACACCACCCACCATTGTGGAGATCCACCCCCCGGACTCTTCCTCTTCCGAAATGGTTAATACCATTTATATGATCTCTTCCACCACTACTCCTTCGTCAACCGATTTGACGACACAAACATTCCGTACGGATGAGGAGATTCTCGAGGCTCTCACTACCCCAGATTATCCTTGGGATGACATGCACCATCGTTCCTACTTCCTCCTAGATGAATCTTCCTCTAACACTGCCACCCAATTTGCAGTTGAATCCAAAGACTTCCTTCCCCCCAAGGTCGAATTGTTCAAGGACCCTATTCCTGCTCCTGATGCCTTCGAAGAGGGTAACATGGCCAACATCTCACCTGTCATCCAAATTGATATCGCTGCCCCCGGAGGCACCCCCGAACTCATCGCGTTAGGAGCATCTTGCACTGCGCAGGAGATTGAGGAATACAAAACACTCTTCACAGAATTTCGTGATGTCTTTTCCTGGTCCTATACCAAAATGCCTGGCCTTGACCCTGCCATTATAGAGCACCACATTGACACATGGCCTGATGTACCCCCTGTTTGTCAGAAACAGCGTCCCATTCATCCCTCAAAGCTCCCAGCTGTCAAAACAGAGATTGAGAAACTTCGCACGGCAGGATTCATTTATCCTATTGCCTATACCACCTGGGTTTCAAAACCTGTTCCTGTCAACAAGAAACAAGGCACCCTTAGAGTATGCACTGACTTTCGAGACTTAAACCATGCCTGTCCCAAAGACAATTTCCCTACGCCATTTATTGACCAACTCATTGATGCGTGTGCGGGGCATGAAGTCCTCTCGTTCATGGATGGTTTTTCCGGATACAATAAGATCCAGATCCGAAAGGAAGACCAGTACAAAACCGCTTTTACTACCCCATGGGGAACCTTTGCCTATCACGTCATGCCGTTCGACCTAAAAAATGCTGGTGCCACATTCCAGCGGGCCATGACCTATTGCTTTCATGATTTGGTCCATATCCTGCTCGTCTACCTTGATGACCTTACAGCTCGTTCCCGAAAACGATCAGACCACCTTGATGACCTTCGGCAAGTTTTTCTGCGTTGTCGCAAATATCAGATCCACTTGAACCCACACAAGTGCGTCTTTTGCGTTCCGACCGGCCGATTGTTAGGTTTCATTATTTCCCAGAAAGGAATTACTGTTGATCCCCTGAAAGTCCAAGCCATCTTAGACCTTCCCTCTCCTCGAACGCTCCGGCAACTCCAAAGTCTGCAAGGGCGATCCAATTTTCTTCGACGCTTCGTTCCTGATTACGCCACAACCGTTCACGGTTTCTTGCGCCTGCTCCGTACCCACATACCCTTTGTCTGGGACGAGCAAGCTGGATCTACATTCGAAGCCCTCAAGAAAGCTCTCACACAAGCCCCCTTGATCTCCCCTCCAGATTTCTCTCAGGACTTCATCCTTTACGTATCGGCATCCGAGCATGCTGTGTCCAGAGTCTTGGTTCAAGAAGATGCCTCACGCCAAGAGCATGTCATTTATTACGTCAGCCAGACCTTGTCCAGCCCACCCCTACGTTACCCATACGAGGAGAGACTAGCCCTAGCAGTGGTCTTTTCCGTCCAAAAGTTGCGACACTACATTTTACTTAGTCATACCACAGTCATCGCCGATTCTAACCCCATGGTATATCTCTTAAACCGGAAGCTCCTGCAAGGCCGTGTGGCTAAATGGGTCATTATCCTCCAGGAATATGACCTCACGTTCTGAACACCTAAGAGCACTAAAGCCCTTGCGCTTGCCCAGCTCATCACTGATCTCTCTTCCTTTCTCCCAGCCCCACCTATCTCCAAGGAGTTACCAGATAATCACTTGTTCACTATCTCATCCGATGACCCGTGGTACGGTGATATCTTGTTATACCTGTGCACGCAGAAGTTCTGACCCACCGTCACTCGTAATGGACGTCGTCGTATCCGTCACCAGGCCTCTTGCTACCTCCTCCTAGGAGATGTCCTTTACCGGCGAGGAGTCGACACAATTCTTCGTCGTTGCCTTACACACGAGGAAGCTGAACAGGTCCTTAATGATTGTCACAGCGGTTCTTGCGGCGGACATTTCTCAGGGATGGCCACTGCCCAAAAGGTCGTCCGCGCCGGATACTTCTGGCCCACACTTTTCACCGACTGCATCACTGCGGTCAAGCATTGCCATAACTGCCAACTTTTTTCCCCCAAGGCCCGGACACCACCTGCTCCGTTACACCCAGTCGTGACCGTTGGTCCCTTTTGTAAGTGGGCCATCGACTTCATGGAGTGTAGACCCCCATCTGCGAACGGCCATAAGTACATCATTGTTGCCGTCGATTACTTCACCAAATGGGCGGAAGCCATGCCCACCTTCAACTGTACCGCTGACACCGCTGCCCGTTTCTTTTTCAACCATGTTATCACTCGCTTCGGGGTCCCTAAACAGTTGGTCTCAGACCATGGATCACACTTTGAAGATTCCGTTTGGCGCGAGCTATCCACCTTTCTCAAGTTTGAGCACCAATTTTCCTCTGCTTACTACTCTCAAGGGAACGGTCAAGTAGAAGCTGTTAACAAAATACTGAAAACCATACTCCAACTCACTGTTGATCGGCATAAGTCCAATTGGCACCATATGCTATTCCCTGCCTTATGGGCTTACCGTACCTCCACCAAGACCGCCACTGGTTTTACCCCGTTTCATTTAGTTCACGGTGTAGAGTCTGTCCTCCCCATCGAGTGTCAGATCCCTGCATTACACATCACCATTGAGCTTCTCCCCGATACCTCCCCCCTTGAGCAACGTCTACTATATCTCGAACAAGCTGATGAAGATCGTCGTGCCACTCTTCAGAATATCGAAGCTGCCAAAAACCGCTCTAAAGCCAGTTATGACAAACATGTTCACCCTCGAACTTTCCACGAAGGGGACCTCGTCCTCGCCTATGACCAAGCCCACGAAAAAACTGGTAAAGGAAAGTTTGAGTCCATGTGGCAAGGCCCTTACATTGTGCAGACTTGCCTCGGCAAGGGGGCATACATTTTAGCTGACTCTGAAGGACACCCTTTCAGCAACCCCCATAATGGGTTGTATCTTAAACGTTTTTTCCCATAACTGAAACCGCGACCTCATTGGTCCGCATTGTACAGTTTGCTCCCTTTGTTTTTTTTTTACCTTTTTGACCATAATCTCACATTCATCGTTTTTTGCATGCCCACAGATGGACCATTTTCCACCTCATTACATTGGCTTCGCTGATGGCGCAAGCCGCTGGTCTCCCAACCTGGCTTCTGCAGCATGGGTCTTGTATTCCCCTTCCGACGAACTGATTCACCTTGATGGAACCTGTATAGGCGCTGCCACCAATAAACAGGCGGAGTATGATGTTGTGACCGGTCTCCTGACTGCTGCCCTCCAGATGGGCATACGTCACCTTCATGTGTTCTTGGACTCCCAGCTACTTGTCTCCCAGATCAACAACTGCTACCAGGTACGTGATCCCTGCCTCTTTAGAAAATTCCTGCGTACAAAACAACTCAGCCGACAATTTGAATCCATCACATTCACACATGTCCCACGAGCTCAAAATAGTGTCACAGATCAAATGGAAAATAACATCCTAGATTGGCATATCAATCACACCATATAACATCTCCACCATACATCATAGCATCTCATCCAACTATATAAAAAACCAAAAAGACTGCATTGCATAAACATTTGCATCCATAGGGGCATCCACGTGCCTAATCATAACTAAATCATGTCACATCACATAAAACACACAAGGGGCATCCACGTGCCCAACATCCTAGACTACTTGCATCCACGTGCAATACAAACATACAACACATCATCAAGCGCATCCACGTGCGTACAAATGAAACAACATCATACAAAAGTGCATCCATGTGCATAAATATATACATATCAAAAAATACATGTTACAGTGCTATACATGTCCTGAGTACCCCTGTACTCAGCTCTACAAAAAATGTATATACATCCCTAAAAACCTCATAAGGAACAGGCCGTAGCTACAAAAAATCGGGGGGAGTCCCCTACTCTCCCTAATGAGAGTCGTACCCTGCATCACTATCAGTGTCCGCTGCCTCTGACTCCTCTCCTTGCTCCTCCTCCGGCGAGTCCTCATCCTGTCTAGGCCCCTGTGCCCGCGCCCTGTCTGCTAATATGGCCACCCGGATCGCAATCGATCTAAAATCTCGAGGTGCCCTCAAGCACTCCTGAATCACGACAGGATCGAGGTCCCGCCACCCCTGGTCAGTCACTCCCACCAGCAATTGGTCTAACAGCACCCGTACGGACTCCAGTGTCCCCTCTGCATCTCGACGACGCACCTCCCCCCGCCCAAGCAACGCTGGAATGGCCACAATCCCTCTGCGGGCCACATGACCTGGTGGTGGCCTCGGGCCCACATCTGCAGATCAACCATTTGTCAGTAACAATATACCAAATGACTATCATACATATAAAATTGACAATGCAATTAAAATATACGTACCATCCAGCCCCCGTGCCTGTCCAGGCGGCCGTGGTGCCTCTGGATCTCCCGTATAGTCCATATCTCTATATGGATAATCGTCCAGGGTCAACGGTAGCTGCAGCCACTGCATGTACAGCTCCTGTGTGAAGTATCTCCCAACATCGCCGCCACCGCGGAGCTGCATCATCTCCCCCCACCACACCATCCGTGGCTCCTGCACACCTCCCGCTCTGATCGGCACTTGTGGCTGCAGTGTGGGTACCCGCTCCATGAAAAACGCGCATAGAAAGGAACCATAGCAGAACCCCTTGCCAGATTCCTTCGCCGCGGTCAGCTACCGCTGCACGCAGGTCAGGAACATCTGGCCCCAAGCATAATACACACCACCCAACACACGCTCCACAAGCTGCATCTGGCCCCCAGACACCTTCTCAGGTGCCTGAGATCCCAGAACCCGCACCACACATACGGCCATGGCCCGCACCGCTGGCTCCTGCAAGTCTCTCACCAGAAGTGCATTCCTATGCACCTGAGAATCTGGCCTACAGAACCGCTCCAACATATCATCCATATCGATGTTTGCAGAAACCCGCGGCTGAGTATCCGACACCCGACCCAAAGAGGGCAGCCCCGTCAAGAAGTACACATCAGTCAGGGTGAGGTCCACCCTCTCACCCTGTACTCAGAACGCCTAGATCTTTGGCTCCCAAAAACTAACCAGGCGGTTCAGCAGTAATCCTGCTGACCGAATCATAGGTATCTGTGCGAACTTCAATAGTCCGAACAACCCCAGCATCAACCGCACCCGACGGTCCTCTCGGACGATGATCATAATATCATCTGGTATCTCCCGCTCCCTCCATAGCACCTGCGGCATCCTGTCAATCACACAACGAAGTCTCATCAGACTCATCCCAAAATAATCGACCTTCCCTTTCTTAAAAAAAAAAAAAACCGGAACAGCTCGGCCCCCGACCACGGCTGTCTAGCCTACAGCCGCAGTCTCCGACCATGGCTATCAGGCCTACAGCCGCGGTCTCCGACCACAGCTGTCAAGCCTACAGCCGCGGCCGGGACCGCGGTTGTCAGGCCTACAGCCACGGCCTTCGACCGCGGCTGTCAAGCCTGAACCCGCGGTCACTGACCGCGGCTGTCCCGGTCTAAACCCGCGGTCTGAGACCGCGGTTTCGACCCCCTAACCCACGGTCCACCCACGTGGACCGTACAAATCATCCCCTAGGACCCACTACCCCCCCCCAAACCCAAAAATAATGCAGGTATGAGTTTAACGGAATACCTGTATCTCCCGACTCTCCGCAATCGACTGGTCAGATCGTCTAGAAATGACACCTCAGCTCTGGTCCATTGCGATCACAAGTCAACATCCACTAGTCAAATGACACATGTCATGTTGGGCCCACTTACTATTTATAGTCCGTTGACTTTTCTCTTGTTTAGCCATTCTGAACCCAGACGGAGTCCGTTTTCAGAACCGTTTCCACCATTGGAATCAGCACGACGAAACCATCACAATGGTCACCTTGTTGCATTATTTTGTGCTACACCATTTTTTGCCCATTTTTTCAATACCAATAGGCACCTCGGTTTGCGCGCCACTTCGGTCGCTCTCCGTTTTTAACACTTTTTATATCGCCGGATTCATTTTTCTGAGCTCGTGATGATGCTTGAGATCATTTCTCACTCTCACTTGGTACATTTTCAACAGTGCGTCCCTACACCTTGCCGCATCAATTTGCGCGCCACATCGGCCGTCATCAGATTATTTCACACTTTTTACATGAGCCATCCACTCCTGTCATACTGTAAATGTTTCGTTATTTTGCCACCATTCATTCACCCCGCAAGGAGGCCCACCAGTGTTTCCCCCCACCCTCAATCCTGGTCATCATAAATATTCCTTGATTGAACACTTCCTCCTTTCCTGACCATTAATTCAGAGTCTTCTTATTTGCTTTCACACTCCTTAAAATTGAAAGCAACCACGAGCATGAACTGTCATGGGCTCGTAAAATCCACACGACAGTACCATTCCATCATTTCAGAGTCTTCTTATTTTCTTTCAGACTCCTTAAAATTGAAAGCAACCACGAGCATGTACTGTCGTGGGCTCGTAAAATCCACACGACAGTATCATTCCATTACTTCAGAGTCTTCTTATTTGCTTTCAGACTCCTTAAAATTGAAAGCAACCACGAGCATGAACTGTCCTGGGATCGTAAAATCCACATGACAGTACCATTTTATATCCACACTTCTTCTAGTTCCCTAACCCATGAAGAAGTCCCCCCGCGCCTCTTAGCGCTATGATCAATCCTCTCGACAGCACCCCCAATCAAGTCGCCTTTGTTCAGAGTATTCTGCAATCTCCTGCCACTTTACCACAGCTTGAGTCTCCCTCAGCTCTTTCACCCTCAGATCCTATACCGCTATGATCCCTTTACCACCAGTCAGTCTCATATGCTGCCCAATCATCTCCGCCATCATACTCTGAACAAAGGAAGTTTGAGTCCACCCACTCTACTTGCCCAGTTATTCCCCCTATTTTATCACTCCTGCCCTCAGTACTACCACAGTTCATTTTTTTACCTCGCGCTCCTGTCAAGGAAACATCATTGCCTTGATAGTTGCAGGTCTCCCTCTGTCGACGACAGCCCCTCTATTCCAGAGGATAGACCTAGAGGCCCCTGCGCCTTAGACCCATCACCATCTTTGGTGAGTTCCTACGGACCATTTTGGGAGGAGTCATCATTGCCTCTCCGAATAGTTGTTTCTCACATGCTCGACTTCAGCACCTTAATCGCATCGTTGAGAATCGCGCAGGATGTATATCCTTTCCATTATGTGTCGAAGACCCCGTATTTCCTCCGACTCTAGTACATTGGTGAGTCACTTTGGAACAACCAGTTATATGTCCCCATGGATGTCTGGGCTGCGTTGGCGATTGTATTCGGAAGCCATCCAGTTCCATGCTTCCTTGAGTACCCAGTTCAGTTCCAGATCAGTGTACCATTGCAAGTATGACCGTTGTCACTTTAATCCAGCAACTCATTAGTTCCTTTGGAACCACATTCAGTAGCACTGCTGTCGTTCCAGTGCATCAGTTGTTGAGCTCAGACATGGTCATCCCAGCAGTATGTTCCAGATTTGTGTCCCCTCTGGACACTTATGATATACACAGTGGATTTCTATGTATCCTACAGGTCCCCCTTTTCGGGCCTCACAGTTATTTTTATGTATATTGATACGAGCATGGGTATGCCCGCCTCGTCCAGATGATCAGATAATTCCTCATCCATTATTGAGGTTATGTACTTTTCAGTCCTTGCAGTTGGTTCGAGATCGATGTTTCGGGCTCCAGTTGGTTCCTTCTCTTCTCCACACCCCAGGAAAAACAAATATGACTTATGATGTCCATCGGCCATACGATGAGCTCCTGCCCTTGCACATCAGGGGGCTATCTGTTAACACCCAAAAAGGGTTCACTGCCTCATCTGCCCCATTACATGGCTCATTTGTCCATTTTCCTACCATATTTCCATCAAAAACCCATAAAACCATCTAAAAAGCCTCCAAAAGGCTTAAAATGCCTCCAAAAGGCCATAAAACCCTCTTTTCCTCCAAAAAATATCCAAAATTCCTCCAAAAAGGAAGAAAAAATATAAAATAATGAGGAAAAGGAGGAAAAAAACCCTAAACAGCTGAAACCCTAACCCTAAACCAGCTCTCCACCACTATAAATAAGTGATGGAGACCCCTTATTCAAAATCCACAATCACAAGTATCTTGCCTCTGCCAAAATTGATCTTGAAACCCTAGCTCACCATTGAGCTACTTTCACCGTGAGAGCCCCCTTTTGGCCCATTTCCACCATTGGAGAAAGAGAAGGAGCAGCTGGAGCTCGGAGCAACCTCTCGGATCAGCACAACGGGCTTCACCAACCTCCACATTGGAGGTCAGATCAATAAAATTCATTCTTTACTTTTTACTGTTTTGCTTCATGAACATGTTTAGATTAATTTTCATTATTGTTTAGTATCTTTTATTTCACATATTATTGAACTGCTACTAAGGAATCCATTGTCCTTAGTAGGTGCTCATTCGCACAAGCTAGGGGTAAAACCCTAGCAACAATAATGCAATCCCATATTGATGATGAAGATGTATGATGTTATTCCAAAATATTCTTTGACATATAAAGACTCACCAGTTAGTTGTGGTTGTGGTTGATGCTGCTGAAGAATACCTTCCTAGTTAAGAGGGAATGTTAGAATATTATAACTTCGGAAGATATTCTATTTGTATTGTTGTTATTCATCCTTTAGGAGGTGTACTAATGTAATTGGTCATGGAAGAGTCATTGAAAGACTCAATGTAAACCTACAGATGTAAGTCCGGTCAATAGTACCCATGAGTCATTGTAATAATTATTATTTTGGTACTTTACTTGACATGTCGGCCCTGTCAGTTAGACAAGTCAATCCAGTTAGGTTTTAGGTCAAGTCAAGAGTCAAATATAAATAGTGAGGTGCCGCTTTCATTTGTGCTCACTTCACTCAAGCAATTTCACTAGAGATAGAAGAAGAAGTGAGCTAGAGAGAGAGGGGAGACGTTATCTTGGGGTTTTTCACTGTCTTGGTTGAGTTCTATACTAAGGAAGTTTTGCGGGGTTTCCCCATTGTGGTTTCCCCGAGGAAAATATTTGTATTCTTTGTGTTGTTGTGCTTGTTTTTCTTTCAGTGATCCTACTATTGTAAATTGTTTTAGAATGTCATCTAAGCAATTAAGAAAACTTAACACTTGGAGTCGATAGCGGAGGAGATGCAACCCTAAATATTGGATGTTGGTTGTATGAAGACACGAGATACGAAGTACTACAAGACCTTAGCAGTTCACTATACCACCAAATATTTGCTTGGAAAGGTGCTCCTTGACACCAAAGTGGAGCGAAATGAGCTCCTCTTGCAAACATATGAGATGAACCAAAAGTTGAATTTCCTAATCTGAGCGACAACAAGACAAGATTTCATTCTTGAAGTTTATCCTCTTGCTTGTGAGGTTCCTCTTGTTTTCTTATATGATGATCAACGAGCATGATAGATTTGGATGATGTTGTAGTTTCCTTTCCAGTTACAATAGTTTTGTTGTTTGGTCTGTAGGCCTAGCTAGCAACTTGAAACACTAAATTAAAACATTTTATGATCTCGTTGGTAAATAGATGTTTTACTTATGGTCGAGTTTTCCTTGGGGATGACCTGAATTTTGTTTAATCTATAA
Source organism: Pseudotsuga menziesii (assembly GCA_001517045.1). NCBI lineage: Eukaryota > Viridiplantae > Streptophyta > Pinopsida > Pinales > Pinaceae > Pseudotsuga > Pseudotsuga menziesii. Next base: position 103,045 of record LPNX010294148.1, read on the forward strand.
TTGTTAGTTCTAGTAATATAATTTATAGCTTTACAAAAAAAACATTAATATTATAATTTATAAACCTTTAACTAAATCATTGCACCTTAAAAAAATATTCTTTAATAAAAAAATTAAATGTGTATTTTGAAATTATGTTATTAAGTCTTAACTATTTTTTTCAATGTGGTTCACAACCTGATAGCTCGCTACATCCATGGATCCAAGACAAGGGGCCCATACAAAGGGGCCTTGCCATATTACATCAATGTCTAACCCCGAAAGACCTAAAGAATTGAGCCCCCAACCTTAACCATATTACATCTTGGTCTTAGAAGATTCAACAAACTGAACTACCACTCGAGGCTTATGTATCAACAATTTGGTTAATAAATTTTATAATTTTATATTATATTAAAGTTACTATTATTATTATTTGATAGAATAAATTAATTACAATATAGGAGTCAAGCAAGGTTATCCAATATCTCCTTTTTGTATTTACATCGACAAGTTAGAGAGTTGTTAGGAATAGGAAGGTTGTGTTGACACAAATTTGGATGGTATAATAGTCATCATCATTCTTCTCTATGTTGATGATATTATTATTATGGCTAGGAATCCCTATGAACTCAACATTCAACTAAAAATTCTCATATATTTTTGTTCTAATCAAATCAATTGTTAACACTAACAAATTAAAGGTTATGATAATCAAATCCCCAAATATCACTTATGATGACTTCACGTATGACAACAATAGCTTGGAGGAAGTGAATTCATATAAATATCTTAGAATGATTCTTCATCATAAACTTAACTAGAACAATAACATTGAGAAAAAAGATTAATGGAGGGTGGAAAATTATTATGGACTTGAAACCAGTTGTAAATTACAAACTTTTGGCTTTTGGATAGGAACAAACTCCTCTTTGAGACTCTCGTCACTCTTGTAATTGGATATGGTTGTGAAGTTTAGGGCTGCAACATTTCTAAAGAATCATGGAGAAGGATGGAGCGAATTCGAAAGAATTTATGACATTTAATCTAAAAATTAAAGGCAATACACCATATATTATTCTCCTCATAGAAGTGAGTCTCTTCCCAATTGAGAGCATGGCTATGGTTAGGTACCTAATGTACACGAGTAAGATAAACAACATAGGAGACGAGAGGCTTCCTAATATTGCTTCACACTGTAGTCAAACCACCTACAAATTAAGTGAGGTTCATATAAAGACACCAAGTCTTGCCTAAATTTTTGGATAGTGGAGGAAGAGATCACTTTGCATAATAGTGATATAGTATTAAAAGTATCATTAAATCTAAATTAAGGAGAAGACGAAGTGCAATAAAGAGTTAGAGGATAAGAGAAAATTTAGATATTATAAGGAGGTGATTAATCATAACCTACAAGATAAAAAATATGTCTATGTTTTAATTAGTGTAAAGAAGAAAATCAACATTGCTAAAATAAAACAAATTCTCACAAGTTCCATAATGAAACATGGCATTGGACAATTCCTAAAACATCGTGGGATGAAATAATTTGTCGTCTTTGTGACACAAATAGGGTTGAAGATAAATTTTTTTTTCATGGAAAATGTTGTGTACACCCACAATAGAGCATAATTTCAAAATATTTGCTACAATACTGACCTTCCTAACCTTCTAACTCATCACAACTAAGGGGATTTAAAAATGGTTCTCTTAAATATTTTCAAGCATAGAAATAAAATTTAAAAAAAAATCTAAGAGACTCACCTTTTTAAGGTTTGATAGAGCAAATTTGGTATTGGTGGATGTTAATAACTATCATCGTCATCACCTATGGACGCAACGAATTAATGCATGAGTTCCATATACATGATAGATGGACACACCACATGCCTATGTGTTAAAATTCCAACTGGGGCATTGTGGGTGAGGCCTAACACTCATCACAGGTATTTGGATATGCAATGTATGAGAATCAACTGCAGGAGGGCATTAGACAGAGGAGGAATGAAGGAACTATGGTGATATTACCTGCTCATGCAACACTTAATTTACCATTTCCTATCGAAAACTAGGAATTTAAAGTGGAATTGTTAATATTTGGGCTCATTTGCAAGGAAGAATAGGGCATTAAGATGATATAAAGCACAATGCTAATGAAAGCTATGACCAAATCGATGAGACCTCATAATCATGTAAACTTGAAACCCAGATTAAAATGGCAATGTGGATGGAAAAAAGAGTCTGTAGAAAAAATGGCAAAGGAACCCCTTGGTTTTAGAGACTATCCAGCTTTGGGATTGGCAATAGAAGTTGATAGGATCTCATGGAAATGTTGCACCATGCTCCAACTCGATTGGATTCTATTACGGATGGATCTATACCAAAGAGCAAGGTGTCATTAGGGACGAGGTGGGTGGCAACATCGAGAGGTTGTTGAGGAAGACAAGTGCCAATATTTTAAGAAGATGATCCCCTTCCATATTGAGTAGACTATTGAGGCCATGGAGGCTATGTATTTGGAGAAGAAAGAGCAGAACTAGGACTTGAGGGAAAGAAACAATCCTTACTAGATTGTTAAGAATTTTTCGGTTAGCGTTCTGATGGAAAGGGAATTCTTCCAAGCCATGATAGCAAATACAATCAACTAGCTTTAGGAAGACTAGGAAAAATGTAGATGCAATTAGATGAGCTTGCAAACGTCACCGACACCCCTTTTCTAGATGGAAGCGGTAGAAGGAGGAAGCTTATGGGTTGAATACATCATAATTTCTTCTAATGAGCACTCCTAGGTGTAAACCTTGCATGTCTTTGTTTTGTTTGATAAAAACTAGAATTTAGCTCATGGGTAGGTTTGTTAAGAACCCATCTCAACCCTGCTCTTTATTTTGTTAGTATATTTTATTGGACGCATATGCTTTGTAAGTCGTCCCGTTAGTATGTTGTATTATCCCACATTCATGGGGATTAATAGTTGATGNCATTCATGGGGAGTAATAGTTTTCTAGATTAGACTTAGTACATAAGATATAAGTAAGTGTGAGGCCAGTGAAATCATCGAAGAGTTATTTTGTATTGAGCTTGCTCAAAGGAGGTTGCCCCCTTGAAGTGGCCTGCGATTAATAAAATATTTTATGTGATCCATTATTTCTATTATATCGTGCATTCTCATTGTTTATTGCAAGAGGTTCTCCACATTTGGTATCATAGCACTTTCCTTGGCACAAGTGGGATTTTCTTTTTTTTGGAAAAAAGGGGCAAAACTGGACGACGAATTTCAAATTAATTTATGAAACTTTATGCACAGAATCAGAATAAAAAGGTTGTATATCTAAATTCCTATTACAAAAATAATCAGTTTCAAAAAACAATCATCTCATTTGGAGTTCTGGAAGTGGATATATCACAAAATTAAAATCAATTTTTTTTAGAATTTCAATGACGACCACGGAAAATGCAGAGCGAAAATATTTTGACCGGCTGCCCAGATTTCTATTCCAAATACGTGGGTAGAAGTAGAGTGGTTTTTTCAGTTCTAGAAACAGTTTATAATAGCGATTCTGAGCAATATAGATCGGGTTATGCTCATTTTAAAATTTTCGTCTCAAAACCCTAGCTCTAATTACGGGTTTTTTGGGCATTGGGTGGAATTTCTGCCACATTTTTTCTGGCACTTTGATTATTGCAGTAGTTCTTCTTCTTGCAGCGATATTATTCATTTGGATTAGGGAATAAACCCTATTCGCTTAACTATGGGAAGTACTTGGGCATAGCCCTAAAACTCATTGTGAGGAGTACCACATGAACCCCGACGTAGCTGGCCATTGAGAGGGCCTGCCAAGCGAAAAGGGAAACGAACCCCACTAGATTGACTAGATTCCCACCTTTGAGGAAAAACAAAGAGATGTCATTTGTGGCCAAGGGGTTAGCAGTTTTAGCTGCACCGTGGAGTGAGGGGTATCGCCCCAATACATAAGCCCTCAAACAGCCTTGGTGGCTGAGTGACTCTTGGGAACCTTTAGGAAGCCAAACATACCTGGGGTCCATAACCATATATTATTTTATTTAGTTCTGTTTACCTTGAAACTTCATTGTAACCCCCATAATATCATTATCCATATTCCTTCCTTGAGGACCCTATCCCCAATTCCACTTCCCGAAACCCAAAATTTTGATTCTCACCCAATCGCCTTCAAATTTTTCCACGGTCTTCGTTTTCCATTTCTGCTTCATTGTCCCTCTCTGAAAATTATCCAAATATTTCATCCCACTTCTGAAATTCACCTTTTCTACTTTCTTGTCCCTTAGCAAGTGTTCAAAACCCAGTCAAACCCCAATTACCCACCTGAGTTTTTCCCAACTCAAAATTTTCCTTCTCTAAAGCCCTTTTCGTTTTTTTTTCTACCCATTTCCTTTAAAAAAAACTGCATATGGTTGTCACCCATGCAGGCGCATATAAACAAACAGAAGAAGAACTTGTCGCCATCAAGACCAAACTCGAAGCTCTGGATCAAAAAATTATCATCCTCCATCTTCTACATTCACCCATGAACAACCGACAACAGCCTGGGTCTTCTGCAGGCACTGGGTCCTCTTCCTTTGGAAACTTTTGTGGGTTGAAGCTTGATTTTCCTTGCTTCAATGGTGATGATCTGACTGGATGGATTTACAGGGCCAAACAATATTTTAGTCTACATACCATTCTTGATGTCAATAAAGTCCCACTCGCATCCTTTCATTTGGAACATGAATCCCTTCAATGGTTCCGTTGGTACATGAAGGCTCATGAAGCGCCACAATGGACAGATTTCTGCCAACTCCTTTTGCACCGATTTGGTCCTCATGGTTTTAATGACTTCATAGGATAACTCACCAACCTTCGCCAGACTGGAACTATGCGAGAGTATCAGACCAAATTTGAGAAATTGGTCAATCACACAAAAGGATTGTCTGATGCATACTACAGGAGTTGTTTTATCAGTGGTATGAAGGATACAATCCGATCTGAGGTTAAAATGTTCTATCCCAACACAATGATGGAAATCCTAGGGTTGTCTAAGTTGGAGGAGGACAATATCAGGGCTCAACAATGCCCCAAATCCACTTTTGTTCCTTTCAGAAATATGGTTCCCCAAAGACATCCAATCCCTCCAACTCCTAGAACGACTCCTATCAAGCATTTTTCTGAAGCTGAGATGCAGGAACGTAGGGAAAAATGACTTTGTTATAATTGTGATGGGAAATTCACCCGGGGACATCACTGTACTGAACAAAATATCTATCTACTTTGTTATAATTGTGATAGGAAATTCACCTGGGGACATCAATGTACTAAGCAAAATCTCTATCTCTTGGATGTGGTTTCTTCGCCTATACTTGAAATTTTTGAAGCTACTCATGATCCAATAGACAATCAGGTCGACATTCAGCAACCGCTTGTTGACCCTCATTCTCATGACGAACACCCAAAGATATCTCCTCATGCATTAGCTGGAGTCACCGCCCTACAAATCATGCAAGTCAAGGGTTTCTTCAAGAAGATCCCTCTTACAATATTGATTGATTCTGGTAGCACCCATAAATTCATTGACCCTCAGATTTCCAAACAGGCTAATAGTTTTGTCCATCCTTTCTCCAGCTTTAAAGTCATGGTTTCCAATGGGAGCACCTTACCTTGCAAAAGAAAATGTTGCAATGTGTGTATCTCTATTGGAGATTATAACTTGCACTCTAATATGTTTTCCATGCCTCTAGGAGGATGTGATGTGATTTTTGGCACTCACTGGTTATGCACACTTGGACTCATCTTATGGGATTTTGCTGAACTGTGGGTGCAGTTTTCAGTCAATGGGAAAAACACACACTCAATGGCTTACAACCAAGTTCTCTCAGCATCATCAGTTCACATCGCATGGAAAATGTCCTTAAGATTAATTCACATGGTGTCATCGCTCAACTCCATTTCATTCAGATGCAACCTTCAGCAGTCTCAGCTACTCCCTTGTATCTTTGATTTTGATGCACCCTTCAGATGCCTGATTTTTCCAATCCCTTCACTCTTGAGAGTGATTCTTACGACAATGGACTTGGGGTTGTCCTCTTTCAAGATTAACATCCTATTACATTCACCAAAAAATCCCTTTCTGGCAAGAATTTATCCACCTCTACATATGAGAAGGAAATGATGACTATTTTGCATTCAGTATAGAAGTGGTGGCCATACCTCTTAGGGAATCCTTTCTTCATCAAGACTGATCACCAAAGTCTGAAATATTTCCTGGAACAATGGGTCTCATCCCCAATACAACAAAAATGGGTTAGGAAACTCAATGGTTATGACTATGAGATCACTTACAAGAAGGATAAGGACAATCTTGTGGCGGATGTTGTTTCCTGCACATTTTATGCCCATGTTTTTCTTTCAGCTATTTCTATGCCTATTACAACTTGGTTACACTATGTTTAGCAAGGCTATATCAATGAATTCTCATGATCTGAAATCATCCAACAGTTTGCCAGTAACCCTTCTATGGTACCACATTCATCTTGGGATGATTCTTCTATGAGATACACGGGTCGTCTGGTGCTTCCCTAGAGCATAAAACTTAAACATGCGGTCTTTTATGAACTCCATGCTTCTCCATCAGCAGGGCACTCTGGGTTCATCAAAACATATGAGTGGGTGCGATGTAACTTATTTTGGAAGGGAATCCAACTATAAATTCAACATATGGTTGTGAAATGCGTTCCTTGTTAGTGCCACAAGGGTGAAAATACACTCCTTTCCGGACTGCTCGAACCTTTACCCATCCCTACAAGGATTTGGACATATATTTCGATGAATTTCATTCAAAGGATCCCTAAATATGGAGGGAAGACCATAATCTTGGTTGTGGTTGATTGAATCTCCAAATATAGTCATTTTTGTGCTCTTAGCCATCCATATACCACCTCTTCAATCGCACAAATTTTCATGAACTAGATATATATTCTTCATGGAATCCCTTCTTCCATTGTCTCAGACCGCAACACAACTTTCACAAGTAATTTTTGCCTCATTGACACCAACCTGCATATGAGTTCAGTTTATCACCCACCAATAGATGGTCCGCTTGCAGTAATCAACAAATATTGGGAAACTTATCTTTGTTGTTTCACCTTTGAAGAACAACATCAGTGGGAAAAGTGGCTCCCTCTCGTTGAATGGTGGTACAATAATTTCTACCATACTGCATCCTAAATGACTCCATATGAAGCAGTTTATGGTCACAAACCTCCAGTACTCCTTCCATCCACCCCCAGAAGTTCACCAGTTCAGGAAGTTGACATGGTTCTTCGAAACCAACATCAAACTCTTCACATTCTGCAGGACAATATTCACATGGAAAGAACCTGCATGAAACAACAGGCCGATCAACATCATTCTGAGTGCACTTTTCAAGTTGGTGATATGTTTTTTATTCATCTACAGCCTTACAAACAATCCTCCTTGAAATTCAAAGGGCATCAAATGCTCACTCCAAATATCTTTGGCCCATATACAGTTCTTCAAAAGATTAGGTTTGTTGCTTATAAATTGGCACTTCTTCCTTCTTCTCGCATTCAACAAGTGATTGGCACCAAAATCAGAGCACAAATTGTTTTACCATAATGGCATAATGAAGGATCCATCATTTCAGAGCCAGAGGCCATCCTCAATAAGTGCACTTGTCAGCTTCTCTCTCGGTCCATCACAAAGGTATTCAATTCAGTGGCACAACATGCAACCAGAGAATACTACATGGGAACCACTCCTTCTGATTCAACAACAGTTTCCACATCTTAAGATTTGAGGACAAAGCTTCTCTAAGAGGGAGGGGATGTTAAGAACCTGTGCCAACCCTCCTCTTTATTTTTTTAGTATATTTGATTGGACGCATATGCTTTGTAATTCGTCCCGTTAGTATGTTGTATTATCCCACATTCATGGGGATTAATAGTTGATGTTAAGTTGTCTAGTTAGTATGTTGTATTATCCCACATTCATGGGGATTAATAGTTGTCTAGATTAGACTTATTATATAAGTAAGTGTGAGGCCAATGAAATCATTGAAGAGTTATTTTGTATTGAGCTTGCTCAAAGGAGGCTGCCTCCTTGAAGTGGACTGCGATTAATAAAATCTTTTCTGTGATCCATTATTCCTGTTATATCATGTATTCTCATTGTTTATTGCAGGAGGTTCTCCACAAGGTTTCATTTTAATTTTATGAAGTCCTAGCACTTGGTCGAAGGTATTTTTAAAGACTCAGTTTCCCTTGTTAATGCAGGTTATAAGACACTTTTGAGTTAGTTTTTATTTACTTTTAATTTTATTTTTATATATTGGAAATCTTTAAACATTTATGGTTTCCCTCTCTAGGCCAGGTTATGAGACCCCTCAAGATAGTTGTTAAGCTATGGACTTGTAAGCATGATTGAAAAGCAATTGTTGGTAAGATTAGTTTCCCAATGGGGTGGGCCTATTGCAATAATTTTGTATTAAATGTATTTTCTTCGTTAATAGAAGGTTTTATAGCTAGCTTATAAAAAAACTACATTTGTCATCATCAGTACAAATTTGTATCTTTTTTTTTGTAACTAGGGGAATTGACAACTGGGGTCAATCTCATACTCTTATGACACAGGGTTGATTCTAGTATGCTACCACTATACCCCTGGGTATTCCAATATTTCCCTAGCGCATCACACAAACCTAATCGAGGTTTGAACTCATGACATCACAAAGAGTACCTTAATAATGGACCTTGATCACCAACTAGTCTACACTCCAAACCTTACGTTTATAATTATTTATTTTTATTAATATTATATTATTCAATAAATTTATTATATATTTAATTAATTAAAATTTTATAATATCTTATATTTATATGCTCATTCAAAAGTGCTATATATATATATATATATATATATATATATATATATGTATGTATATGTATGTATGTATGGATATTGAGGGACAAAAATGAGGCTCTACGGCAGCGACCTCAGGTGAAAAGGTGCACGCTTCGAGAGACAGGTGGCAAGATTAGTCTTACTATCTTAAATTCTTGATAGAGGCAAGATTACACAGCAAGCGCATATGGACGAATGTACGAAGCAAAGAAGGTTGTCAGCGTAGGGATGTATAGCGAGGAGGTGGATTTTGAGATTGATGAAGGTAAAACCTCAATCTTCTGCATAGACCATGAAGTACAATCAATGTAGCCGAAAGTAATCCCGGTGGAAATGGTACATGAGGAGGTACGGTCTCAATTAACAGAACCCACGCATTTTAATGATGGGGAGAGGTCAAGTCAACATGGTACTCACATGATAACACTGGCGGATTTGCTAAGGAAAAGGAGAGGTATACGCCCAAAGAAAGGTGACACAGAAATGATACTTGGAAAAGACATACAGTTGGAACAAATCCCTGAATATCTCAAGGTTGCACTAATCGAAAGGTTTATTGGAAAGGTGACAGGAAGGGACACACTGGAGAATTGGATTTCAAAAAACTGGTTGAGTTGCAACGGTTACATTCTAGTTTTCCATGTCCTTCCCAAGGGATGGTTTCTCATCAGAACACGCATCATGGAAGACAACTGTCACCTCCCCTCCCCTCTCTCCATGGAGAGGATATGACGACTGCATTGCCATTACCGGGCATCTAGCCCCATGGACATAATCAATAATGCATTGAAAGTAAAAATACATATGTAAATGTATAATATAGTAAAATACAACGGAAGTAAATCTCATTCAAGAATTCAATATGTTCATAATAATTTTTAAAGAAAATACATTGTAGAGTTAAATACAAGAGAGCACTTATCTTGAAATTGAGTTGCCCCGAGCAACTAGCTATGTTGTTGCGACGCTCCACCCAACCATATGTTAGGATATGTAGACACTTAGGAGTTAGTTAAGATCAACTTGTGTAATATATCCGTTAGTTAAAAGTGTGTTTCTTTAGTATGCATTAGTATGCATTTGTAAATATTCTAATCCGACGGTCACGATATGTTCTAGACATAGAGTGATCTGACGGTTCAACTTCTCTTAGATCATACCTACCATTGATCCGTGGCTTAACACCCGATTGGTCTATGATATCTGTTTAAAGAGTATAGAGGGTCCTTGGCTAGTTGATCGATTATGAGAAGCTCGTGTAACTTCTTTCTTTTTGCATAATAAATTGCTCCAAGTAGCTATTTGGCTAGGGCCATCAATTGTTTCTCTCTTGAGGGTTTTAACCACGTGACAAACATTAGTGTGTTGATCTATGATCTATTTGTGTGAAGTGGTATCTGAAGGTGTTCGGTCTTTTGGGAGTATCCTGTGTACCCAAACATGGTATCAGAGTGTTTATGAAGAGCCGCTTTCGGTTTTGATCAAGATCTGGAACCGGTGTTGCCGAAACTTTGAAAGGGTTTCTTGTTCTAGATTTTCTGTGCATTTGTGGCCTATGGGAGTTATTCCATTGCATCTAGAGCGCCATTTCCATTGGGAAATAGTTTTTGTTTCACCGAAAACCATTTCCGTTTCTTCCAGAAACACCCATTTCAGAAAATTTGAAGGTATAATGTTACAGTGATGGATTTGTTTTTATTAAATCTCTCATATCTTATCAGTTTTATTATTAGATCTTTTTCATTTTAGTCTCGAACTGTAGCCTTCCTTGACTGCGTAAGCTCTTTGTCGTGCACCTTGCACGATTGTGGCGAATTAGAAACAGTAAGGGAAAGTTTTTTTCTTGTCTTCTCGGCTACATATGCTCTTTGCCATGCACCTTGTGCGATCATGAAAAATTAGAAACAACGAGAAAACTTGAAAACGTAAACTTTTTGGGTAAGCTAAACAAGATCTGACCCCATTGTGTGGAAATTTTTGTTTTTTGTTTTTTTGTGATTTGCAGAAAAAAAAGGCAAGCACGGAGAATGAGAGAGAAAAGTAAAAAAAAGAAGAAGCCCCCTTCCTCTTTCCAGTCTTTTACGTACCTTTTAAACTTAGCTCACTTGGTCCAAAGTTGCTTTATTCCTTAAAAGGTCTTGAGTTCAAGTCTTATTAAGCTACTTTTTAGTGCATGCAATTTCTATTTTCAAGTTACTTTATTGTAAAAGTGCATCTCACATAAATAAAATAAAATAAAAAGTGAGTCACTTAAGTCTTTTAATTTATTGCTGCACTATTTAAAAGTAACATTATTGTAAAAGTGAACCTCACTTATTCTACAAAAGTGATTCACTTCTAAGCAACTTTATTGTAAAGTGATTGTCAAAGGTTGATCTTGGGAAGAGGGGGGTTCTTTTTTTTACTTGGTCAAGTTAATATCTGCCATGTCACTATTGGGGACATCTTCAACATTTTATTTGATCAAGCATAACTTCATCATCCAGAATTAGTTTTCAGTGCCGTTTTTTTTAAAACCGCATATTTTTTCGAGCTCTTTGCAACCAGGCAGTTAGTTTCTGTTTTTTTAGCCATTATTTTACAGTATGGCTGCCCCTTGTGATATTATACTTACAAGCTCTAACTATTTCTCATGGAAATCTCGTATGGATAATGTTCTATGAAGTAGGGGACTTTTCAGGATAACCTCAGGGAAAGAAATAGAACCCACTGATGATGATAAGAAAATTAAATGGAAAAATAGATGTGATGAAGCTCGTGGATTGATTGGGATGTCAATCTCTACTGATTTGCGCTTCCACATATCTGGAATTGATGAACCTGATAAATCTTGCGAAAATATGGAATTTGTGTTTGGTAAACACAATGAAATTTGAGATCATCAACTTGAGAATGAGTTGCTTTCCTTGAATCCAAATGATTTTTCATGCATTCAAGACTATTTATCTAAGTATAAAACTCTTAGACCCTTATGTGCAGAATGCAAGATTAAGAAAGAAGACAAACAATGTATTTATCATATACTTTCCAAACTTGGACCTGCCTATTCTATTTTTGTATCTACATTCTACTCCATGAAAGAATCCTTGACTGCAGCTAGCTATCAAGAGCCTAGTCTTGAATCCTTTTGTGATTCTTTAATTAGAGAGCAAGATAAGTTCATTCATCTTGGAATAATTAACAATGCAGATACATCTGGGAAAGCCTTATTATCTCAACAGAAAGAAAAGTCCAATCCTCCAAAGAAACATAATTCTCGCAATAATAAGCCAAACAACAAGGGTCCAAAACCCTCTCAGTCAGCTCCTTCCTTAAAAAATGACAAAGGATCGAAGCCAAAAGGAAAGAAGACTGAGCGTCATTGCAATTTTTGTGGGAAACATAATAATGATGAATCTAAGTGTTTCAAGAAGATGGAAGCCTTGGAAGCAGCAATGAAGAAACACCACATCAGCTTAGATTCGTCTTCAGAATCTAACTCTCATGGACATGCACTTTGTGCTTCTGGTTACTCTTATACTGCATCTTCTTCTTCTACTTCAAATGAATGGCTCATTGATTCTGGAGCATCTTATCATATGGATAAGGATCAAGCCATATTTTCTACTATGCATGAATGTAACACCAAACAAATATTTGTCGGTGATGATAGATCTCTAAGTGTTGTAGGATCTGGAACAGTTCTTGTAGAAAATGGTCATTTCAGTGATGTACTATGTGTTCCAAAAATTTCCTGCAATCTATTATTAGTCTATCAAATTACTCATTTGGGTGAAGGTAAAACTATGATGTTTACACCTCACCAAGTTGTAATCAAGCATTTTAAAAATCCTCAAAATGTCCTTGTTACTGGAACCGTTGATGATATTACCAGGTTGTACAAATTTAACAACTTTGGGTCATCACCTTTTCCTTCATTTTTTGTTGCTCATTGTGATAACTTGAGCAAACTTTGGCATGAGCGATTTGGTCACTTAAATTATCGCTCATTGAAACAACTATGTAAAGACAATATGGTGACTGATCTTCCAATGGTATCTTGCAAGGATGGTGTTTGTTCCGATTGTGTACTCGAAAAACATCATCGGGACAGTTTTGACAAACGTGCCTCTTGGCACGCCTCAGTTCCCTTGGAACTTGTGCATAGTGACTTGTATGGTCCTCTTCCATCTGCTTCCTTTTCTGGTTTCAAATATTTCTTAAATTTCATTGATGACTACTCCAGATGCACTTGGGTCTACTTCCTAAAACTTAAGAGTGAAGTATCTAACATGTTCTTGGCCTACAAGGCACTTGTTGAAAAACAATCTGGTCATCAAATTATTAAGTTAAGATCTGACAATGGAGGAGAATATGTTAATACCAAGTTCACTACTTTCTACACTGAACAAGGAATCCAACAACAACACACGGTTCCATATACACCACAACAAAATGGTGTAGCTAAATGGAAGAACCGCACTTTAAAAGAAATGGCTAATTGTATGATCCCATCTAAGGGACTAAGTCTTCAATATTGGGCTGAGGTCATAAATTGTACAAATTACATAGTTAATCGCACACCCACTAAATTTTTACAAGGTATAACACCGGAAGAAGCATGGAGTAAAATTAAACCCGATGTAAGTCACTTTCGTGTGTTTGGTTGTGAAGCATGGGATCACATTCCGGATGAAAAACAGAAAGCATTGCAGCCTAAAAGTGAAAAGTGCATATTTGTTGGATATTCAGAAGATGTAAAAGGTTATAGAATTCTTCAGCCCCATTCACATGATATATTCATTAGAAGAGATGTTAAATTTGATGAAAATATCTTGGCCTGCGAGCCTAACTTGGCGGGTGTGCCATCTTTGGCCTACGAGCCTGATTCGACGATTGTGCCTTCTTCTTCTTCTTCCAACTTTCTTGATAGGTTTCCAACTCTAGTTTCTGATGATGAAAGTGAGGATGAAAATCCACCTACGCCTACTCCCGTTCCTCCAATTTCACCAGCACCAATGCCTCCTCGATGGGTCCTTTCAACATGTGAAGTAGCTAGTGATCTTATGGGGGATCCTAGAGATCAACGTCGAACACGTTCTCAGTTTTTGCGAGCCTCTTCCCTTTTGGCTCAAGTTTTCGAGAATCATGATCTAGAAACTTTTGCAGAAGCTTCAGGAAATCTAGATTGGGATGCAGCTATGGATGAAGAATATCGTTCCTTGATGGCGAATGATACTTGGGATCTTGTTCCTCTTCCAAAAGGAAGAAAACTTGTCAGATGTAAATGGGTATACAGAACTAAGTATGCATCAGATGGAAGTGTTGAAAGACTTAAGGCAAGGTTAGTTGCCAAAGTTTTTTCCCGAGTTGAAGGGATTGACTACAATGAAACCTTTTCCCCTGTAGTAAAAATGAACTCCATCTGCCTTGTTCTTTCCCTTGCAGCCTTACATAACTGGGAATTCCATCAAATGGATTTCAAGTCTTCCTTCTTACATGGTGATTTACATGAGGAAATTTACATGGAACAACCTCCTGGATATGTTCGGAATAACTCTAGCCTTGTTTGTCTCCTTAAGAAATCCTTATATGGCCTTAAGCAAGCTCCTAGAGCTTGGTATGCCAAAATGGATAGCTTTCTCCTTGACACTGGTTTTTCTAGATGCCATTCTGACCCCAATGTCTATACCAAGAAAGTAGGAAACCATCTCATCATACTTGTTCTTTATGTTGATGATCTTTATCCTTACTAGTAGTGACCCTAAATTTATAACCCATGTGAAATCCAGTCTTAAGCAAAATTTTGAAATGTCAGACTTGGGAAATTTGCATTATTTTCTTGGTCTCCAAGTCTTGCAAACCAAAGAAGGAATCTTTCTTTCCCAGTCTAAGTATGCTTGTGACCTTCTTCGTCGCTTCCACATGGAAGATTGTAAACCAGCCCCTTCTCCCTTCCAGTCTGGAATCAAACTTTCTGCCACTTGTACTTCCCTTGAAGTAGATGCTACCTTGTATTGTCAGATTGTTGGTAGTCTTTTATACTTGACTCATTCTCGTGCTAACCTTTCCTTTGTCATTGGTCATGTTGCCCGTTATATGCAAACTCCTCATGAAAGTCACTAGAAAGCAACAAAAAGAATACTTTGATATATCCGAGGTACAATTCAGTTTGGGATTCATTACAGTACAGGGGGGTGTTAAATTTGAGCATATAGATCTGTAGACAAACACACAACTCACAAAGAAGATCTCACAATTTACTCAGCCATTGAAGAATGAAACAGTGCAAAAGGCTTGCAGCTGTGAATGATTTCATTAATCAAAAAAGTAATCCAGATGATAATTACAATAATGTAAAATGGCTTTAATAGCCACAAGCAATTCGAATCCACATGAGGAAGTTCAAATTGATGACTCTACTTGACTGTAGGTAACCAAGACATTGTCTAAATCACTATTGGAGGACCCAGTAGTTAACTGTCCTTGTCTAAATCATAACCGGAGTTCTAAAACACAACCAAGTGTTACATTTAGTATTAAATAATGGTTAACTGACTGTGGTAGGTGAGAAAAACGTCCCACATGTGTGCAATTAATTAAACCATTATTTAACTGAATGTAGAGAGCTAGAACTGAATGTAACTGACTCCTAACTTGTCTTGACTAGCCATTAACTGAAGTGAACTGACCTTGGTTGGTTTCAACACTCCCAGTTGCTTCCTAAATTGTAGGGATTGATCTAGGAGACTCCTAAACTTATGCAATCAAGTGCAATAAGTGGCAGTGAGCCTCAATTAGTGTTCCCCACACTTTGGTAACTGAAACATGTGCCCCAATTAGGTCAAGTTTAACCAATGGTACTAATGACTATAAATAGACTGGATGGACTCCCGATTTAGACATGACTCCCTATTTAGACATATGACCAAATTTGGACAAGGGAGGATTAATAATCCTAAAAGGGGGAAACCTTTGTTGGTTGGTTTCACTGATTCAGATTGGGTCGACGATCTTGATGATCGAAAGTCTATTGAAGGTTATGTTTTCAGTCTGGGATCTGGACTTGTCACTTGGGCTTGTAAGAAACAACAAGCTCTTGCTCTTTCTTCTACAAAAGCAGAATATCAAGCCGTAGTTAATGCCAGTCAGGAAGCTTTATGGCTTCGATAGCTCTTTTCAGAGTTTAGATTCGAGAAGCAACAACCTACTCCACTCTGGTGCGACAATCAAAGTGCCATCAAGCTTGCCAAAGATCCATTTCTACATCAACACAACAAACACATTGAGCTACACATGAACTTCATCAGAAATCTTGTTCATAATAGTGTTATTGAGGTTCTCTATTGCTCTACAGATGATCAAGTTGCAGACATCTTCACCAAGTCTCTTACAGAAGCGAAGTTTTCTAAACTTTGGTCTATGTTAGGAGTTCAGGAATGTGTCCTTAAGGGGGGATAGGCTCTAATGCCTCCTTCCTTCTCCTAATAGTGTCACTTTTGTAAATCCTTCAATCCTATCCCAAGTTGTTCTTAAGGGGGGATGTTAGGATATTTAGACACTTAGGAGTTAGTTAAGATCAACTTGTGTAATATATCCGTTAGGTAAAAGTGTGTTTCTTTAGTATGCATTAGTATGCATTTGTAAACATTCTAATCCGATGGTCATGATATGTTCTAGACATAGAGTGATTCGATGGTTCAACTTCTCTTAGATCATACCTACCATTGATCCATGGCTTAACACCCGATTGGTCTATGATCTCTATTTAAAGAGCATAGAGGTTCCTTGGCTAGTTGATCGATTATGAGAAGCTCATGTAACTTTCTTTCTTTTTGCATAATAAATTGCTCCAAGTAGCTATTTGGCTGGGGCCGTGGACTTTTTCCCTCTTGAGGGTTTTAACCACATGACAAACATCGGTGTGTTGATCTATGATATATTTGTGTGAAGCGGTATCTGAAGGTGTTCGGTCTTTTGGGAGTACCCTGTGTACCCGAACATGGTATCAGAGCATTTATGAAGAGTCGCTTTGGAAATGAGGAATTGCTAAGATAGTGAGCTCAACCACAGAGCTATGGACACCTCCACAAGATCTATCTATCTTAGTCTCCACAATACCTACACACCCAACACAATGAAGTATTCCACTCACTACTACACAGTCCCTCAGGCCATACCTTCCCTTCTAGTGTTCTCCAAGGTGTGCATAGAAGAGTGGCCAACCCCTTTTGATCTTTTTGTGAGGTTCCTCTCTTCACTAGGTTTATCAAGCCAATTCTGGGACTCTTCCACTCCTAATCAATTCAAACCAAAACAAGGATGCACATAACAAAAACACAAGTGTTGGGTATGAGGAAAAACGTTTTGGCAACAAAAAATGAAATGGTAGATGGGGAAATCAACCCTGGGAGAGAAAATTCGAGTTCAACAAACATTCTTGGGAATTACAGGAGCAAAAATGACCTCTACAAACCCCCAAATTGTGAATCTCTCTTCCCATCCACTGTGCAACACCAAAAATGGGTTTCTAGCCATGGATAGATGAGGAAAATTGCAGAAAACATGAAGGAAAACACCCAGCTAGCTCCAGCTGCATGAGGAAGTGAAAAACATTGTTGAGTAATGGTTTGGGCACCCATTTATGAGTGTTTTCTTGCCCCATAAGTAAAAAGTACGATTTCCCAGATTAATGGCTTTCCCATAATACAAAATTGACTTCCATAGCTCTCCATTCCCAATGCATTAACTACCTCAACCAACTTATAGAAGAATTAAATGATTGGGTGCATAAGAAAAAATGGGTAGTTGAAAGTTTATGGGTTCTCCCATTGACATTTGGCTTAAAACTATTGGCTCAAAGGTTTGAATAATTTATCTTCGCATTCCTTGTGAAACCATGCCCCCATCTCTTATTGCATTGCAGCAGCTAATTGTGGGTATTTTTTTATTAAATTGCGTATTTACATGATGTCTCAATTTATATTGTGTCTGGCTAGCATGATAACCATAGGTATCAATTTTAATTGCCGATACATAAAATGCTAAATCGATGGCGGGGCCTTGGCCTTGATCTCCTCACCATGATTTAATAATGATATTGACATCATTTACAATTTTAATGCAATAGGGGTCAAAACCGGGATATTACAACAACGACAAGCTGCTGTAAAGGAACTGGAAATGGGGTCCATCGCGGTTAATATTAAAAAAGTGGATAGTGGACTTCAATGCCAAACAGGTTCCTCACAATATCTAGAAGATTTGGGTAATTCTACCTGGCCTTCTGATGGTCTTCTGGGAAAAAAGGATCCTTGAAGCCATTGGGAATAAATTAGGTAAGTTCATTGACATAGAGGATAATTGGGAGGACAAAATTGAGCGAAGATGCACCAATATATTAGTAGAGATGGACATGAGAGACAAGATTTATGAAGAAATCAAAATTGTCATGCATGGTATATTTTAGTGGCAACATTTAGATTACTGGAAAATCTCATTTAGATTCTTCAATTGGAGGAAGGTAGGGCATATGCAAAGAGACTGCATGGAAAAAAATGTGAAGCCGATTTTCAGAAAGGCGTGGGTTAAAAAAGAAACAACACATACACAAAAACAAAATGTGCAGGATGGTGAAGGTGTAGCTGCAGGAGGCACGCCAGAGTTTAGAATCACCAAACCATAGATGAGAGACAAAACAAATGGGAAGTACAAGCAGTTGGAATGTCAACCTGAACAAAAGACGAAAAACACAGATGCACTTGATGAACTCTCTACACTATAGAAAACAGGTAATAACATACCTGCCCACTAATTTCCCTTTCCATGAAAGAGAATTTTGAAGCACCAAATAAGGTCTCACCTTTAAAGTAAATCGATCGAAATTTGAATATTTCAAAACCTTCCCTTTCCACGAAAGATAATTTTGATGCACTAGATAAGGTTTCACCTTTAAAGGAATTCAAGTAGAATTTGAATATCTCAAAACCTAAGTGCAATATCATGGAAGTAAGAAAACATTATGATTTGCAGTCAAGAAACATTTTGATGGAGGAAGAGGTAGTATCCACAGGGGGGATGGCTTTAATTTTGACTCAAAATTTGCGTCTGGGCAGAAATGATCTGCTCTTTAAGGTGCAAAAACTGTTGATGTATTTGTAACTTCGAAATGTATTCATCTATGTATCTTATGTATTGTAACCCAATGTTTATTCGGGGATGTATCTCTAATGTAATTGAGTCATGTTGTCATGCCCCAATGTTTCGATCGGGAGGATCAATAATGTAAACAAGTCATGTCAAGTCATTGTGGGTAACCCTCCGATTGTCTAAGGGTTAAAGTCCCTGCAGTTCCAGGGCACTAGGGTTATTAGACTGTCTTAGTAGAGGTTGGCCTTGGTAGGGTTTTAGTCATGTTGGGATTAGTATAAATAGAGAACTAGAGTCTCTATTTATCATACAAATCATCCACACTCAAGTGTAGAGTATAGTTGAGGAAGGAGAAGACACTGGGGCTAGATAAGAAGAAGGTTACTACTGTCGGCAGTTCACTTACTGTTTTGGTGCTGATTCTATCTCTGAGGAATTTGCAGGGTTTTCTCCATTTATGGTTTCCCCGAGGAAAAACACGGTGTTCATTGTCTCTTGTGTTTGATTGCTGTACTTGTTATTCTCTTAGTTAAAGATCCTAATAATGCTAGCTTAATGTTGAAAAAACTAACATGGTATCAGAGCTAACCTAAGAAGAAGACACTGTGCAGCTGCGAGAACTAGGGCTTCCTAGTTTGTGGATATTCCTCCACATATTTTCAGCAAAAGTAAGGTGGAATAACTCTCCTCATTAGGGCGCATCTTTCTGTCGAAGCATAATCCAATTCTGAGGTTTTTTAGTTTTGGACCCGACACTGCTGCTGGAAATTAGGGCTTTTCACAGAAGAGGAATTTTTTAGTGAGCCCAAGCCTGGATTGATCTCCTCCCCAAAATCAAAGTTAGGGACAAATTTCAAGGCATTTGGGTGGACAGATCTCTGGAAAAGCAAAACCCTAATTTGCTCCTGTTCCAGTACTGTGGGATTTCAGCTCCAAATCCAAATCTGACATCTTGACCTAGTAAGATCTAAACCTTTTGTATTTCCATTTGAGGTTCTCAGTTTAAGATGTCTCATCATACCAAGCTTGATGAAAAGCTTGAGGGACCTGATAACTTCCAAGCCTGGAAGTATAGGATCTCCCTGGTCCTGGAAGAAAATGAGTTAGACTCCTACATCCACGAGGATGTTCCAGTTCCAGAGGAAGATGAGGTAAAGGCCTTACATAAGAAGAAGATAGTTATGGAAAATATGATCATTGCTGATTCTATCAAGGATCACCTTATACCTCAGGTGTCCTCTCTCAAGACACCTAAATCTATGTTTGATGCCCTAACCAAATTGTTTGAAGGGAAGAACATAAACCAGAAGATGACTCTGAGGAATCAACTAAAGAATGTGAAGATTCAGAATGCAGAGACCATCTAGTCTTACTTCACAAGGGTTTCTCAGATCAAGGATCAATTAGAAGTTGTAGATGAAGAAGTGGAGAATGCAGAGATTGTGATGACAACACTGAATGGCCTTCCTAGGTCATGGGATTCTTTCATCCAAGGAATCTGTGCCAGAAAGAAGTTAGTCAAATTCAACAGAATACGGGAATAATGTTCTCAAGAAGAAGCACGGACAACAGCTCAAGAAGAGAAGATGGGAATTGAAGACCAAGCTCTCCAGTTCACTCCAAGAAAGGCAGAAGAAGATCTCATTACTCCAAAGGTAAGGATCCTCATCATAGAGATAACATTAGAAGGGACCTATCAAAATTGAGATGTTATACATGTGATGAAATATGACACTTTGCAAAAGACTGTCCTAAGAACAAGGGTCACTCTCATAAGAAGGGGAACAAAAGAAGACATCATGCTCATGTTGCAAAGGATGATGAACCCTCCAAGAAAAGAACCAGATATGAAAGTGAAGATTCTTCAAGTGAGGATGAATATGTTCTGATCTCCACTCTCACAGGTAACATTACTCATGGAAGTGATGATTGGATTATAGACAGTGGGGCTTCCAAACATATGACAGGATTCAAGGAATCCTTTGTGAGACTGTCAGAACATGAATCACCTCACAAGGTGAAGCTAGGAGATGACTACCAATATCCAATAAAAGGTAGTGGGGAATCTTCATATAAACTAGACTCTGGTAAGTCTCTAACAATGAAAGAAGTATTGTTTGTGCCAGGACTCAAGAAGAACCTTCTCTCCATATCCGCATTGGATGCAAAAGGAATGAGAGTTGCATTCATAGATGGTCAGGTCATCATGTGGCCTAAAGGAAATACTATCGATGATGCGGTGGTGATTGGAGAATAAGAATGAGGTTTGTACAAATTGAAGGGCCATCCAGAAAAAGCCTTGATCCATGACATAGTAGACCCAAGTGAACTTTGGCATAGAAGGCTTGCACATGTGCATTACAGAGCACTACCTATTGCAAGCAAAGCTGTTGAAGGTCTTCCAAAATTTCAAGAAAAACATGATGGGGTCTGCAAAGGATGTGCGAAAGGAAAGAATACAAAGAAGACATTTCCCAGCAGTGAAAGCAAAGCCAAAGACATACTAGAAATCATCCACTCTGATGTATGTATTTCAATATCATCAAACTCACTAAGTGGGTATGCATACTATGTTTCTTTTATTGATGATTTTTCTAGGAAGAAATGGGTTTACTTCATGAAGAACAAAGACGAAGTATTCAGCAAATTCAAGGAATTCAAAGCCTTGATCAAGAACCACACTGAAAAGAAGATCAAGACTTTTCGATCAGATAATGGCGGAGAATTCACTTCAAATGAATTCAAAGAGCTATGCAAAGAATTAGTGATCAAGAGGGAGTTGTCCACTCCTTATAATCCACAACAGAATGAGATTGCGGAACAGAAGAACAGAACCATCATGGAAGCTATAAGAGCCATGCTTCATGATCAAGATCTTCCTATGCATATTTGGGAAGAAGTTTCCAGAACAGTGGTGTATGTATAGAACCGTACTCCACATAGAGTACTCGAGAACAAGACTCCTGAAGAAGTCTTCTCCAGAAAGAAACTAGAAGTCAGCCATCTCAGAATATTCGGTTGTCCTGTGTACATACACATTCCAAAAGAGAAGAGAACAAAATTAGATCCTTCAGGAAAGAAGGGTATATTTGTGGGATACTCTGAAAGCTCGAAGGCTTACAGAATCTATTTCCTAGGATACAAGAAGATTGACATCAGCAGGGATGTGAAATTTGATGAAGACACAGCTTACAACAAATCCAGAAAGATACCTGCTGAAGAACCGGAAGAAGCAGAAGCACCCATAATTCATGATACAAATATGAACGGAGAAATTCAAGAAGAAGATCGAGAGTTTGAAGAACCACAAAGACATGTATATCCACCTCTAGAGAAGAATCCTCATGAGAGGAAACCTGCTTGGGTACAAGAACTTATCCAAGGTGCAGAAAGATATGGGGCTCTAGAAGATAATCATAGAGAAAGAAAGAGGACCAGATCCTGCTCCGGGTATGTAGCTTTACTATGTGATTTCATTGATAAAGAAATTTCTAGTTATGAAGAAGTGACAAAATGGAAAGAATGGAAGGATGCTATGATCAAAGAATATCAATCAATCATGAAGAATGATGTTTGGGATGTTGTCCCAAGACCAGAAGGGAAGTCAGTTGTAACTTCTAAATGGATCTACAAGATCAAGCATGCTGTAGATGGTAGCATTGAAAAGTATAAGGCAAGATTTGTGGCTCGGGGTTTCTCTCAGAAAGAAGGAATAAACTATGAAGAAACCTTTGCACCTGTAGCTAGACACACTTCCATCAATTCAGTACTTTCTCTGGCTGCAGTGATGAAATGGAAGATACACCAGATGGATGTCATGACTGCTTTCTTGAATGGTGCAGTGGAAGAGGAAGTGTATGTAGAACAATCACTTGGTTTTGAGACACATGATAGAGAGTCTCATGTATGCAGATTGAAGAAAGCCCTGTATGGTTTGAAATAGGCACCTAGGACCTGGTACGGCAGAATTGACAGCTTTCTATCCAGTTTAGGCTTTACCAAGAGTAAAGCAGATTCCAACCTTTACTACAAGGTTGAGGATTGCAACCCAGTGATGCTTCTAATGTATGTGGATGATCTATTTGTGACAGGTACGGATGGGTTGATTGCTGATATGAAGAGAAAGCTTGCCAATGAGTTTGAAATGAAGGACTTGGGGATGATGCATTACTTTCCAGGTATGGAGGTGTGTCAGAGTACAGATGGAATCTTCCTTGGACAAGGGAAGTGTGCAGTAGAGATCTTGAAGAGGTTTGGGATGATGGACTGCAAGGATATGGCCACACCTATGGCATTGAACCTGAAGCTATTGAGTGATGCTTCATCAGATTCGGTTGATGCTACGATGTATCGTCAGATTATTGGGTCATTGATGTACCTGACAAACATGAGACCAGACATTTGCTTTGTTGTGAACACCTTGAACTAGTTCCTGACAAATTCGAGACATGTTCACTTGATTGCTGCAAAGCATATTCTGAGGTACCTGAAGGGTACAGTTGATTATGGGATCAAGTACGATGCGAATCAAAAGATTAACCTGGAGGGTTATATTGATTCAGATTGGGCAGGTAGTGGCATCGATAGGAAGAGCACTTCAGGGTGTTGCTTTAGTATGGGATCAGGTGTGATCTCTTGGTATAGTAGGAAGCAATCCTGTGTAGCACTGAGTATAACTGAAGCAGAGTATGTCACAGCTTGTTCAGCTAGTTGTGAGGTAGTATGGTTGTGGAAGCTACTGTCTGATATATTTGATCTCCAGTTGGATGCTACTTGCATACATTGTGACAACCAGAGTTGCGTGAAGTTGTCAGAGAATCTAGTGTTCCATGACAAGTCGAAGCATATCGAGATCAAGTATCACTATATCAGGGATATGGTGAAGAGGGGAGCAGTGAAGCTCTAGTATGTTGCGACGGAGGAACAGATAGCTGATGTATTGACGAAGCCATTGGCTAGGCTGAAGTTTGAGTACTTCAGGGAGAATCTTGGTGTTCTCCAAATCGAGGTTTCCTCCAAGAGAAAATGATGAGACCCATAGCCATTTTGACATGGTGAGAGGATTGGTTCCTCGCATGGTTAGATGTAAGGGCTGATCCATTCTGTCATGGTGAGAGGATTGGTTCCTTCCATGTCAAATATGAGTGCTGGCCATTCTATCGAGTAGGATAGATGTAAGGGCAATTGTCATTCTAGGAATGGGGGCACCTGGTCAGTTACCAGGAAAACTCAGTCTAGGACTGAGAAGCCATTCTGACGTGACAGAGGGATGTGTTCCCACTTGATTAGATGTAAGGGCTGAACCATTCTATCATGGCTAAAGGATTAAGTTCCTTCCATGTCAGATGTGAGTGTTGGCCATTCCGACGAGTAGGTCGGATGTAAGGGCAACTGCCATTCTCTAGGAGAATGGAGGCACTTGGTCAGTTTCCAGGTAGCTCAGTCGAGGAGGACTAGGGGCCATTCTGATATGATTGTAGGATTGGTTCCTACAAGATTAGATATGAGTGCAAGCCCTTCCATCATTGTGAGCAGGATGTGTTCCCGCCTGGGTGGATGTAAGTGCAGAGCCCTTTCATCATTGTGGTAGGATGTGTTCCAGCCTAGATGAATGTAAGTGCATAGCCTTTCTTCGATCATGTGTTGATCAGATATAAGTGCTGAGCCTTTCTTCGATCATGTGTTGATCAGATATAAGTGTTGTGCCTTTCTTCGATCATGTGTTGATAAGATGTAAGTGGAGTATCTATCTTCGATCATGTGTTGATCAGATAGAAATGTTGAGCCTTTCTTCGATCATGTGTTGATCAGATGTAAGTATTGGGCCTTTCTGATATGATTATAGGATTAGTTGCTACATGATCATATGTGAGTGTTGGGCGTGCCTTTATAATGAGTAGGTCAGATGTAAGTGTTGGGCGTGCCTTTCTTCGATCATGTGTTGATCAAATGTAAGTGCAATATCTATCTTCTATCATGTGTTGATCAGATAGAAATCATGAGCCTTTCTTCGATCATGTGTTGATCATATATAAGTGCTGAAGAATACCTACATGGAGGCTAGGCCTACAACCAACATGAAAAAGGGTTGGTTCTATAGAACTTACTATGACGAGAAGAATCATGAGATAGCCAGTGATGATCCAGATCGAGTGATGATCGAGATCAAGTAATGATGATCTAGCAGTGATGATCCATATCCAGTGATGATCCAGGTCCAGTGATGATTCCTAGTGATGATCTAGATCGAGTGATGATCTAGATCTAGTGATGATGTCCTATGATGATCCAAATCGAGAGATGATCCAGATCTAAAGATGAAGATGACTTGAAGATGAATATGACTGAAAGACTCAAAAGACTTGAGATGCAGATGACGAGAATATCCAGCTGATACAGAGAAGAAGACCAGTACTGAAAATTGTGTCGAAAGAATACCTTCCTAGTTAATAAGGAGTGATGATGTATTTGTAACTTCAGAATGTATTCACCTATGTATCTTATGTATTGTAACCCGATGTTTATTTCGGGATGTATCTATAATGTAATTGATTCATGCTTCCATGCCCCGATGTTCCGATCGAGAGGATCAATAATGTAAACAATTCATGTCAAGTCATTGTGGGTAACCCTTCGATTGTGTAAGGGTTAAAGTCCCCGCAGTTCCGGGGCACTAAAGTTATTAGACTCTCCTAGTAGAGGTCGGCCCTGGTAGGGTTTTAGTCATGTCGGGATTAGTATAAATAGAGAACTGGAGTCTCTATTTATCATACAACTCATCCACACTCAAGTGTAGCGCATAGTTGAGGAAGGAGAAGACACTAGGGCTAGATAAGAAGAAGGTTACTGCTGTCGGGAGATCACTTATTGTTTTGGGCTTTTACTGTTTTGGTGCCGATTCTATCTCTGAGGAAGTTGCGGGGTTTTCTCCATTTATGGTTTCCCCAAGGAAAAAAACTGTGTTCATTGTGTCTTGTGTTTGATTGCTGTACTTGTTATTCTCTCAGTTAAAGATCCTAATAATGCTAGCTTAATGTTGAAAAAACTAACAAAAACAAGCAGCATTAGACATTAAAGAGGGAAAGCAGACAACAATAAAACGAGCTCTTAGAGTGTCGACCCTTGGAAGGGGTGCTTAATTCTCTTGATCTCCTTTAATTCCTGAGTGTTAGGGGGGGCTAAAAAAAACCTCCCTCAAAAGGTTGATTAGCAACCTAAAACCTACGGTGGTAATGATCTAGGAAACAATGCTAGAAGGAACAAAAGCAGAAGAAATAGTCAATGAAATTATGAAAGATTGGAAGATGGAAAGTATGGATGCAAATGGACATTCGATAGGCATTCTTATAGCATGGAGCCCGGTCCTGAATGTATGTCATGAACAACCCCACCAATGGGAAGATTACCTGCATCTTGTAGAGTTTGCATATAACAATAGATACCAGACTTCTGCCAAGATGAGTCCCTTTGAGGTACTCAATGGACAAAAGTTTAGAATACCAGTTACTTGGGATAGCTCGGTGGATCGGCTCAGGTTAGGGCCTGACTTGTTAAAGGACTTGGAACAATTGGTTACCAAGGTCCAGGTGGACCTTAAAGAAGCACAAGACCACTAGAAAAGCTACGTTGAGAAGAAAAGAAAAGATAAAGATTATCAAATAGGTGACCATGTTTACTTGAAAGCAAAAGCAGAACGAAGTTCGTTGAGCTTGGGAAGGTGTGGTAAGTTAGCACCTAAATTTTGTGGACCCTTTGAGATAATGGCCAAGAGAGGGTAAGTGGCATATGAACTAGCATTACCCGCTCACAGAAGAGTCCATAATGTTTTTCATGCATCTTTATTAAAGAAATGTGTTTATGATACTCAACATGTGATTGATTGGTCCTTATTACAAGTAGAACCTGAAGGGGAGTTTTCCCCTGAACCCCTTCATATATTGGACAAGAGAGAGGTGCAGCTCAAGAAGCACAACATAGTCCAGTTGAAAGTGCAATGGAAGCACTTTGAGGCTGATAAGGCTACTTGGGAGAAGGAATCCACCATGAGAAAGTCTTACCCCGCCTTGCTTTATGATTTCATTCTGAGTCCCTGGAACACCAAGGATGATGTTGTTTTAAACGGGAGGGATGTAATATCTCAAATTTTGACCTAACACTTATGGGCATAAGACCCATTGATTATAATGTCACTTTGATGTTTAGTTGGTATATTGGGTCTAAGAACCCACTACATATGAACATGATTATTTATTTGATATATTGGGCGTAAGAAAATTACATATGTTTTATGTATGATTTCATGTGTTGGGAGTGGACCCTGAAGCACATAATTGATGAGATGTTTTGTGTTGAATGAGGAGCGAGGAGATCTAGAGCACATGGGTATTTCATATTTTTGTTGAGCGAGAAGCTCTGGAGCACATGAGTGTTTATATTTGCATTGAGGGAGAAGCTCTGGAGCACATGAGTGTTTATATTTGCGTTGAGGGAGAAGCTCTGGAGCACATGAGTTATGAAAACCTTTGTGTTGAGCATGAAGCTCTGAATCACATGAAAAGATAAAATTGGAAGTGTTGGGCATAAGCCTTGGAGCCTTCCAAGTTGATGTTGAGCATAAGCTCTGGAACATCGGATCCTTGGCCATTGTATCACTAGGTGTATTCTAGAAGTACATCCTAACATTAGTGTTGAGTGAGGAGCTCTAGAATTGCACTAAGTTTGTAACTCCTTGTTTTTTAGCGTTGAGTATGGGCTCTGGATAAGCACTAGGAGTTACTGAAAAGAATTAATATGTCGACTAAAAATGACTCGAATAAAACATTTATCTCATCTGACTTATTTGTAAGTGATTAAATGAAATTTCAAACTTTTGTATCTCATGAAGTACTGAAGAACTACCATGTTATATGAGGGAATCCAACATGCAAGGAGGTTTAGAGTTGCCTAGCCTAGTTGACCTAACCCCTACCTGAAGGCCTTATTAAAGAAAGTGTAATATGTTTAGGGATCATGCCATATGATACCTAAGGACAAAATTTTAACAAATAATATATATATTAAACTAGTTAAAAGTTCCTAAGTTAAATATTAAAGGTACCTAAATTAAATAAAAATGGTTAAGTCAAGAAATCAAATGATTCTTGATTTAACTGCCCATTTGACTGAAAATTATGCCTATAAAGACCCAAGCCAAAGAGAGGCTTGGGGATATTCCATCTTTTTAGTGATTCCATATTCTACCTGATTATTCGCAAGAGAGTTCTTGTAGAAAATTTTTCCTAAGAGGAAAAATGAGAATTGATTCAGAACCTGATATCCTAGTTAGGGAAGCCTTACCTTAGGAGCTCTAAGCTACTTGCATGTTGGAACCAACTTGGGGGATACAGATTGAAACTAGGAATGGTTCTGGGTCATGGTTGGGTGGAACGTGGTAGTTCCCAAGTGATTCGATTATCTATATAGTGTTGAAATATTGTAACTTCGAAGAATATTCTATATGTATCTTTTTGTGGTCCCCGATGGTCCTACCGGGAGAACCACTTGTATTACATTGTACCCCGATGCTCCTAATCAGAAGAACTAATAAGAGTGATGAGGTAGTCTCCTCTAATTGTAAAGGTGGGTCATCAGCACCCCAGTGTGGTTACTTGAGCCTACATGTGTAACTCGAGCCTACATGTCAAATGAGTTAACTTAAGTGATCGGATGAATATAAATAGAGGTCTAGTGCTCCTCATTTGTGACACACACACACTCACTTGGAATAGCACACTTTTGGAGGAGAGAAGTTGCTGGAGAAGGAGGAGGATCAGTTTTTTGATCTCCTTGTTGGTTTTACCTTTTTACCTTTTTGGGGCATCTATATTGAGGAAGCTTTTGCTGGGTTTTTCCCTTTAGGGTTTTCCCAGGATAAATCTGTGTTGTTCTTGTGATATTGTTTCTTTCAGTGATCCTGTTTATATGCTTTTATTATGAAAAATGAAATGATATACTGATGTCTTACCTAAGCATATGAAAATTTAACATATAGAGGTCAGATTTAGCTGTGAATTTGTTAATGCTGGGTATTTGAGTGTGCAGGTTTTCATCCATTAAAACAAATTCATCTTGAAGGTATGAGGTTCTTGATTTTTCCCTTGCATATTGTACTAGTCTTTCTATTCTGAAGTAGATTGACTTCTGGATAATTATTTAGTATTAGTCTGCTATAAGCCAGGATTATCTTTCCTGCATTGCTACTTTTCACACTTGCAGGTTGGACTCATTGTGTACTAACATATATAAATCTTTTACTAAGGGTTAGGGTTGTTAACACCTGTATTTAACAAAAGAAATATAAGACCAAGGGGAGGTAAAATTGTGTTGTTTAAATACTTTGGTTTAAAGATTATAGTACAAAAGTGACGTAATGGTCTAAAGAGCAGCCAAGTTAGAAAAATCCTAGGCTGTGATCGAAAGAAGGAGCCAATCCATGGCTGATACTCCCTCCGCCTTTCAAAACATGCGAGGAGGATAGTAGAAGTTCGGGCCTTTAGCCGCCTGCGCAAATCAAGGGTTACAAATTGATCCGGGGACGATCTGCGGTTCATAACAAATCCGCAGGGAGAAAGTGCAAGTTAGTTAAAGAAATGGGAGCTGGCGGAATCACATATATTCCTCTCGATCCGACGGTGGAGGGACGAAATCGGATCACATCAGCAGCTGGGATTGATTCCGCAGCCGGAACCTGCGCGGCGGATAAGCACCAGAGCTTCCAGCGGAAGGGGTACGTGGAGGTTAATCCGACGGCCGAGGATTAAAGACAGCTTGGATCGACGACCATTTTGATTTTCGGGGGATGAACATGCACGCGGGATAACCTTTGAGCCACCCAGCGGAACTCATTATTTGCTGCTCGATCCAACGGTTGGAGATCAGAGGGTAATAGATCAATGGCTAACAGTGATTTCGGGATGGAAACTTGCGCACCGGATAAACTCACATCGCCCAGCGGAATGTGGTACGTGTCACATGATCGGATGGTTGACGAGCGCTGGGCAATCCCATCAACGGCCGGAAATAATTCCGGAGGAGGAACAGGCGCAGAGTATAATCCCGGATTGCCCGGCGGAATCGGGTACGTGGTGCTTGATCCGACGGTGTGGAGCTGAAGGCAGATTGCATCAACGGCGGGGAGTAATTCCACTGATCTAAGTTGCCCGACGGATAAAGCGAAGGATCCCAGTGGAATTGAGTGGGCGCCACATGATCCAACGGCTCGCCCGTAAAGGAAGATCAGATCGACGGCTGTAGATGTTTTCGGAACCCAGAGTTGCACGGTAGTTAAGGTCAGATGGCTCAGTGGAATGTGGGACGTGGCGTTTAATCCAACGGTGAGGGGTGGAAGTACGTCACATCGACGGTCACGAGCGACCCCGAAATGGAAACTTACACGGTGCTTAGCGCCAAGATGCCCGGCGGAAAAGGACACGTGGTGTACGATCCGAAGGCCAGAAATTTGCACAGAAGAGATCAAAGGTCGGAAATGAACCCGGAGGAGACAGATGCACGGCTATTAGAGATAAGTAGTGGTTGCGGAAATAAATTCTTCCCACGTGTCAAATCGGGGCGGTCCTATAAAGGTAGAATTGACCTCTTCTGCGATTATTTTATTGCTCGAGACCCGGCGAAAAGGACCTGTCGATTTGGGTGCTTCCAGTTGTCAGTACCAGACGCACTCCGAACACGCGCCTTCACAGTGAGCCAGGTAGGACCTTGATCCTGTAACTTCTTCACCCAATTATTATTATAAATTGAG
>LPNX010294155.1:0-28036 GCA_001517045.1 Pseudotsuga menziesii
GGGGGGGGGGGAAGGAGGGATATGGAGAGATATTAATTCTCAAGCAAGTACTAACAAAAATATATATAAATTTGTTGTTGGGTTCAGTCTCCCCATAGTCAAATGGATCATGGGATGTGTTACATCCTCTTCATTTGCGGTTTTGATTAATGGAGTTGGTTCTTATTTTTTAAGCCCGCTTGAGGTTTATCCCAAGGGTTTCCACTATCTCCATACCTCTTGTTATTGGTGGCCAAGGGTGTACTCTATCTCCAGACCTCTTCTTGTTGGTGGTGGAAGGTTTGAGTAGGGAAATAAATGTAGCGAAACAACAACGAAACATTTACGTAATCTCATTTGGGGAATGGATCAGTTGACTCATCTGTTGTTTGTGGACGATGTGCTTATTCTATGCCTTGGCTCAGAGCAAGAGAGAAATTAATAAAAAGACATTATAGCTCTCTTTTTGTCGTGTAATGTATATGGTGGTTAGTATTGGAAAGTCTTCTCTTTACATTTTGATGGAAGTAGCTCATATGAGAGGTACTTGGGGAAGGATCTTCCCCTATTCTACTCATTCTTTGGAGGATGGTGTAAAATACCCGGCCTATGGAATTAAACAAAACCATAAGGGTAACGAGTATTGGTTATCGATTATCTTTAAGATTGAGAAAAGGTGTTCATGTGGTGTAACCAATGGCTTTATAGGCATGGATCATTTTGATTAAGTTTTTTTTGGAGGAAATTCTCATGTACTAGCATTTGATGGCCCATATTATAAAGGGGACCATTGCTAAGATTCATAAGATCTAATTTAACTACTTATGGAAGGGGAATTATGAGTATTAGGGTCTCATCTAGCAAATTGGAAGGTCGCCACATTTTTTTAATAAGAAAGAGGGATGGGGTATTAAAAATATTTATACATTTAAATAAGCTCTTAGATGAAATTCATGCGATCCCCTTTTTTATTACTTAGGGATCAAGGTTATCCCAAAATTATTTATTGTTCGAGGATAAATAAGTCCTTCCTTTTAAGGTATCCTCTGGATCTCTTGCTCTCCTCAGGTGTTTATTTATTTATTTATTTTCTAAATGCATAACTATATCTATATGATCAAATACATTGGGAAACCACGTATCGACTGCTGAGTAGCATGATCCTAACACTGATGGACCCAAGCATAATCAAACCCACAACCTCATGATAAAGGGTCGGCTTTGGCTAGGGTGATTCGACCCGTGGGGATACCCATTAGCGCTATCTCTCCTTAGGTATTATGGTCAAGTCCTGGAGAAAATTAAGGATCGATTAATCAAACCCTTGAATGTCAACAAGGAAATCAATCATGTATCATGTGAGTTGAATGATGGTTGAATGCTAGTGTGGGCTCCCTCTTGAAGGATGCTCTACTCTTAGTTCCAGGTAAATTACATATGGATGAGTTTGAGGCCAGGTAGATGGTCTCCTCTCGAATTTTTGATATCATATTATAATTTTTTGTCTGTAGAGAAATCTTACTACCTATAGGGGTGGAGTTGAAGATATAGATGTAAAATAGAGCACAAAGATATCTAAACCAACACACAACTCACAAGAAATATCACACAATTTTACTCAGAAATTGAAGTGAAACAGTGCAAAAATGGCTTGCAACTATGAAAGCTTTCATTAATCAAAAGTAATTAGATAATTAATTACAATGAAGTACAATGGATAAATAACCACATGCAATTTGAATCCATGTGAGGAAATTTGAATTGGTTGGACTCTACTTGAATGAATGGTAAACTGACCTTGTCTAAATCATTATCGGAGTTCATTGAAGTTCGAAATCCAAATTCAAGTGTCTAATCCAGTGTTGACTAGTCTAACTAACTGAGGTATGTGAGTAAATGCGCCTCACCTGCATGCATCCATGTAATCCTAGTGCTAACTGAATAGAACTGAGTGTAGGGAACTAGAATTGAATGTAATTGAATCCTAACTAAGCTTGACTAGCCACCAACTGAACTCAACCGATGGAGGTTGGTATCGGCACTCCCAGTGGCATCTAATTTGTAGGGATTTATCTAAGAGGATCCTAAACTATTGCATGCAAGTGCAATCAGTGGCAGTTGGACTCAATTAGTGTTCGCCACACATTAGTAACTGGTGCATGTGCCCCAATTAGGCCAAGTGGACCCAATGGTGCTAGTGACTAAAAATAGACTAAAAGGACTCCCGATTTAGACATGACTCCTGATTTAGACATAATGACCAAATTGGACAAGGGAGGATTATAATCCTAACACTAGAAACCCATTGTGGTGTTTCTTATTGATGTTTTGTAACATTTTTGGTTGTATATCATCTTAAAATTAGTGCTACATTACCTAAGGTTTGTATTCTGAGTGCTTCTTGAATCGATAATAACTTTTTTTCTTTATTTGTAAAAAGGTGTGTGTGACAATAAAAAATACACAATGGATTACAACAAGTTTAATAATAATGTTCAAAATAGTTAAATAAAAAAGCCAAAATCCTCCCTTGAGAATGTCACAATCTTAAATTTACTATATGTAACAATTTAAAGAAATAAGAATGGATAATTTTAACTAAACATGCTCATCGAAATGCAAAACCAAATATGTAGCAATACCTAAGTGAGACAATCAACATAATGCATATTAATTATTAATTGAAACCTACAACAACACACTCAACAATAAGATGCAATAATAAAATTTTAAATTTAATAAAAAAACACATGCTAATTATTAGTTGAAACATACACCAACACTCTCAACAATAAGATGTAATAATGAAAATTTTCAAATTCAATAACACCAATCAATTCCAATCCAAGATGAAAGCTTCAATTTATTAGAGATTACATATAAGATCCTTGCATTTACATCAATAAGCATGTAATGTTGTATTGACAACATCAACCATATAAATTAATTGCATTACAAAGCAAATGACAATAAACAAGCATTCAAGATGCACTCATAAATGTTTCACGCATGCACAATAGTACTGATTATTACACTAAACTCTTATTATGGCTCGAAATTCTAACATCCCTGCATTGTGAGCTAAATTAGTAATGAACTTGATATTACTTATGCATAACAATATTGATTATTACACTAGACTCTTGTTATCGCACAAAATTCTAACAACCCTGCATTATGAGCTAAACTAGTAATGAGCTTGATATTACTTTGTAACATAAAAAATGATCTCAAGTGTGAATTGATTCAATGTTTCAATATAATAATGACAACTCAATCAAGTCACCATCACAACACCAATGGCATAGTTAACGAGCTTTTGTTTACCTCTTTAATTTATATTTAGTCAAAATTTGTTTATGAATTGTCAACCTAGGGTTCCAGAAGCAAATGATCCACTCAACAAAGTTTATGTCGAACAATACAACTTGGATGATATTTAACACAAAGGAAATCAATGGATTGGTAGAGCTAGATTAAAATTCAAGTGTGTGGTGAATGGCTTTTTTAACAAAATTACTGCTACAAGGAAGTATTCTAATCAATAAAACTGGAAGCATTTTCTATTGATTACAGCTAGTTATCTCTCTGTGCTATGAAAGGAAATTCACTAACACAATCTAAATTAACAAACCAGAAACTTTGCATAAAATGAAATCAATAGCTACAATGATTTAATTGAAATGAACTAATTGAAGTTTAACATGCTTGATCACTACCAGCTAACAACAGAATTCTGAGAAGTGTCTAATGTGACCTGTCACCATAGAGTTATCCTCTTAGATCCCACATTTACAATCCACACATTCCTTTGCATTCTATAATGATTAAAAACAATTTTACCACTTAATAATATCACAAGTTAAGAACTCTCGCTTGGCTATGATCAATAATCTAATTTATAAATGCACACAACAATTCAATTATCACACTGCATGCGCAAAGAAAATCCTTACTACACCATCAATTTCCATTGGAAGGGGGCCATGCCTTTAGGAACAGGAGTTGAACAAGCCAATCACTCACACAAAATTGACCAACACATCCGAAATCATCGAAATAACAAATTTTATATATAATAGAGTCTGATTACAACACCGTTCGATAGATATGTGTAAGATGATGGATAACTCCCATCAGAGAGGATTCAAATTTTTTTTATACATCAACACCCATAAAGAAAATTATGAAGAAGTGTACAGTTACAACCAATTTCCAAATAAGGGTTATCGTGTTTATTTTCAAAAGATCTTGTGATCCAATCCATAGCTGGTACCGTGAAGAGTGGAGGGGGTTCTAAAAGCATATTGGAACAAGCAAACATATCCGTTGAATGACCCAACATATCACATATCGTTGAAGGGTTCCAAAATTGTTGGGTTGGCTACAGAATCATAGATAACCAGATTAGTTGCAAAACCATGAATACGTTC
This sequence comes from Pseudotsuga menziesii, assembly GCA_001517045.1. Lineage (NCBI taxonomy): Eukaryota > Viridiplantae > Streptophyta > Pinopsida > Pinales > Pinaceae > Pseudotsuga > Pseudotsuga menziesii. The sequence goes on from LPNX010294155.1 coordinate 4,413, forward strand.
ATTAGGTTGAACAAAATGATTTATAATGACCAGCATGATCACATTTAATTAATCAAGAGTCTTGATCGAACCATATAAATAAACTTGAGACTTATCTACAAGTCTTCCATCCCTCCACAATTACTTCATTCTACAACCTAAGATTGTGACATCAATGAACCTGAAACACCACTTCTTCAGTAGACAATTATGGCAACAAAATTTATCCAAATCATCAGCAAATGACAAATAACAAGAAAAACATAATCGATCCTTACCAAATCTAAAACCTTGCAAAATGTGGTCAAGAGAGCTCATGGTGACATAGGAATAGATCGGAAAGTTAATCAATGACGCAAAAAGAAGAGAAAAAAAGAATCATATACACAACCCTTCATCTCCCCCAACCAAAATGTTTGCATGTCCTCATGCAAACTAGGAATTTGTTCAACTAACATGGGTATTTGGAGAGTTTCTACAACATCCATCACTCCACTTATAAGAGGAATAACCCCCTTCAGTTATAGTGTAAAATCCTCTCTACTCAGTAACAATTTTCCATAATTTATTGTCCACTCCATCCACCACAAGGCACCAAAGTATAGGAAAATTAAGTTGAAGCTCGACCCATTTGATTTTTTGCACATCCTGATAGTTAAGGTAATCCCAAACTCTGTCTAGGGCCCGATCAAACATTTTAATAAATAAGGGATCCTTCCTTTTCCACTTAGGACTTAAGGCATTGACCCTTCTTTGTAGAGATAGTAAGGATTCCAACATGTGGAAAGGAATCCAATTCTTGCACTCTAGAACAATCTTAATTTGAGCGGTCTCCAGAAGTGTAGCAAATGATTGATCTTGCATAACTTGGTTTCTTGCTGTAAACAATTTTTCAAGTGAGGGGGATCCTCTTACCGAGAGAGCATCTTCCCATTCAGTATTTTCCACAAAAATTGCAGTAGTATTCCACCTCAATTGATTTCTCATGAAGGACATGATGCCCTCAACTAAAGTTCCCCCACATGAGGGTTTGGATCCCAATCCTCATAATCTATCATGATCAAATTATGCATATATAACTCACATAGAAAATCATGTTCTTCATTCTCACTCTTGGGAAAGGAAACAATAAACTGGTCCTCTATCTCAATGTGATCATTATATCCCATGGTTACCATTGAAAACCTAAAGGCTATAAGTTGTTCTTTTAAAAACACAGAATAAAGATTCAAAATAGGTCTTATATTTCTCATAGAATGGACCAAGTAATTCATGTATTCTTTTTCAAATTTCAAATTTTCCACTTCTTGGATAAGCCTCCTCATGGCCAAGGCATAATCATGTTTATGTAACTACTCTGTAAATGTTTCCTGTGTTTCCCCCTTTCTTTGGTCTCTGGTGAAATTTAGTTGTTCCTCCAATTCACCTATTGTTTATTGTAGCTGGGCTACCATCTCCTGTAGTTTTTGTATTCGGGATTCTTCATATGGGGTATCTTTGTAAGCCTCTTGATTTTCTACTTTTTCTGCTTCAACTTCCTCCTTTGGCTCTATGTCCTTTCCCCACCTGCTAATCTATGCTCCCTCATCACTAAATGTCTCTCTTACCTCTTCATTATGTTCCCCTATCAATGCCATGACCTCCGATAGGGTATCCAATTTATGTCCTTCTAATCTCTGCAGTTTTTCTTTCAGGGCTATCATTTCTTCTGTTTGTTTTTTACAAGACCTCCTTAATTTCCAGTAATCCTTCCTTAGCTCGCCATATGCTCTTCGATATTTTCCCAACAACACATGTTGAAATTCCTTCAACCTATTACCTTGTGTCCCTTTGAATGTAGTTGTTTTCCATTTCCCTTTTTATTGTTGTTCACCCATGTTCTGTGGCTCAACTTTCCTTTCCCAACTCTTACTAGTGCTTTCTAGTGTACTCAATTCTCCCACAATTGTATCAAGCTCATCATTCTAACTGAACGATTTTTCTTGATATTGTTGGCCCTTTTTATCCCCTGATCTTGACCTAGTTCGGGGCCTTTACATTGAGCTGGTTAGGGTTTCGGCTTGCAAAACCCTCTTGCTTTCCTTATGCTCGGATTTCCTCCTTGGGGTTTCAGGGGTATTCTTCCTTGATGTCTTCTCAGTGTTTGGAGATACCCTCATGAATGATTCCCAGATCTGATTTTTTTTTTAGAGCGTATTCCACCAACAGCCTAATCATTCCATGATATGTTAGACTGGTGTCTGGATTCTTACTGTTCTTAACCATTCTTCACATCAAATCTAAGGATTTCCAAAGGAAATACAACATATTGATATACTTTTGATGTCGTAGATGGTTCAAAAATTTAAAATGGTAAGCAAATAGAAAAATAAACCGACCTTCACATGCAATGAACTTGAGCACGTAGAGCACCACCTCGCCCCATGGAGTCGGAAATGAAACCCATTGTGCCCCCTTATATGTTACTTTCACTACTTAACCAGGTTCCAAGAACTCATCTATGTGTGGCTTCATTGGCATTTGTATTTCAAACCATCTTTCACCTATATGTGGTAACCCAGAGACTCTTTCAATTGTCAATTCATCTACCTAAACTTTTAACCCTTGTACATCTGCAACTGCATTGTCATATGTGTGCATGAATTCCATTGCAATTACAACATCTCCCCCCTTCATTATGTCAAAATAATCCATCCAACATTCTTGTTGAAAAATTGTTTTCACTTCTTTGTATCTATAGACCATGTTTGCATTCTCGGGTTCGCTTCGAATTTCTCCCCTCATTATACTTGATTCTTTTTTTACCCACCAATTCCTGTAACACTTCAAGTCTTTTTTTGTTTGTTTATTTCACAAGGAAAAGAAATGGTATCAACCATTAGAAGATGAGTTATTATGGTATCACAGGGTGGCGCAGTGGTGTTCTCAGTAATGATATGATTGGTAGCTCGTGGATGGTGGAGTTAATAACTAGATGAAATTGGTAAGTTTCCTCATCCCACTTAATTCTCTCAGCAATGGTTGCTTATATTTAGGGTTACCTCTAAATTCCCACCCCCCAACCAATTCTACGCACGACCCTGTGTCGAACTAATGGCTTGGTAATTCATGATTAGTTGTATTTTACTTATCAAAATCTAATGAATGATAGTTACGTACCTTCCTTACCTGAGAAGAGATGCAAGGGGTTCAATGGTTGGTTTCTTATGGTAGTGAAAATTATGGTGAAAGGCTCCCCACTCGCTGTGTTGATGAGGTATACTATACTGGGAAAAAATTTCCTTTGTGGGTTGACGATCTAAAATGATGTCTCGGGGTGGAGTCAAATCTAGTAAGAGTAGATGGGACCCAGGTTAGCTACTGAAATGTTGTGGATTCATGATACGTGTGATGTCGATCTTCCACATGTTAATGAATGTGATGATGTTGGGCCCATGCATAAAGAAAGGTTCTGTTGCGCGGAGGAAGGAATTTTGTGATACGCAAAGTGAATGCAATGTGCCCAGTAGGAATTTTCGCAACATGATAGAAGGGCATACTGTGACATGATAGAAAAGGTCATAGTGGTGCAACAGAAAAAGGTTCTGTAGTGTTGCGGAAAAGGGTTCCGTAACATTGTGGAAAGGGTGTGTGGAACGGATTAGATAGGGGTTCCATAACGTTGTGGAAAGGGTGTGTGGAGCATAACGGAAAGGGGTTTCGTAACATTGTGGAAAGGGTGTGTGGAGCATAATGGAAAGACGATATGTAACATTGCAGAAAGGGCGTGTGTAGCAGAATGAAAATGGTTCTATAATTTTGTAGAAAGTGACATATGAAATTCTTATGAATAGTCTTTGAAAATATGTACAATTGTGGGAGAATAGACATTAATGACCAAATGAAACCAAGAAGGGGATGAAAATTAATGGGATATTGTAGGTGTATAGAATAAGGAAAAAGACAAAGTGTATGTAGAATGTCCTTGCAGAGAAGTACGGATCAATTTCTTAGTATAAAAACAACAAAAATTTCTTATTTTTATTTTTAATTTTTTTAGAACTGTGTCCCAAAGGGATTTTCACAGCCCATTTTTTTTGAATTTTTATTTTTCATATGTTGATATAAGTATTTTGAAATATTTGGTACACCAACATGTGACAATGTTGTGAATGAATGCCTCTTTGGACAATGGTTTCTTATATGTCCTTAATCAATGACCATTGGCCATAAGGAGCGACCCTTCATCATCAATAGTGTTTAGTTGTACTGTGCCATTATTATAAATTGTTTCGATCTCATATGGTCCCCGTCAACGAGTGTGAAGTTTTCCTTTGAACGTTTTAAATATGGATTCATATAGGAGATCCCATTCACCTTCTTTAAAAGACTTTCTTCTAATGCATTGATCATGCCACTTAGCTCTTTGTTTTTGAACGATGCTTGTACGTTCTATGGCAGCCAATCACAATTCATTAAGCTCATTAAGACGCTGCAGGTGGTTATGTTGAGCCTATGATATATCCATACATAATTGAAATGCGGTTCTTAATGTTTTAATTTCAACTTCTATCGGTAGGGTGACTTGCTTACCATAGACCAACTGATACTAGAGTTAGACCTGTGGTTCTTCTCCATGATGTTTTGTAGGCCCAGAAGGATTTGGATAGCCTATAATCCTAGTGGCTTTGATGAAGATGGAAAGTTTTTGTGAGTATGGATTCCAATATTCTATTTATACCTTCCACTTTTTCGTTAGCCTGGGGGTGAAGTTACCACGTTCTTGATATGATTCCTTTCGGTAATAGCTTTAATGAGTCTTGATGTAAATTGTGGTCCTCCACCGGTAACAATATCCTTGGGAACTCCAAACCTAGTGAAGATCTCTGCATATAATAAGTATCAAAGTGCATGTTCTGTTTCTCGTGGAAGTGCCCTTGGCTCTACCCATTTTGTCACATAGCCTGTGCAAACTAGAATGTATGATTTCTGCCTGGATTGAGGTTTGAAGGGACCAACAAAGTATAATTCCCAATTCTCAAATGGTTCCACAACAAGCTAAGTATGAAGTGGCATTCCGTCTTACTGCAATGGCTTCCCCATTCTTTGGCAGCTATCATACCTTCGGACATACTCTTAGACATATTTAAATATGTAGGCCAATAATAGCCCAATAGAAAATATTGTGGCCTAGTCATTTGTATGCAAAGTGTCCTCCACATGGTCCATTATGACAGGTTCACATAATTGGGTAAATTTAATCATCACGAACACATCGTTGGATCACCAAGTCAGGTCCTGTATAAAACAGATACCCATATATCCAGGAAAATCTGCTGCTGCATTGAGCAATTCTTTGCTTTTCCTTGGTGTCATATGCCCTGGGAATTTTCTTGGAACCAAATAATTTGCTGCATATGCAAACTAAGGTACATTAGTGGATATGGAAAACAACTGTTCATCTGGGAAAGCATCATCAACTTGTAGAGATTCGTCAGTGCTAATTATTCTAGAAATAAAATCAGCAACCAAGTTATTTTTACCTAGTCTATCCATTACTGAAATATCGAATTCCTGTAATAGCATCAGCCACTGAGTGACTATGCCATTTGTAATGGGTTTGGTCATGAGGTTTTTAATAATAGTGTAGTCAATGTGCACAGTTATTGGATATCTGGTAATGTAGTGGCAGCATTTGTTTATAGCATAAATGAAAGTTAGGAATTATTTTTCAGTGACTATATAGTTCTGCAGCAGTCAGATTTTTACTAATGAAATATATGGCATATGGTTTATGGTCTTCTTGTTGGCCCAATATTAATCCTATGGTGGTATGAAGCATCTATTGAGATTAGGAAGGGTAGGGACCAGTTAGGTCCTTGTAGGATGGGTGTTGTGGAGACTTTCTGTTTCAAAGTTTCCCAAGCTAGTTAACAGGAATCTGACCATTCAAACTGTTTGCTTTTGGACAGGAGCAGAAATAAAGGACTAGCAATATTTGAAAAAAATTGAACAAATATTTTGTAATAAACTGAATATACAATGAAAGTGCATACCTCTTTTTGTGTGTATGGGACTAGTAAATTAAGGATTACCTCAATTTTCGTTGGATCTGCTTTGATGCCATATGGCGATATAAGATGATCTAGAACAACACCTTCTATGAGCATCATTCTGCATTTTTTGCTGTTGAGACAAAGGTTGACTTCCTTACATTGTGTAAGTACTTTTTCCAGGTTATTTACAGCTTCTTCAAAATATTCACCATGAGAGGTAAAATCATCCATAAAAGATTCCATGGTTTCATGGATAAGATTTGTAAAAATATTAATAACAACACGTTGAAATGTGGTCGGGGTGTTGCATAATATGAAAGGTAACATCCGGTATGAAAAGGTTCCCCATGGACATGTAAATGTCATTTTCTCTTGATCCTTCAGTGCTATATTGATTTGTTTGTAGCCATTGAATCCATCCATGAAGGATAAATATTTTTTGACTACAAGTGTGTCCAAAACCTAATCAATGAAAGGTAACAAAAAATGGTCCTTATGTGTGGCCTTATTCAGCTCTCTATAATCAACACAAATGCACCATTTACCATTCTTCTTAGGAACTATGACCAGCGGGGACACCCATTTGCTATTATAGATAGGGTAAATAAAATTTGCAGCCAACAAATTTTGAAGTTCGTCCTTGACCACCTCTCTTAATGCAAGATTCAGTCTACGGTGAGGTTGTTTGATATGTCTGCAATCGTCTCTTGTATAAATATGATGTGTACACAAATAAGGGTGGAGCCCCCTCATGTTATTGTAATCCCAGGAAATGGAATTCTATGTTTCTTTAATATAGAGATAAGCATCTTTGATTGTTGATCTGACAGTGTGGAGTTGATTTTTAATGTCTACCTGGGTTCTATTTCCACTTCTTTGATCGCAGAATCAGTAAGGATCTTGGAATTAACATCAGGGGTCATAGATGAAATTGAGGCAATTTCAATTTGTTGGGTAGTGCATACTGAACTGAACAACTCTATAAAATCTAAATAAGGGTTGGAATTTGTCATAAACTATCTAATCAGTTCATCCTCAGTTGGTTTTTTTGCTGCAAGAGATTGCTCAATCATGTAAATTTGTAAAGCCTTGTCTTCCTGCTTGAATTCTTCCTTGTCTGAACATAAGGGAAGCTCTTGTTGTATGGTTGGCTTTGCAAGAGGATACAATCTGAGTTCCTTGACAACATTACCATGGGATATACGCATGTTTCCTAATTGACAATCGATATAGGCAACAATAGTGGCCAGCCATGGTCATCCCAGAATCAAAGGATAGGCTCCCAAGTTTGATTTTGTTGTATTCCCATGAATCCACTGAAATGACAACATCTTCTATAATTCCTTTTGGTCTTACAGAAGATTGGTAATCCAAGTGTAAAACAGTAGTAGTTTATTGAATATTTGTGAGGCCTAGTCTCTCCATTGTCTATTTAGTCATGGAATCAATGGTTGCTTCCAAGTCTATATGTGTCTTGGAGAGATAAATGCCATTTATTTGTACCTTGACAACGAGACTACCAAGTTCAGAGTACTTAGCAACAAGAGTGTTCCCCATCATCAATTATGCCAAATATCTTGTCACATGGACTATTGGGGTATCCTTCCTCTTTATTCCCAGTTTCTTTAAACATAATTCTCTAACAACTTTGGAATAAATGGGAATATCTAGAATAGCTTGGAATAGTGGAATCTTCAAACAAACATTGTGTAATTCACCTAGGAGATCAAATTCCGATTAAGGCATTAATTTGTCTATACTTAAGCGCTCAACGTATGGTGGATGTTGTTTTTGCTCGGTTTCCCATGGGTTCCTGGGTGGTATGGGTGGGAGATTATCTTTAGATTGAACTGGTGAGGCCTTTGGAGCTTCTTTGTTTTCTTCTCCTGTAATTATGGGAGAAATAGTTTTATTAATATTCCTGCCAAGGCACAATTGGATGTCATGGAAGTATACCATAGAGATCGAATAGGCTGGATGATTAGGTAATTTGGAAACAATTACAGGTTTTCCAACCTTATTATTAGGGTTAGAGGAGGCTGTGCAGGAAGAAGTGGTCTAGGAGGTGGATTGTTCAATGGTAGTGTTAACTGGGATTGTGGGGGAGGTTGCATTAATGGTTGTACCGATGCAAATTGGAATTGGGGATTTTTCATTTGCGGAGGTTGTGATTGGAATTTTTGTTGATTCTTAAAGCCTGTGTTTCTCCAGTTTGGTTTCCAAGGTTTTTTTCTGTGAGTATGGAGGTGCCCATGGTTGTTGTGGCATAGGTGGATACCAAGGTTGGGATTTTTGTGGAACTTGTGGAGCTTGTGAGACTTGTTATTGATGTATTTGAGCATTATTCCAATAAGGATATAATGATTGCATAGGATCCAACATCGTACCCAAGGGTTGAGGTTTCCATGGGAACTTTTGAGATATAAAACAAATAGGTTTTGCATCTGTCCCTGCTTCCACATATATAGCCTTAAGTCCTGGAAGCGAAGGGAAATATTTCGTAGGATGATCCTAGTCACATAGAAGGTAGATTTCCACTTTGTTTAGTTGATAACTCTTGAGAGGGTGCCTTTTTATGCATTTAGGGAAAAAATGGCTAAATATCGATCTTTCTATTCTTTCTGTTTCTTTTCCTGAAGTGCATCCAGCTAAGAACACAAAGAGCTGAGTATATCAGTTTTAAAATTCTCCAGGAGATTGCCAATCTCCATCCTTGAAACTCCTTCCCTTGAATTCTTGGTGGTTATGGTTACTGCGTCTCTAATCCCTTTTCCTGGCCTAGATGCACTCCTTGAATATCTTCTATAGAGGTCGCATATTTCTACATATCTAAGAAGGGATACATCGCCTACACCCATTAAGTTTAGAGGTTCAATGTAATCATCCCTGATTCCTCATAAGAGAAGAAATTTCAATGTATCATCCATGATTCCTCATAAGAGAAGAAATTTCAATGTATCATCCCTGATTCCTCATAAGAGAAGAAATTTCAATGTATCATCATTTAACACATTCTATCTTGATCTTTGCAAATTATATTGAAATATCTCCACATAGTCCTCCAAGTTTTTGTCCTCTTGCCTGGTCATTTTGAAAATTGCTTCCTTCCAATCTTTATACTTACAATATTATTGATATTTATCCAAGGAGACTTTCTTCATTTAGGCCCAGTTTGCAATGCTATCCCTTCCCAACCCCATAAAACACCAAAGTGCCAGGTTATTCAATGTGGCTGGAAAAAAATTTAGTTTATGATGATCCATAATGTAATCATAGCTCCCATAGAGGACATCAAATTCGAACAGGAACGTGTCCAGGTCCTCACTTTCCATACCATGGAAATTCAACAACATCGAATGTGGTATGTTCTTCATCTGGTTTGTATGTTTGGCCTCTAAAATTTGGATCAAGAATTCGAAGGTATTAGTTCTGATGCTTGATTCTTCTCTATTTGTCTCTCCTTGGTTTGGTTCCTCCCTATTTGGAATGTACTCTCCCTTTCCATCCATATTTACCCAAAAACCTTCAAATGTATCCAATCTATATGATAATGGGGAGTCGGTAAATGGTTGCTCCTCACTCAACTAACTCTCAACACTTAGTTGATGGGAAATCTCTCCTTCCTGGATAGATTCTTCTTCTTGAGCAAATTTTGTCACTGGAAAATTTTCATCAACATGGGTTGGTAAGACTGTCATGTCGGTGGTAGAATGCTCAGGCCTTTATTGCTTTGGAACGCTGTTAGAAGGTGGCCTCCTTCGAGTATGTACTCCTCTTATTGAGCTTCCTACGCTTCCTACACGGTTAGTGCCTGGAGGGTATCATATGCATATACAAGCCTACTTGTACTATCTCTTATTCTAGACATGAATAATTGGCATGATTTAGAATCATATGGACCTGCAACGGACAATATTCTAGTGGAATTGTCTGTGTGTCTTACTCGTCCCTCCTCAAAAATCACGCAGGACTATTTTCAGAAAAGATCATGCACAACATGCTCAACAAAAAAAATGGAAAAAAATCACACCAACATAATTAAAACAGTAAACTAAAAACACAATGTCCTTAGCAGCTCCTCGACAATGACGCCAAAATGACGAGCTTTTATTTACCTCTTAAATTTAGATTTAGTTGAAAGTTGTTCATGAATTGTTAACCTAGGGTTCCAAAATCTTATGAGCCACCCAACAAAGTTTATGTCGAATAATGTAACTTGGATGATATTTAACACATAGGAAATCAATGGATTGGTAGAGCTAGATTAAAATTAAAGTGTGTGGTGAATGGCCTTTCTAATAAAATTACTGCTATAAGGAAGTATTCTAATCACTCAAACTGGAAGCATTGTCTATTGATTACAACTAGTTATCTCTCTGTGCTATAAAAGGAAATTCACTAATAGAATCTAAATTAACAACACAGAAACTTTGCAGAAAATGAAATCTATGAAATCAACAACTACAACAATTTAATTGAAATGAACTAACTGAAGTTTAACATGCTTAATCACTACTAGTTAACAACAAAATTATGAGAAGTGTCTAATGTGACCGATCGCCATAGAGTTATCCTCTTAGATCCCACATTTGCAGTCCACACGTTCCTTTGCATTCTATAATGATTAAAAACAATTGCACCACTTAATCATATCACAAGTTAAGAACTCACGCTTGGTTATGATCAATACTCTACTTTGTAAATGCACACAACAATTCAATTATCACATTGCATGCACACAGAAAATCCTAACTACGACAACACTTGCCATTGGAAGGGGGTTCTTCCTTCAGGGACATGAGCTAAACAAGTCAATCACTCACACAAAATTGACTACCACATCCGAAATAAGTGAAATAATAGATTTTATATATAATAGAGTTTGATTACAATAGAGGATTCAATTTTTTTTATACATCAACACCCATAAAGAAAATTATGAAGAAGTGTACAATTACAACCAATTTCCAAATAAGGCTCATCATGTTGATTTTCAAAAGATCTTGTGAGCCAATCCAGGTTTGGTACCGTGAAGAGTGGAGGTGGTTCTAAAAGCATCTTGGAACAATCAAACATATTCATTGAATGACCCAATAGATCATAGATCATTGAAGGGTTCCAAAATTGTTGGGTTGGCTACAAAATAACAGATCCTCAGATTGGTTGCAGAACCATGAGTACATTCAGTAGGCTAACCAAAGTGATGTATAATTACTACTAGGATCACATTTAATTAATCAAGAGTCCTGATAAAACTATACATGGGAACTACTTGTCTCAAATTAATATTTGCTTGCATAATATATATAAACTTGAGACTTATAATACAAGTAGACAATTATTTCAATAGAACTCTATCCAAATCATCAACAAATGACAAATAACAAGAAAAACATAATCAATCCTTACCAAAGCCAAAACCTTGCAAAATGTGGTCAAGAGAGCTCATGGTGACATAGTAATAGATCGAAAAGTTAATAAATGATTCAAAAAGAAAAGAATACAAAAAGTGTTATATACACAACCCTTCAATAGTACAATACTAAGCAATAAAAAGAGAGTAATTTAAACAATGTATAAATTATTTGAGATGGCTCATCTGTTCAAGTTGCCATTAACCAGAATCCAGGGTTAGCAACAAATGCTTTGGTCGTTTGGGCCATAAAGTTTAAATGCCTACTGTGTACTTCTTAGCCGTGATTTTATTGTATGATCAAACAATATTGACGCAGTTGAAACAAAAGGGAATCAAGGTATATGTGCTCCTCTCTGTGTGGAAGTCACGTTGATAAAAGCCCTCTTTAAACAATCAAATTGGTTAGAATAAAGGTAAGCTTTAAAAGTTGGTGTTGAAGTTCAGTTTTCTTCATTGTGAGAATTTATTATTTGGATGTTAAAAATTTAGAATCCAAATTCTATGTGCATTGTGGCATGGCATTGTTTTGTTTCAATTCAAGTTATACTTGAGAATAAGTTGCAGTGGATTTCATTTCTCCCTTTTTGAGTTTTTAAATTTTCAAGTTTCTGAATTTCTCAAATTGCAGAATTCCATAATTATTCTGAATTTTTCCCATTCCCAAATTCTCTAATAATGCTAAGTTTCCTAATTCTTAGTATCCTTAAACTCTCAAATTTGGAGAACCATCCATATAGAGTTAAGCCTTGTTTTATTCTTTTCTGTTTTGACAACCTTCTTTTTTATTTTGAAAATTTAACCATTGGAAATGAAAATTCACAATATGTTCTACCACCATCATTCATTGCCTTTGATTCATTAAGGTTAATTATTTATTTTCATTTTCTTTAAAAGTAACTACTCCAGTCTCAAATAAACTCATCAAAATTTCAACTCTTCCATTATTATTTCAATTTTCAAATGAGCATTTATTTGTCATAATGAGTTTGTTTTTAGTGTTTTTTTTTCTGTCTATATTTCCATGCCCTACTTATTGGACCCGCAATTGGCCTCTAAAGGTTTCACTAGTGTTGTTAGTTTTCCAGCTTGATTAAAAAACCCTCTATGGCAACTATTTTTAGTGACATTTTTTATATGTATTATTTCCCATGTACTTTATATTGATGAAATCATTAAAAAAATATAATGATTTGATTTTTATTTCTAATGCTAATACAACTTTGATTTTATCCATCTCAATTGTGAACGCAAAATTTTCTTCAAAATCTAATCCCTCTTTTAATGCCAACCCTTATCCACTGGTCTTCACATCTCAATGTTATGTTTAGCTTTGTTATGCACCATTTTTCCTATTTTTTAGATTTTTATTAATTCTCAAGAAATGATTTTTCATTGCCAATTTACATTCTTCATACTCAATATGGAATATTTATAATTTATGTATTGATCATATATACACAATTTACATGTTTAAATTCTAACTGCTAATATCTTATTCTCTTCTCTCATTATTAACCATAAAATTGCCAAGTTTGATAGATGTAAAATAACACTTAACTCTATTTTCTTTGAAATGCAACAATTCTTTACATTTATTTATCAATTAGTTTGTACCTCTTTGTTATATTTCAGTTTTATTATTATCACAACATATATATTAACATTTTCACTTTTTTATTTTTTCATTACATGAAATGCCTAAAACATGCAATGTAACATGAACTTGTATATAAGCTAGAAAATTATCTCTAACTGTTAGAAAAAACATGATCCCAGAGCAATAACAATAAACAAGATGCAAATATTATAACCACATTACAAGAGAGACACATATATGATGTGGTTCACCCAAGATGGGATACATCTACACAAAAGTGGCCAGTCCTTTATTATTATACCATCCAACAAAATGAAGGGATACAACCTGTAGTAACCCCACTGCACTTCCTCTTCACTCTCTCACAATCTCTCTCACACAATCACAAAGATTGTTTTACAATGCTAAAATACAATACACGGTCATATTACAATTCCTTCCTTTTATAAAGGGATTAGCATGGGAAAAACCACGGGTTACCCAAAACCATGGGCCTGTAAATCACCTATTATTGACCAAGTCATGCCTCTGAAATTACAAAATTTTACAAGGCATCTTTTCCTAAATTTTCGCTACGGGGCACTGCCCCCGAACCCCCTCTCGGGGTGGGGGGGGGTTCCCAAAATAGTCATATCCCCCCCCTAGACCCCCTTAATGACTATAGTGGGCAGCGATCCCCCCCACACCCCGTCAAGTGTTGGGATCCAAACTCGGTTGAAATAACATCTCTGAATCAGGAAGATCAGGCTCCACAACAAACACTAATCAAAGTGGCTTGAAAATCATTAGTTCTCAACTATTTGTGTGTGTGTGAGAGAGAGAGAGAGAGAGCGAGAGAGAGAGGGGGAAGGAGGGAGATGGAGACATATTAATTCTCAAGCAATTACTAACAAAAATATATATAAATTTGTTGTTGGGTTCAGTCTCCCCATAGTCAAATGGATCATGGGATGTGTTACATCCTCTTCATTTGTGGTTTTGATTAATGGAGTTGGTTCTTATTTTTTAATCCCACTTAAGGTTTATCCCAAGGGTTTCCTCTATCTCCATACCTCTTGTTATTGGTGGCCAAGGGTGTACTTTATCTCCAGACCTTTTCTTGTTGGTGGTGGAAGGTTTGAGTAGGGAAATAAATGTAGCGAAATGGCAACGAAACATTTACGTAATCTCATTTGGGGAATGGATCAGTTGACTCATCTGTTGTTTGTGGACGATGTGCTTATTTTATGCCTTAGCTCAGAGCAAGAGAGAAATTAATAAAAAGACATTATAGATCTCTTTTTGTCGTGTAATGTATATTGTGGTTAGTATTGGAAAGTCTTCTCTTTACATTCTGATGGAAGTAGCTCATATTAGAGGTAATTGTGGAAGGATCTTCCCCTATTCTACTCATTCTTTGGAGGATGGTGTAAAATACCCGGCCTATGTAATTAAACAAAACCATAAGGGTAACGAGTATTGGTTATCGATTATCTTTAAGATTGAGAAAAAGGTGTCAATGTGGTGTAACCAATGGCTTTATAGGCATGGATCATTTTGATTAAGTTTGTTTTGGAGGAAATTCTCATGTACTAGCATTTGATGGCCCATATTATAAAGGGGACCATTGCTAAGATTCATAAGATCTAATTTAACAACTTATGGAAGGCGAATTATGAGTATTAGGGTCTCATCTAGCAAATTGGAAGGTCACCACATTTTTTTAATAAGAAAGAGGGATGGGGTATTAAAAATATTTATACATTTAAATAAGCTCTTAGATGAAATTCATGTGATCCCCTTTTTTATTACTTAGGGATCAAGGTTATCCCAAAATTATTTATTGTTCGAGGATAAATAAGTCCTTCCTTTTAAGGTATCCTCTGGATCTCTTTCTCTCCTCAGGTGTTTATTTATTTTCTAAATGCATAACTATATCTAGATGATCAAATATATTGGGGAACCAACTATCGACTACTGAGTAGCATGATCCTAACACTGATGGACCCAAGCATAATTGAACCCACAACCTCATGATAAAGGGTCGGCTTTGGCTAGGGTGATTCGACCAATGGGGATACCCATTAGCGCTATCTCTCCTTAGGTAGTATGGTCAAGTCCTGGAGAAAATTAAGGAGCGATTAATCGAACCCTTGAATGTCAACAAGGAAATCAATCATGTATCATGTGAGTTGAATGCTAGTGTGGGCTCCCTCTTGAAGGATGCTCTACTCTTGGTTCCAGGTAAATTACATATGGATGAGTTTGAGGCTAGGTAGATGGTCTCCTCCTGACTTTCTGATGTCATATTATAATTTTTTGTCTGTAGAGAAATCTTACTACCTAGAGGGGTGGAGTTGAATATATAGCTGTAAAATTGAGCACAAAGATCTCTAAACCAACACACAACTCACAAGAAATATCACACAATTTTACTCAGAAGTTGAAGTGAAACTGTGCAAAAATGGCTTGCAACTGTGAAAGATTTCATTAATCAAAAGTAATTAGATAATTAATTACAATGAAGTACAATGGATAAATAGCCACATGCAATTCGAATCCATGTGAGGAAATTTGAATTGGTTGGACTCTACTTGAATGAATGGTAAATTGACCTTGTCTAGATCATTATCAGAGTTCATTGAAGTTCAAAATCCAAATTCAAGTGTCTAATCCAGTGTTGACTAGTCTAACTAACTGAGGTAGGTGAGTAAATGCGCCTCACTTGCATGCATCCATGTAATCCTAGTGCTAATTGAATAGAACTGAGTGTAGGGAACTATAATTGAATGTAATTGAATCCTAACTAAGCTTGACTAGCCACCAACTGAACTCAACCGATGGAGGTTGGTATTGGCACTCCCGGTGGCATCTAATTTGTAGTGATTTATCTAAGAGGACCCTAAACTATTGCATGCAAGTGCAATCAGTGGCAGTTGGACTCAATTAGTGTTCCCCACACTTTAGTAATTGGTGCATGTGCCCTAATTAGTCCAAGTGGACCCAGTGGTGCTAGTGACTAAAAATAGACTGAAAGGACTCCCGATTTAGACATGACTCCTGATTTAGACACAATGACCAAATTGGACAAGGCAGGATTATAATCCTAACACTAGCAACCCATTGTGGTGTTTCTTATTGATGTTTTGTAACATTTTTGGTTGTATATCATCTTAAAATTAGTGCTACATTACCTAAGGTTTGTATTCTAAGTGCTTCTTGAATCGATAATAACTTTTTTTCTTTATTTGTAAAAAGGTGTGTGTGACAATAAAAAATACACAATGGATTACAACAAGTTTAATAATTATGTTCAAAATAGTTAAATAAAAAACCCAAAATCCTCCCTTGAGAATGTCACAATCTTAAATTTACTATATGTAACAATTTAAAGAAATAAGAATGGATAATTTTAACTAAACACACTCATCGAAATGCAAAACCAAATATGTAGCAATACCTAAGTGAGACAATCAACACAATGCATATTAATTATTAATTGAAACCTACAACAACACACTCAACAATAAGATGCAATAATAAAAAATTTAAATTTAATAAAGAAACACATGCTAATTATTAGTTGAAACATACACCAACACTCTCAACAATAAGATGTAATAATGAAAATTTTCAAATTCAATAACACCAATCAATTCCAATCCAAGATGAAAGCTTCAATTTATTAGAGATTACATATAAGATCCTTGCATTTACATCAATAAGCATGTAATGTTGTATTGACAACATCAACCATATAAATTAATTGCATTACAAAGGAAATGACAATAAACAAGCATTCAAGATGCACTCATAAATGTTTCATGCATGCACAATAGTACTGATTATTACACTAAACTCTTATTATGGATCAAAATTCTAACATCCCTGCATTGTGAGCTAAATTAGTAATGAACTTGATATTACTTATGCATAACAATATTGATTATTACACTAGACTCTTGTTATCGCACAAAATTCTAACAACCCTGCATTATGAGCTAAATTAGTAATGAGCTTGATATTACTTTGTAACATAAAAAAATGATCTCAAGTGTGAATTGATTCAATGTTTCAATATAACAATGACAACTCAATCAAGTCACCATCATAACACCAATGGCATAGTTAACGAGCTTTTGTTTACCTCTTTAATTTATATTTAGTCAAAATTTGTTTATGAATTGTCAACCTAGGGTTCCAGAAGCAAATGATCCACTCAACAAAGTTTATGTCGAACAATACAACTTGAATGATATTTAACACAAAGGAAATCAATGGATTGGTAGAGCTAGATTAAAATTCAAGTGTGTGGTGAATGGCTTTTTTAACAAAATTACTGCTACAAGGAAGTATTCTAATCAATAAAACTGGAAGCATTTTCTATTGATTACAGCTAGTTATCTCTCTGTGCTATGAAAGGAAATTCACTAACACAATCTAAATTAACAAACCAGAAACTTTGCATAAAATGAAATCAATAGCTACAATGATTTAATTGAAATGAACTAATTGAAGTTTAACATGCTTGATCACTACCAGCTAACAACAGAATTCTGAGAAGTGTCTAATGTGACCTGTCACCATAGAGTTATCCTCTTAGATCCCACATTTACAATCCACACATTCCTTTGCATTCTATAATGATTAAAAACAATTGTACCACTTAATAATATCACAAGTTAAGAACTCCCGCTTGGCTATGATCAATAATCTAATTTATAAATGCACACAACAATTCAATTATCACACTGCATGCGCAAAGAAATGCTAACTACACCATCAATTGCCATTGCCAAGCTAATCACTCACACAAAATTGATCAACACATCCGAAATCAAGGAAATAACAAATTTTATATATAATAGAGTATGATTACAACACCGTTCAATAGATATGTGTAAGATGATGGATAAATCCCATCGGAGAGGATTCAAAGTTTTTTTATACATCAACAACCATAAAGAAAATTATGAAGAAGTGTACAGTTACAACCAATTTCCAAATAAGGGTTATCGTGTTTATTTTCAAAAGATCTCGTGAGCCAATCCAGAGCTGGTACCATGAAGAGTGGAGGGGGTTCTAAAAGCATATTGGAACAAGCAAACATATCCGTTGAATGATCAAACATATCACATATCGTTGAAGGGTTCCAAAATTGTTGGGTTGGCTACATAATCATAGATAACCAGATTAGTTGCAAAACCATGAATACGTTCATTAGGTTGAACAAAATGATTTATAATGACCAGCATGATCACATTTAATTAATCAAGAGTCTTGATCGAACCATACAATGGAGCTACTTGTCTCAAATTAATCTTTGCTTGTGTAATATAAATAAACTTGAGACTTATCTACAAGTCTTCCATCCCTCCACAATTACTTCATTCTACAACCTAATATTGTGACATCAATGAACCTAAAACACCACTTCTTTGGTAGACAATTATGGCAACAAAATTGATCCAAATCATCAGTAAATGACAAATAACAAGAAAAACATAATCGATCCTTACCAAATCTAAAACCTTGCAAAATGTGGTCAAGAGAGCTCACGGTGACATAGGAATAGATCGGAAAGTTAATCAATGACGCAAAAAGAAGAGAAAAAAAGAATCATATACACAACCCTTCATCTCCCCCAACCAAAATGTTTGCATGTCCTCATGCAAACTAGGAATTTGTTCAACTAACATGGGTATTTGGAGAGTTGTTGAAACATCCATCACTCCACTTATAAGAGGAATACCCCCCTTCAGTTATAGTGTAAAATCCTCTCTACTCAGTAACAATTTTCCATAATTCATTGTCCACTCCATCCACTACAAGGCACCAAAGTATAGGAAAATTAAGTCGAAGCTCGACCCATTTGATTTTTTGCACATCCTGATAGTTAAGGTAATCCCAAACTCTGTCTAGGGCCCGATCAAACATTTTAATAGATAAGGGATCCTTCCTTTTCCACTCAGGACTTAAGGCATTGACCCTTCTTTGTAGATATAGTAAGGATTCCAACATGTGGAAAGGAATCCAATTCCTGCAGTGTAGAACAATCTTAATTTGAGCGGTCTCCAGAAGTGTAACAAATGATTGATCTTGCATAACTTGGTTTCTTGCTGTAAACAATTTTTCAGGTGAGGGGGATCCTCTTACCCAGAGAGCATCTTCCCATTCAGTATTTTCCACAAAAATTGCAATAGTATTCCACCTCAATTGATTTCTCATGAAGGACATGATGCCCTCAACTAAAGTTCCCCCACATGAGGGTTAGAATCCCAATCCTCATAATCTATCATGATCAAATTATGCATATATAACTCACATAGAAAATCATGTTCTTCATTCTCACTCTTGGGAAAGGAAACAATAAACTGGTCCTCTGTCTCAATGTGATCATTATATCCCATGGTTACCATTGACAACCTAAAAGATATAAGTTGTTCTTTTAAAAACACAAAATAAAGATTCAAAATAGGTATTATATTTCTCATAGAATGGGCCAAGTAATTCATGTATTCTTTTTCAAATTTCAAATTTTCCACTTCTTGGATAAGCCTCCTCATGGCCAAGGCATAATCATGTTTATGTAACTACTCTGTAAATGTTTCCCGTGTTTCCCCCTTTCTTTGGTCTCTGGTGAAATTTAGTTGTTCCTCCAATTCACCTATTGTTTATTGTAGCTGGGCTACCATCTCCTCTAGTTTTTGTTTTTGGGATTCTTCATATGGGGTATCTTTGTAAGCCTCTTGATTTTCTACTTTTTCTGCTTCAACTTCCTCCTTTGGCTCTATGTCCTTTCCCCACGAGCTAATCTACGCTCCCTCATCACTAAATGTCTCTCTTACCTCTTCATTCTGTTCCCCTATCAATGCCATGACCTCCGATAGGGTATCCAATTTATGTCCTTCTAATCTCTGCAATTTTTCTTTCAGGGCTATCATTTCTTCTGTTTGTTTTTTATAAGACCTCCTTAATTTCCAGTAATCCTTCCTTAGCTCGCCATATGCTCTTCGATATTTTCCCAACAACACATGTTGAAATTCCTTCAGCCTATTACCTTGTGTCCCTTTGAATGTAGTTGTTTTCCATTTCATTTTTTATTGTTGTTCTCCCATGTTCTGTGGCTCAACTTTCCTTTCCCAACTCTTACTGGTGCTTTCTGGTGTACTCAATTCTCCCACAATTGTATCAAGCTCATCATTCTAACTGAATGATTTTTCTTGATATTGTTGGCCCTTTTTATCCCCTGATCTTGACCTAGTTCGGGGCCTTTACATTGAGTTGGTTAGGGTTTCGGCTTGCAAAACCCTCTTGCTTTCCTTATGCTCGGATTTCCTCCTTGGGGTTTCAGGGGTATTCTTCCTTGATGACTTCTCGGTGTTTGGAGATACCCTCATGAATGATTCCCAGATCTGATTTATTTTTTTTAGAGCGTCTTCCACCAGCAGCCTAATCATTCCATGATATGCCAGACTGGTGTCTGGATTCTTACTATTCTTAACCATTCTACACATCAAATCTAAGGATTTCCAAAGGAAATACAACATATTGATATACTTTTGATGTCTTAGATGGTTCAGAAATTTAAAATGGTAAGCAAATAGAAAACTAAACCGACCTTCACATGCAATGAACTTGAGCATGCAGAGCACCACCTCGCCCCATGGAGTCGACAATGAAACCCATCGTGCCCCCTTATATGTTACTTTCACTACTTAACCATGTTCCAAGAACTCATCTATGTGTGGCTTCATTGGCATTTGTCTTTCAAACCATCTTTCACCTATATGTGGTAACCTAGAGACTCTTTCAATTGTCAATTCATCTACCTAAACTTTTAACCCTTGTACATCTGCAACTGCATTTTCATATGTGTGCATGAATTCCATTGCAATTACAACATCTCCCCCCTTCATTATGTCAAAATAATCCATCCAACATTCTTGTTGAAAAATTGTTTTCACTTCTTTGTATCTATAGACCATGTCTGCATTCTCGGGTTCGCTTTGAATTTCTCCCCTCATTATACTTCATTCTTTTTTTACCCACCAATTCCTGTAACACTTCAAGTCTGGTTTTGTTTGTTTATTTCACAAGGAAAAGAAATGGTCTCGATCATTAGAAGATGAGTTATTATGGTATCACAGGGTGGCGCAGTGGTGTTCTCAGTAATGATCTGATTGGTAGCTCGTGGATGGTGGAGTTAATAACTAGATGAAATTGGTAAGTTTCCTCATCCCACTTAATTCTCTCAGCAATGGTTGCTTATATTTAGAGTTACCTCTAAATTCCCACCCCCCAACCAATTCTACGCACGACCCTGTGTTTAACTAACAACTTGGTAATTCATGATTAGTCGTATTTTACTTATCAAAATCTAATGAAGGATAGTTACGTACCTTCCTTACCTGAGAAGAGATGCAAGGGGTTCAATGGTTGGTTTCTTATGGTAGTGAAAATTATGGTGAAAGGCTCCCCACTCGCTGTGTTGATGAGGTATACTATATTGGGAAAAAATTTCCTTCGTGGGTTGACGATCTAAAATGATGTCTCGGGGTGGAGTCAAATCTGGTAAGAGTAGATGGGACCGAGGTTGGCTACTGAGATGTTGTGGATTCATGATACGTGTGATGTCGATATTACACATGTTAATGACTGTGATGATGTTGGGCCCATGCAGAAAGAAAGGTTCTGTTGCGCGGAGGAAGGAATTTTGTGATACGCAAAGTGAATGCAATGTTACCAGTAGGAATTTTCACAACATGATAGAAGGGCATGCTGTGACATGACATAAAAGGTCATAGTGGTGCAATGGAAAAAGGTTCTGTAGTGTTGTGGAAAAGGGTTCCGTAACATTGCGGAAAGGGTGTGTGGAACAGATTATATTGGGGTTCCATATAAACGTTGTGGAAAGGGTGTGTGGAGCATAACGGAAAGGGGTTTCATAACGTTGTGGAAAGGGTGTGTGGAGCATAATGGAAAGAGGATCTGTAACATTGCAGAAAGGGCATGTGGAGCAGGATGAAAATGGTTCTATAATGTTGCAGAAAGTGACATATGAAATTCTTATGAATAGTCTTTGAAAATATGTACAATTGTGGGAGAATAGACATTAATGACCAAATGAAACCAAGAAGGGGATGAAAATTAATGGGATATTGTAGGTGTATAGAATAAGGAAAAAGACAAAGTGTATGTAGAATGTCCTTGCAGAGAAGTACGGATCAATTTCTTAGTATAAAAACAACAAAACTTTCTTATTTTTATTTTTAATTTTTTTAGAACTGTGTCCCAAAGGGATTTTCACGGCCCATTTTTTTTGAATTTTTATTTTTCATATGTTGATATAAGTATCTTGAAATATTTGGTACACCAACATGTGACAATGTTGTGAATGAACGCCTCTTTGGACAATGGTTTCTTATATGTCCTTAATCAATGACCATTGGCCATAAGGAGCGACCCTTCATCATCAATAGTGTTTAGTTGTACTGTGCCATTATTATAAATTGTTTCGATCTCATATGGTCCCCGTCAACGAGTGTGAAGTTTTCCTTTGAACGTTTTAAATATGGATTCATATAGGAGATCCCATTCACCTTCTTTAAAAGACTTTATTCTAATGCATTGATCATGCCACTTAGCTCTTTGTTTTTGAACGATGCTTGTACGTTCTATGGCAGCCAATCACAATTCATTAAGCTCATTAAGACTCCGCAGGTGGTTATGTTGAGCCTATGATATATCCATACATAATTGAAATGCGGTTCTTAATGTTTTAATTTCAACTTCTATCGGTAGGGTGACTTGCTTACCATAGACCAATTGATACTAGAGTTATACCTGTGGTTCTTCTCCATGATGTTTTGTAGGCCCAGAAGGATTTGGATAGCCTATAATCCTAGTCCCTTTGATGAAGATGGAAAGTTTTTGTGAGTATGGATTCCAATATTCTATTTATACCTTCCACTTTTTCGTTAGCCTGGGGGTGAAGTTACCACGTTCTTGATATGATTCCTTTCGGCAATAGCTTTAATGAGTCTTGATGTAAATTGTGGTCCTCCACCGGTAACAATATCCTTGGGAACTCCAAACCTAGTGAAGATCTCTGCATATAATAAGTATCAAAGTGCATGTTCTGTTTCTCGTGGAAGTGCCCTTGGCTCTACCCATTTTGTCACATAGCCTGTGCAAACTAGAATGTATGATTTCTGCCTGGATTGAGGTTTGAAGGGACCAACAAAGTATAATGCCCAATTCTCTAATGGTTCCACAACAAGCTAAGTCTGAAGTGGCATTCTGTCTGACTACAATGGCTTCCCCATTCTTTGGCAGCTATCATAGCTTTGGACATACTCTCAGACGTATTTAAATATGTAGGCCAATAATAGTTCAATAGAAAATATTGTGGCCTAGTCATTTGTATGCAAAGTGTCCTCCACATGGTCCATCATGACAGGTTCACATAATTGGGTAAATTTCATCATCACGAACACATCGTTGGATCACCAAGTCAGGTGTTAACACCCAAAAATGGTTAACTACCTCATCTACCCCATTTCATGGCTCATTCGTCCATTTACCCACCATATTTCCTTGAAAATCCCACTAAAAG
>LPNX010294172.1:0-72803 GCA_001517045.1 Pseudotsuga menziesii
AATATTATTTTATTATTTTAACTATTATTTTATTATTTTACCTATTATTTTATTATTTTCCTTAGGAGGCCCATTTTAGACCCCAAAATTCCTCTAATGATGATGTTGAAGTTCAACTCTGGATCTATCTAGATCACCTCCTTTAGTCAAGGATTTGTCAGATCCCGTCAATCTGGTTCAGATCTGACTGATTTCAATCAAATCGGTTGAGAATCCACTGATCTAGGATTTTGGATTTGCTCATTTATTCATCAATTTATTAATTAAAATAATCAATAATTGATTTTTTGTGGATTTTTGACCTGAGTGATGGAAAATCACTCAAAACTAGGAAATAGTGGGTTTATAGGTTTACTGGGTGATCTTAGCTTGAAAATGAGCACCTACATAACTGAAACAGACTTCCAAACCCACTTTTATTACAAAACCAAATTTTCCAATTAAACTATTAAAAAATAGCCTAAGTTTTGGAAAAATTAAATTTTAATAAAAAACACTAAAAAAATTAAAAAATTAAAAAAAAATAAAAAACCTAGGAGGACTTAGACATGTTCATATGATTCGACCATGATGCCTAGCATGTTTATACATTGACACATAGACTCTAATAACCTCAATAGGCCTAAATGTCAAGCCGACCACTCAAATTTTGGAGGTATTGAGTAAAAAACTCAGAAATTATAAGTCGTTTATTCACTAACCCATAATAACCAAGGGAAAAAACACCCTGGGCTGATCGGATTGACAAATAAAGTCTATGAGACCGAGTCTTTTACAAACGCTATCATGCTAGAACATTTATTACAACTCCCTCAAGGGGGTATGAACATGTGATATGGTACAACAAAGTTTTCCAAAAGCAAGACTGAAGATCTTCTGAAGTCCGAACAAGTTATCCTTGTCCGGTTCACCAGGCTCACTTGATAAAAAACCACTAAGTACAACTTAGGTGGTAATAGGGCCACTAGAAGAAGGGGTTCCATTCTTATGTTATTATTGTATTGTTCCATAGTTGTGCAAGAGCCAACAAGTGGTTATTAGAACATAACAAAGGAAATAGGAGATCTTGTAGTAGCCATACATGCCACAATGTCATAACATATTTGAGAAGAAAAGGGCAAGGCGCAGTCCTCACTTTTAACTGGGTTTTTCCCCATAGTGGATTTTCCTAGGATATATCTTGTGTTATTTGTGTGGATGCGTGGATGTGTTATTTTTCTCTAGCTATTTTCCTCTCAACTTTGGTTTATTTTAGCTTTCTATTAAATTAAGCTAACAACAATGAATTTTGAATCTTCAGCAAACACTGGATAACTATAAATTTGCAGAAAGTTGCAAGCTCTATTGTAACAAACTGTTCGAGTGAACTATCCACGACAGTTTACAGAACACTTGTTGAAACAAAGAAAATAAACAAGTGAATATGCCACAAAGTGGCCAGTCCTTGCCAAATATATAGAATAAGTTTTAAGTTGAGCATAGAAATTGATAAAATACAAAATAAATCATAAAAATATAAACAAATTTTATAATTTGTCACATCAAATCTAAAAGCTGACATGGAAAGAAACAACATTTTTTTTGTTTTTAGTAAATAAAAGTTATGTGAAAGTTGCCACATGCCACTATTATAAAATTTTATATATAATGTTTTTTATTTTTATTTTTGTGTTTTAAAAATAAAGCTATGCTCTCAAAGATTTATGTTATATCAAGAACTTTTTTTTTACGATTGACAAAATGGAGTGAGTGATTTTTTTTTTCAAGAAATTCAATTTAATAATTTGTATTTTGAAAACATTGAAAAACTTTATAGCATGAAATTGAACTAATGTGAAGTCCAAGCACTTGCAAATGAAAAGTATGCTGTCTGCTTTGGCAAGGACTAATAAACATTTAGGAACTCTAGCCTTGAATTACAAAAATTGACATATATATATAGACTAATAAACATTTACGAACTCTAGCTTTGAATTGCAAAAATTGATATATATATATATGAGGGATATATTTCTTTTTATCTTGCTTCATTATACAAATGTTACCACTTCACAATATTTACCTGGTCTAGGCTAGGCAAGTTATCTGAGAAGATCATTCATTATGTTTCAATTTCAGATGGTTGTTATCTCATAAGGGTAATATTGCACATGGTACAAGAATGCAGCAGATGCACACAAAATGCAATCAGCCTCCTAAACTGGACCTGCAGACCTCGTGTCATGAAAATTTCACATATTTCTAACATTAATTGTGGTCCCCCAGTCAGACCTGAGTGTTTGACAACGTTGGTCGGGGATCGATTCCCGTGTAATCCCTCAAGGTTATTTCTGGGTATGGCCGAGGAGATTAGTCTGCTGCCTATGATAAAATAATAATAATAAAAAAAGGGAAGTTAACATTGGTTTCAAAAGTATGAGCTATACCCGAGTCCTAGCCACCAAAAAAGACCAACAGGAAGTTACTAATGTTAGTTTAATGAGATGGGACAAACTTTGCATATCCAGGACAGGTAGTTGATATCTACCAGATGAGCAGAATGGGCATTAAATAGGATGAATTAGACCTTTTCATCCCTTCTTACCAGAAAGACTTTTGCAGTGGAGTTTACAAGACTTCCCAGTGCTAAAACAGGCCTTCGTATCAATGTAATGATTGACAAACCTCACTCTGCAGACTCCAACAAGGGGAGAACATATAGCCTCCATATCAAGGCATATACACCACTTCTAATAGAGGCAGTTCATTTGGAAGGCACAAGAAGCTATTCTATATGCAGCATGAGGACAACGGCAAACCTGCTATTAGTCCTCCCTGCGACAAAGTGGAAAGAAACTTTATATGCATAAATCCAAAGCTCAGATGGAAAAGAAGGAACAACATGGACCCACCCCAAGCAACACCACTCATCCAGACATGCCAGACAAATTGTTCCAAAAAGCACAAGGTCTAACCCATGCGAGTAACCAAAAATATTCCTTCTTTGAGAGTTTAAATTTGCCTTTGGATGTGAATGCTGTTAACCAAAAGCTCTCACTTCCCTAGCAAATACACAAAGATGTTCCCTGCCATAACTCACCAATGACTTCACTTTAATATTTGCAACTTCCAGCATCAGGAATCCAACCCACTAGGCAGAGTAGAATCCATCACATCCTTCTCAGGGGCAAATGCACAAGATCTATTAACTGTTCATTTTGCAGGCATGAGCTCCTTTGTATCATCCCCTTCTATAATGTCTTGAAGGCTTCAAGCACAACCACTCCCTCCACTGTGCTTGAAATTTCTCCCTCATGAACAAATAAACCCATCATTAGTAACAGAGGAGGTGATTGAGTTACGTGTAGACAAGTATAGTAGGAATAACAACCATCTGTGCATGGCTGGAATCCCTGGCTTCATTGACCCTGACATTCACAGAACTTCAAGCTTCAACATCTACAACCTGAAGGAGACATTCTCAAACAGTACTCGATCAATCATAGGTTGTTCAATCTGCAGGCATGAGCTCCTTGTGTATCATCCTCTGTTATAATGTCTTCAAGTATCACCGCTCCCTCCATTGTGCTTGAACATTCTCCCCCATGAGCAAATAAACCCACAGTTAGATACAGATGCTGGTGGTCATTGAGTCAGGTGCAGATTAGTATAGTAGGAATAACAACCATCTGTGCATGGGTGGAATCCTTGATTTCATTGACCCTCACATTCACAAAATTTCAAGCTTCAATATCTAAAACCTAAAGGAGACATTACCAAACAGTGCTCTTAATAAAAAAATCAATCATAAACTGTTCATTCTGCAGGCATGAGCTCCTTGTGTATCATGCAGAACCACTCGCTCCACTGTGCTTGACCTTTCTCCCGCTAGATCAAATAAACCCACCATTAGGACAGAGACACGGGCGATTGTGTTATGTGCAGACAAGTAGAGTAGGAATAAAAACCATCTGTGAATGGGTGGAATACCTGGCTTCATTGAACCTGACAATCACAAAAAATTTCAAGCTTCAACATCTACAACATAAAGGCAAACATTCTCAAAAAATGCTCTTAAACAGTCACAATCATAAATAGTCCTACTTACCTCTGCAAACCTGCTAATGGATCAGATTGTCGCTACACAAGTTCATGCTTACTCATTATTTCTCCTAACATCACGAATAATCTCCACAACTACAGAGTCCGTCCTTGAAAAGATGAATGGCAGTCACTGCAAATGTGATGGCTCTTGAATAGCCAGCCATGAGATGAATTAATAAAGCGCAAATGCAATGGCCAGCTTTTCACTATGATGAGAGAAATCATGCTTCTTCTTTTCCTCCTCCACATCATGCAGCACAAAGTTTGTATTATAGACATAACCTGCTCCATCTGTCCAGCCAATTTCTCCAACTGTGAATAAATCTCTGGTGTTGGTTGGTATGTTCAGTCTCCAACTTGGAATGAATGTACTTTGTTATTGATCTCAATCCAGCTGTGTCCTGGTATTGTTTCCACCATCCGTTTTTTCATAATATTTCTTACTTTTTCTACTTCATCCCACCTGTTAGCCTCTGCATAGATGTTTGACAACAGCATATAATGTGCAGAATTTTGGGGGTTTGACTTAAAAAGCTGATCTGCTGCATGTCTAGCAAGTTCTGTATTGTTATGGATTCTACATGCACTGAGAAGAGATCCCCACACAGCTGCATCAGGTTCTACTGGCATATTGCTGATAAAATTTTGTGCCTCATCAAGGTGCCCAGCACGGCCTAGAAGATCAACCATACAGCAATAATGTTCTATTGCAGGGATGATATTATAATCTCGACTCATGGAATGGAAGTATTTCCAACCATGGTCTACTAAACCTGCATGGCCACATGCAAAAAGAACACCAACAAAGGTGACATGGTTGGGTTTTATGCTAGAGTGTTGCATCTGTTCAAAGAGTTGAAGAACTTCCTTGCCAAATCCATGAATAGCATACCCTACAATAATAGAAGTCCAAGAGACAACATCCCGTTTAGACATTTTACTGAATATTTTATGTGCATCTTCTAGACTCCCGCATTTGGCATACATGTCTACAAGTGCATTTTCCACAAAGATGTCAGAGTGAAATCCAGTTCGAATTATGTCTTCATGGACCTCCTTTCCATGCTTCAGAATTGCAATGTTGGCAAATGCTGGAAGAACACTTGCAAAGGTGACAGAGGTTGGTCTCACACATAGCAGTTGCATTTGTTGGAAGAGTTTGAGAGACGCATCAAAATACCCATTTCGCACATACCCTGAAATCAACAGACTCCATGACACCACGTCTTGCCTAGGCATTTTTTCAAACACTTTGCATGCATTGACTATGTTACCACATTTGGAGTACATATCTACAAGGCCATTTCCCACAAAAATATCAGATTCAATTCCACTCTTAATAATATCTGCATGAACCTTCTCACCATGTAAGAGTGACAAAATGGAACATGCTGGTAGAACACTCGTGAAGGTGATGGAGTTTGGCTTCACTCCTGATAATTGCATTGCTGTAATGAGTTTTAGAGCTTCATTAGAATGCCCGCTCTGTACATACCCTGCAATCATTGCATTCCATGATATCACATTTCGTTCAGGCATTTCATCGAAAAGTTTCTGGGCTTCTTTAACATATCCATGTTGAGAATACCCCACAATCATTGAATTCCATGAAACCAAGTTTCTTTCAGGCATCTGCCGAAAGAGCTCCATAGCCTCGTTAAGATACCCCTTCCGCGCATATCCAGAAAACATCGCAGTCCATGAAACCACATTCCGTTCAGGCATTTGAAGAAAGAGTTTCATGGCCTCTTCAACATTCCCATCCTCTAAATACCCTGATATCATTACATTCCAAGAAACTACATCCCGTTCAGGCATTCTGTCAAACACTTGACGTGCATCCTCTATACTGCCACATTTAGCATACATATTTACAATAGCACTCTCCACAATGACATTACTGTGCAGTCCACTGGCAATTATGTCATTGTGGACCTCCTTGCCATGTTCCAGATCTACCAAGTTGGCACATGCGGAGAGAACACTAGTGAATGTAAAATGGTTGGGCTGGGTACCTGTTTCTTGCATATCATAGTAAACAGCCAGGGCTTCCTTGTAAAATCCCTGCTTCGCATAAGCGGCCACCATTGCAGACGATGAGACCACATTTGGTTTAGACATTCTGTCTAACACATGGCGAGCATCTACCAGACTGTCACACTTGCCATACATTACCACAAGCTTGGTTGCTAAGGAGACATCCGGCCTGAAGCCTGTTTGAATAATATGAGCTTGAATCAATTTTCCCTCTGCCAGTGCTTTGATGTCAATGCATCTCTGCAACATACAAGAATAGGTGGAGGAATCTGGGTGGTTTGTAACCTGCAAAATGTGGAGCGCTGCTCTAAATTGCCCCTGCTTACAGAGTGTTCTAATATCTTCAGGTGAACCTTTGTTTGTATTGACGTTAGGTTGCTGCAGTTGAGCAGCAGTGTGAGTAGTGACAGAATGCTTGATATTACCGTGATAAATACAGAAAAACATGGTATTTTTGCCATTCCTTAACCCTTGTGCCTTTGTCATTCGACTTGTGGGTACATGGGCACCAGTAAAACCGGACATGCCCACAAATTCAAGTTCAATTTTTTCATCTATCTGCCATTTAAGATGATACTCTGGAACTGTGATGAGTAAGGTGGAATGTATCTTATGAAAATAAGCAATTTCTTGAAGGTACAACCATCATGTTAAGTTTTTGTGACTTCGTAAGATCCTTCACCTTTTTCTAGTGTCTTGGTGGTGGGATACATTTTTGCTTTAGTAAGTTTTACTTTTATATTATAAAAGTGACTTTATGTTATAAAGTGATTTTATTGTACTTTGCACATTAAATGATTAAAAAGAAAGCATATTAAATGATTAAAAAGAACATTTAATGAGCAAATAATGTGAGCCTTAGATCTAAAGTGATCGTAGCCCTTGAAAAGTAAGTTAGGATTAGGGTTTAAGTTAGTTAAGGTTTTGAGGAGATAAAGTGCTTATTTAAGAAAGCATTGGGAAGAGAGCCAAATAACTTTCACCAAGGAGGAAAGAAGACGAGGGTTTTCACCTGTGGGAGAGCAAGAGAAAATCTCCACAAGTGTGAGAAAGAGAAAGTAATTTTCCGCAAGAAAGAGAGAAAGAGGAGAAACTAGGGCACAAAAAAAAATCAAGAGGTTTTGTTTTTTTTTGTTTGCTGCTGCACAGAAATCGAGGAGGGTCGTACAAGGCCGTTCTGTACGGACTGTACGGACTGTCGTACAACATTTATTGTTGTTCTAAAGTTGTTGTACCTTGCTACATAGAAATCGAGGACATTGTTGTACTGTTTGTTGAAGTTTTCTGGCACAGAAATCGAGGTATTTTATTGGCATATTTTCCAAGGCAGTTTAGCAAGAGGAAGAAGGCCGTACAATTAGGCATACAACAATATTGATTGCTAGTATTCTATTTTTTTATGCACATTTCCCAATGCATTTTTTAGATTTGCTCTAGTTGTTCTCTCTGTTGAAAATGTACTTTTCTCCTTAATAAAATTATTTTCGGGTTTTCTCCATGGAGGTGGGGGTTTTTCCCTAGGCATTGCCCTAAATTTCTAAGTGTTCTCTGTGTGTATTTACCTTCAGCTAGATAGGTTTGGGTGTATGCTTGAGTATCTATTTTCCAGTCATCTGCAGATTTACTTTTCAAGAATGAAGTAAATCATAACTCTGATGAACAATAGATCTAGACAGGCATGCAAGATGTTTGATGAAATGTCTAAAAGAGAAATTCATATTTCCTTCAAATTTCTACATGGTATCAGAGCAAGCTGCTGAAGATATTTTACATTTTGTGTAGAACATAGAAGAGAGGGTATTGCAGGTGGAACTTCAGTCCAAGAATCATGGCATCAGCAGGTTTGAGGTACGAGGATAGACTAGATGGAGCAAGTAACTTCAACCCATGGAAAGAAAGAATCACGATACTATTCAAAGAGCAAGCATTATGGGATATTGTGGGAGCTACTGCTACTATTGTAGTTCCTACAGATACCGTACTGAAAGATGAGTTTGAGGGAAGGGACATCAAAGCTTAGAAGATCCTCTTTGATTCTATCAAGGATCATGTGATTCCATTTATTTCTGGAAAGAAGTATGCTTTTGACATGTGGATTTCTTTGTGTACATTATATAAGAGTAAGAACCAGAACAAGAAGATGGTTCTTAGAGAGAAGCTGAGAAACACCAAGAAACACCAAGATGACGGAGACTGATACGGTGACTACTTATCTCACCAAGATTACTCAAGTCAGAGATGAACTGGGTGCAGCCGGTGAGCTTGTGAGACATGCTCTCAACGGGTTCACTATTAAGTGGCACTCTTTTGTGCATGGGGTGGTAGGAAGAGACAAGCTACCAGATTAGACGAGGTTGTGGGACAACTTTGTTCAAGAAGAGTCCAGGGAAGGGATTTTTCAGGGCACTTAGAATAGTGAAGAAAATGTAGCTCTTGCAGCTCTTGGCAAGGGGAAGAGAAAGAAGAAGGAAAGGGACCTTAGTAAGATAAGATGCTTTGTGTGTAACTAGTTGGGGCACTTCGCGTCTCAGTATCCAAACACTGACCGGAAGAAGAAGGGAAAAGATGATGAGTCAAATACTGCAGTTGTGGCTATGACAGAGTTTGGTAGGACTTTTAAAGAAGAGCTTGCCTTAGTTTCTGAAGTAACTAGCATGGCAGCTGCCCGAATGCATTTGATCATGATTGGCTTCTTGATAGTGGTGCCACAAGGCACATGACTGATACTTGGAGTAATTTCCTAAGTGTCACAAAGATAGGTCCTAGTGTCTTTGTCAGACAAGGTGGGACTGTTCGAGCTATCAGGGGAATTGACACTGTCTGGTTCAAGTTGGTGTTAGATGAAACTCTTGAGCTCGAGGGAGTTTTATTTGTACCAAGTTTGAGAAAGAGCTTGATATCAATCTCAGCCCTGGATAATGCAGGATGCAGAGTCATGTTCATTGAAGGACATGCCTACTTGTTTGTAGTGGGAAATCCAACCGATACCATTCTTCTTGGTAGCCAGAAAGGCGAGTTATATGCATTGGAAGGACACAATGTATATCCGAGTTCTGGATGGATTTTAGAGTCCGGAATAGAGGGGGAAGCTGCAGTGGCGCCTATTATTCAGCTTCCCGAGAACAATGGTTCTCTTGAGAGTACTAGCAGAAGACTCAGTCAGTATGAGGGATGTGAGCATGGTGATGTTGAAGAAGATGCGCACTTTTACTCAGCATCCATGATGGTTTACAGGTCACAGGTCCAGATTCAGGAGCAAGAGGGAGCTCTAGCAGAAGAAAGAGGAAGTGATTTAGATCTTAATGTTTGAAGGACCTTCCTCGTTAAGAGGGAGTGTTAAGTTTTTGTAACTTTGTAAGATCCTTCACCGTTTTTGTAGTGTCTTGGTGGGGACACATTTTGGCTTTCCTAAGTTTCACTTTTATATTATAAAAGTGACTTTATGTTATAAAGTGACTTTATTGTACTTTGCACATTAAATGATTAAAAAGGACATTTAATGAGCAAATAATGTGAGCCTTAGATCTAAAGTGATCTTAGCCCTTGAAAAGTAAGTTAGGGTTAGGGTTTAAGTTAGTTAGGGTTTTGAGGAGATAAAGTGCTTATTTAAGAAAGCATTGGGAGGAGAGCCAAATAACTTTCACCAAGGAGGAAAGAAGATGAGGGTTTTCACCTATGGGAGAGCAAGAGAAAATCTCCACAAGTGTGAGAAAGAGAAAGTCATTTTCAGCAAGAAAGAGAGAAAGAGGAGAAACTAGGGCACAAAAAAATCAAGAGGTTTTTTTTTTGTTTGCTGTTGCACAGAAATCGTGGAGGGTTGTACAAGGCCGTTCTGTACGGACTGTACGGACTGTCATACAACATTTATTGATGTTTGAAATTTGTTGTACCTTATTTCACAGAAATTGAGGAAGTTGTCGTACTGTTCGCTGAAGTTTTCTGGCACAGAAATCGAGGTATTTTATTGGCACGTTTTCCAAGGCAGTTTAGCAAGAGGAAGAAGGTCGTACAGTCAGCCGTATAGCAGTATTGATTGATGGTATTCTATTTCTATTTTGATGAACATTTCCCAATGCATTTTTCAGATTTTATCTAGATGTTCTCTCTCAGAAAATGTACTTTTCTCCTTAATAAAATTCTTTCTGGGTTTTACCCCATGGAGGTGGGCGTTTTTCCCTAGGCATTGCCCTAAATTTCTAAGTGTTCTCTATGTGTATTTATCTTCAACTAGATAGGTTTGGGTGTATGCTTGAGTATCTACTTTCCAGTTATCTGTAAATTTACTTTTCAAGAATGAAGTAAATCATAACTCTAATGAACAATAGATCTAGACATGCATGCAAGATGTTTGATGAAATGTCTAAAAGAGAAATTGATATTTCCTTCAAATTTCTACAAATCATACGATGTTTCTTATGACAGTAGAATTTCTTGAAAGTAGAACAATCATTATGATTAATAAATAGCTACATTAATCCATGGTAAATTGGTAAACGAGTGGAAAGGTGTAAAGCCAAAGTCTCTTAATTTTTCACATAGAAAAAACTTTTTATTTAAAAAAATTAATCAAAGTTACATAATCTGACCTTTAAATCTCAAAATTGCAATACAAACAAATATATATAAATATATACTAATTTAGTTAATGTTATGCATACAAAATTAAACATTCAAAAAAATTTAATTGACTTAATCTTTATCTTGGAGCCACTACAAAATAAAAATTTTACTAGGTTTTCAAATATTAAAAGAACTCTAAATTTGTTTTGGTCAACTTGTTCTCTTCAAAGTATTCAAAATACATCACTCCTTTAGTCTCAATTGCTTTTTAAATTTTATCAACTAGAGTATTGCATTCTCTATATATGTGCTTGAAATTGATGAAAAGGAATTGAGCTTTTAATAGTTCAATTCTTCGCTTCCACTAATCCAAACAAGTGACCCGAGATTATATTTCTCATCATACCAATCCACTATCACTTTTGAGTATCGAGCAAAGATAAAATACTATTTTTAAAAGCAAAAAGTAAGAGATTCCATAATGTCAAAAGTTATGCCCATGTGTTTTTCCTTCCTCATAGTCCATCCAAAGGTGAAACCCCTGAGTACTAGAAACTTGTAATGCCATCCAACTCCACATAAGCCATTCTGAGATGCCCCATCAAAAAATCCTATAGGGTGATTTAATGAACCTAGGCAAAAAATCAAGCTCACTAACTCTATGCAATAAAGTTTCAGACAACTAGTTGACAAGTGGCAATTTTTCAAGTAATATTGAAGGAATGAACTAGGATTTGCAGGTGAAACTAAAAGACAAAGGAGGATATTGAATGTCTAGATTCCTAAGAACCTAGATGTTGGGCACATTTAGGTTTTGAACATCAGCCCAAATGAAGTCTACTACTAGGCTTTTGGGAGTCCCAACTGGTGCAAACTGGAATCTTTACAAGCAGTTCCAAGCAACCAATGGATAAGAGAAACTTAGGAGGGTTCTGGAAATGTGTTTATGATTTTGAAATCAATATTTGTAGGTTCAAAATAGATCTGAACAGTCAGAAAGAGTCCTAAGGGTCGCAATAAGAAAACTAGTCACTAGGACTATGCAACAAACTAAACTTCTGAGGCTTTCAAACACAGGAAGGGAGGCTCTAGTCTTTGATTTCAGACATGGATATCATCATCAACATATTATTATATGTTTAGAATATAAAATAAATAAAATGGATATGTTTAGACTAACTAATTAACTCGAACTAGAAAACTAGCACATTTTTCATTGAAATCTAGGCAAGGTGTGAAAGATCTTTATGAAACTTAACAGAATAAGTTTAGAATGTTATGAAACTTTCAAATACGTTAATTACATAATAATGGAGTAGCGAGGGTGGAAATTCATCTCAATGGAAGCTCATAGATAACCTCTTATAGTAAAAAACCCCATAGAATGGATCTAGAGCTAGGAAATTACATAAAATCGAATCATGAGCCTTCTAAACTATGTTGGTGGGATGAAAGTGATATGAACCTGATATTACATGGAATATTGGACATCAGTACATGAAATGTATAAGAGTGGGGTCGAAATTTCCATTACAATGCTCCAATATTTGTCAGAATAACATATAATGGAGAGGAAGAAGAGAGAATAATAGATTTCATTGAAGGGAGGTCCTCAAGCTCTGTTGAATGATCTAAAAATTGGATGGAATGGGCTTAAAAACCTACAAACAAACACTATTAATGGCTACACCAACTTCATGAAGAATAAATAACAAGAGTGCTAAGGGGCACATCTCCCAAAGCTACTTGAGGAACACCACTCAACCATTGAGTAACAGAGCTCTCAAGACAAACTTCAAATGACCAAAAGTTGTGGTTAGTGATGTGTTATTATTATTTTATAGCAATATTAGACTTCAAGATCGAATTATCTCCATAGGTGGCCCACTTCCCTTGCCCAATGCGCCTTCATGAACGAATGGAAAAACTTGCCCACTTTTCTACTTTTACCTTGACATAGCTTTTTGTATTTTTGGAAATTGCGACCCTATTTATTTAGATAGACTTTCCTTTACTACTTTAGAAACTGCGCACTCCTACATTTTTTAGTAACTTGCCTCTTTCTCTTTTAGAAACTGTGCTCTCCAAAATTTTCCTTCTTTTTATCTTGATAGCTTTTCTGTAGTTGCCTTCTTTGTCTTGAATTTTCTCTTCTCACCGATTTGGAAGGCTTATATCTTCTTGCTTGGTTTCTTTTTGGCATTTTTCTTGATTAGCTCTAAGTTTCCTTTTCTGGTTGACAACTCATGGTCCACTTGGCCTCATGCGCCCTCCTTGTCACCTAGTGCATTACTTAGCATAAAAGTTAATAAAAACATCACAATTATTAGTTAAAATTTAGAAATTGCATCCTAGTCTAATATTTGCATATGCATGATTATTATTTTTTCTACAAATAACCCCTCCTAGGATAGAACCATTAAGGGTTATGACACACAACATTAATATGTCACTTGGGAGAGACATTACAGGTGAGCCTAAAAAAATACAAGTACATGACATTGTTTTATTGATTCATGCTTAACATCTTTTCGAAATTCATTGTGAAAGCCAAGAATTTCAGAAACCACGAGAGGTATATTTACTTGAGCATCTTCAAAGAGAATTTTGTTTCTATGCCTCCATACTCCCAAAATAACAAAAATGGGAAGCTTGTTATGACTAGTGGATTGTTTTAACCACTAAGAAAGACAACCTTCAAACATCAGATTTGTCCAATAGAAAGGAACGTGAAGGCTTAAATTGACCTCCTTCCAAACATATTGTGCAAACCGACAAGATACAAAAAATGAGCAGTAGATTCTTCATTTAATTTTCACTCATGACAAAAATTTGGACCCACACCACCACTTTTAATATAACTATCCCATATCATTATCTTATTTTCTAGGACCAGCTAGCAAAATAGTTTTAACTTGAGTGGAACCCACCATTTCCATAAAATGTGAAACCACCACTTTTCATAAGATTCCTCTAAAGAATAAATTATAGCCTCATCGACTGATTTGGCAAAGACTTGTCTTGTTGTTGTGTTGCAGGACCACACCAATTGGTCCACCTACTCAATAATTCTAATGCCATAATGATTAATCCCATTGATAAAACCATTCCATTATGAAGCTAGCTCAACATGAAGACCCAATTCCTCATCCAGATACCAATAAAACTAACCATAATGTCTAATAGTTGGTATGTTTGTATAAGCTAAAATATTGAAACTATTGACACTTATCTGTCAACAGGGGTTCACCTTACTTAACTGTCGACAACTACTAACACAGACTCCTTAAACATCAGCCCGCAAAGGTTAACCCTTTCCAGCAATACTTGTGGAGCATGTGTAGTCTCACCTGATATGTCGTAGAGAGGGTTGTATGAACCAAGTTTCCATAATGGGAAGAGGACTTTCGCACTTTGTGTGACCCTATTGCAATATCATCCAGAAATCCATGTCTGTAACTATACCCTTAGCGATATATAGCTATCATGATCGCAATTACCCAGATTCACATAAACAAAGACATCAACATACATTAAACTGAAACCCACAACAATACTCGGCATCATTCGCATTTAACAAAAAACATAGAGATAACATCATCGCATATTTCTCTCGAATAGTACAAAAACACATGATTCATACCTAACTTATCCTTAAAGACAATGCATTCCACATAACCAAGGAAATACGACATAAGATGCAAAACTATCGATAAAAATCACATCATAAACAGAGTCTCCATAACATCAGCAACAAAAATACACCGCAAAAGACAAAAACATCCCTCAGTTCATTAATCTCATGCCCAAAACAGACAACTCATCCATAGACAAATGCATGATAGATCGATCCCTATATTAACTTCCATATTTCCCTCCCTTGTTTACAATCCTAATTCTATTTAAAGGCTTGCTAGGACGTTACAAAATGGTCCATTTGGCCAATACTCTAACTATCTCGACCAAAATGTCCTAACTTGTTGGTTTCTTCCTTCGTCGCGGTTGAATTTTATCTTTGTCGACATCCTTCCTATTGGTGTCTGTACTACACTTTGCATGCTTCAACCCCTTGCCAACATGACCCCAACACAAACTTGTGGCTCGTCCTCGAACCACCTCGCCTGGAAGCAACCAGTGCATTTAGCTTAGCCTTGAAGTCGTCAAATTCTACTCTAACTTGTTCAATGAATTCCTTGAACTTTTCCCTGATTGCTATGCACTCTTCCACTTCCTTTGTTGTCGGGTGTTCTTCACTCATTTGTTGCACTTTTCTCAGTTTTTCCTTGGTGTTCGCGATATCATCCATGGCCTTAAGTGTTGTAGCTCTGTTGTCCCTTGCAATTCATCCAAGTGTGTTTTCCTCCATTGTTGTCTGGCACGTGCCTTGCTAACACGTTGTTATACTTACTTTTGCTCGGCTTCCTTGGTCACCTGAACAAGTGGGGAATCGTTTTGAGTGATCCCCTCAACTTTGTTATATGCACTTCTACTTCTATGAGTTGCACATCCAATTGGTGCAACTATTCATCTTGGACTATGCTTCCCCAAAAATTTGTTATTTTCTTCATGGTCGACTACACTACCTTTTCCAACTATGCAATCTCTATTGCATAATATTCGATTGTGCTTCTTCTTTTTGCTAATTGAACTATCCGTGTGCTAGGTACTGCTCTAGATTGTAACTCTTCATTTTCCTTTTGCAATTTGTGACAATTCTTCCCAGTCACAATATTTTTTCCTCCATAAACATTTCTGGGTTAATGTCTAAAATCTCTTCACATGCCATGGATATTTCTCTGTCTATTCTTTATTTGTCTTCAAATGCCTTTGTTTTTTCATTTATGATCGCTTCCTTTTCTACTTTTAGTCGTCACAGTTCCTCTTTCACACTTTCTTCTTGCTTCCTGGATCAAACCAGTTGATTGTGTACTGTTTCTTCACAGTCTCTGATTTCTTCACTAATCATGATCTGAAGCCTTGTCAATTGAGTCATTGGAAGTAATTTTAGATCTAGGCCAATCGAGGGTGCCATCATAGAGTCACATTGGTATCTTCCTCCCCTGTGGTGATCACATGGGGTGCGATCTATATGAGTCGTATCTTGGTGCTGATGTTGATT
Source organism: Pseudotsuga menziesii (assembly GCA_001517045.1). Taxonomy (NCBI): domain Eukaryota; kingdom Viridiplantae; phylum Streptophyta; class Pinopsida; order Pinales; family Pinaceae; genus Pseudotsuga; species Pseudotsuga menziesii. The sequence goes on from LPNX010294172.1 coordinate 15,800, forward strand.
TCTACCACCCTTTATAACTCTCTTCCTTTTAGCATTGTCCCGAGTACCGCATTTGTGAGTGTCTGCAGTAGCTATGTAACTTGGTGGAAGTATCTCATCGTGTGTTGTGTTACCTTTTCTTGACTTTCATCGGTCATCGAAGTGATTGCGGTCAGTACCTTGATTACCTGGTTATCGAAGAGCCTTGCACTAATGCTCCTCTCACCTTGCTCGAAGTGACACTTTGTCCACTCTTCATCCCGTTGTTTCTCCAACTCCGATTCTGTCAGATTTGTGGTTGATGCCTTGTCTTGTGAGTCTTCTTCCTCTTTTGAGTCCTTTGGTTTATCCTACTCTTTCGAGAGATCTGGTGGTAGTCCATTTCCTAGGTTCGACAGGGTCTTTGTCACTTACTGGAACTCTCCATTCCGGGGGCCATTCTTTGATGATGGCATCCAACTCTTCATCCGTCAGCTTGTACTATGCCATAATCCATTGATGGTCTATATATTCCCATCCTTGAATATGTATGGCGTGGGGTCCCATCACCAAATGTGCAATCCTCCAGTACTTGTTTGCGGCTTGGTCTGTGAGATGTGACACCTTAATTGGTTTTTCTTGCAGTGCGTCTAGGTATATAGGTAAATCTATAAATTATTATTTAGTTGCTGCTCCTTATTGTTGAGTTCCCACATATTTTTACATCTGGAGCCTTGACAGACATTGACAGTGTTAACCTCCATCCCTTGATAATGCATCGGTTGCATCCAACCGACCAGTGCGATGAATATTAACATCCAAGAATAGGTGAATGGATTACCAATCTCTTGTGCCAATGCACCTCCCTCCATCAATTCATTTAGTAGGAACAAGGACCAATTCATCTATACGCTAGCTGCACACAGCTTCATGGATGCAATAAACCCCGACGTGCACTGATTTGGGCAATTCTTCTATACTAACTTTACTGTTAGTATCTTTGCTGTGAGTCACACTGCCTGGTCATTTATGCTATTGATTACATACTCCCTTTTATATTTGATCACTCCATATTTATTTCAAAGCTTCACTGCAAATTTATTATTGTTGTCCTTCCCTCGAAAGTACTGTGATGGGATGACCCCTACCTTAGGTAGGCCGATGATTTGAGATATTAGATCGAAAGTAACGGTGAAATTTTTCCCTGGCCACAAATACCTGCCATGAAAACATGCCAACGATTGTTTGACACATGCATTAATTTTTTTAGATCGACCAAAAGCAGCATGTGGATGATCAACAAAAAACCAGACCACTGTAATCCCAATGCCCATTGCGCAGGTTATTTGGTGATTGGGCCTCCTTTTTGCATGGGCTCTTTCCTCATCTGTTCCCTAGGTGCATTTCAAAAATGCCAGGATATCGTGGTCACTGTATTTTAGTTTTTATAGTCATGACACTATATTCATGGTCACATGAACACCTTTGGGTGTTGCGAGCATCTTAATAACATACTTGTTGGTTTTCCCAATCCTTATGATTGTTTCCCCTGCGTTCCACGGTGGTACGTTTCCCCTACTCTCCATGATGGTTTACCTATTCTTTGACATACATTTTAGCTTTTGGCATAATATGTGGCATCGAGGTGTGCTGTTGGCCACCATAATCCATCTCTAGGTATTTTCCTGGCGGTCACACGTCCTCCATATTTACCTCTTGCAATATTGCCATGTTCCTGATGAATATGGTTGTCTATGATTGTCATTTATGACAATAATAATGACAAAGGTCAAATTGATGATGGCAAGAGATGACAAAGCACAAGGACTTTGGATGTGGGCACTGGAACACCTAATGAGCCAAATGACCCATACTATGGTCATTTGAAGATGACATGAACAAAGGAAAACGAGGATGGCATGGAAGATGAAGTTGACTAGGAGAAGCAAACAAAAATGGATTGATGACATGGATGGACATGACTTGACAAACATAGAAGACAAGATGATGTGGTAGCCCACAATTGTATGAAAGAACCCCAAACAAAAAGGAACAAGTTGGCCTGCTAAGAGGATTTTTAATTATTTAAAAAACATACAAGTTGACTCCATATTAACAAAATTATTATAAAACAAAAACAAAAATTTAAATTCTTAATGAAATGTCGGCTTAGATTAATTTTTTTACTTTGAAACTAGTATAAATACCCAACGAAGTATCTACAAAAAGATGAATTTGGTAAGTGGAAAAAGTGCCCTGAATTTTGAATTAGTTTGTGACAATTGTAGAGGAAACAAGTGTGAAGAGATGAAGCTCTGAAATTTGGGTCAGGAAGTGACTGAGGCAGCCACAATGTACAAAAAGAGGAGCATAAATTACAGCGGAACAAGTTTTGGTTTGAAGTTTCCTTACTCTCTAAACTTTGGGTAGCTGTCGTCACATGCCCCAATTTTGCAAAAACAATTTAATATTATTTGGGGACAATATGTTAAATTTTATGTTAAGTTGTTATTGACGACTTAGCAGGGTCAAGGATATTTATTGTAAAATCTAAATATTTTATTTATAAATAAATAAAGGAGGAGACAACAGCTTAGGAGGGCTGTTAAAAGAGTGTTTACTGGTCAAATTGGTGGAGGAGACTGGGTGGACAGAAAACTGACATGTGGCAGCATCCTCAAACCACTTCCAATTGTTGCAGGTGGCAAATTCCCTACAATTGTGGTCATGATTCCCTAAGAAAGTGGAATCAGAGTAGGTGGCTCAATTAATGAAAACTGACCCAAAAGACCTGGGCAATCTTTATAAAAAATCCCATTGAAGAGAGCTGAGGCTGCTCATTCTAGTGAAGTGATCATTCAGGTTGAATGAATGTACTTCAGAGAAATTCAATGGAATGGAAATCTGGAAAGTGTTTGAGGGGATAACTGCTGATTGATCTAGTTGCAGCTTTTAAGCTAAAGATCATACTGTTGAGTGCAGAGTGTATTACTGAGATATTGAACTAGTCAGTTGACAGAGGGTTCTATTGTTTGCATTCTCCACCAATTCTCAGCCAAAGAAGACCAGGAATAGGCTTGGGGGTCCTGAGGAAGCATTGTTTGAGCGCTCTCTAGGATATTGGTAGGGAGGAACGACCTCCTAAAGCTGTTGTCGTCTGTCCTCAATAGGTTCTATGTTATTTTATTTTACTGTGTTAGTTAAATAAATCTTAGTTTGACTGATATATGAATGTGAAATTTCAGTTTGTGAAATGTTAGAGTTAGTATTCTTATTAGATTGTTAAAGAAATGAAGTTGATTTAGAAAATAATGTGTTAGAATGAAAATAAATTTCTAGACTGTGTTTTTCCACACCTGGAAACCAGGTCGTACTCTAGCACATTTAGAATGCTTTAAGTAGAGGAAAGAAGTTCATAAGAGAATGAAATATTAGATAGGATTCTGTATTTGTAGATAGCCGAGTAATTTATTTAGTGTTTAAATTATTATGAAAAGAACAGTGTTATGGTTTATTTATGTTTACTGTTTTACTGAGTAAAACTAAATATAATGTTGGAAAAGAAACAGTAAAACTACACTAGAGTTATAGTAAAAAGTATAATGATACAATAAAAATTATAGAAGATATAGTTAGGTATATAAACAAGGTATTGACCACACTTTGAATCTATTATCTTAAACTATTATTTAATGTAAACCAGAATAGAGTTATGTTTACAAACCATCTATTTATAAAAAGTGAACATAGTTACAGAGTTATTATTCTAATCCTTACAAAGCTCTGAATCTTTACGAAGTTACAGAACAGTAAACAAATACAAATATAAATGTAAACAGTAAATAGAGTAAGACTAAGAAAATGCCTATTCAGGAAATAATTATTTACCAGACAAGGTTATAACCTGTGCAAGTTAAACCTGAGGGTTGAAACCCTAGTTCTTCTTTTTATCTTTTTATAAACATATTCTATAATAACAGAGTAAACAAATTAAACTAGAAGAGTGTAAGTTATGCATTAGACTGATTATAGTCTTATTTCAAGAACTTATTATATATTTATAAACTCTTTTATTTAAAAAAAATACTTCTTAAAAATAGGTTAAATAACATCAATACTCCTGTAATAACGAAATTGAAGAAACCAGTGCTCATTTAATAGTTAATTTAAGAATACCTCTATACAAGGGTTCTCTTCCAGTAAACCCTAGCTATTCTAACCTAATTGATAAATATAAATTTATAGATTTTACTTTACTATTGAGCTACAGTCTTCACAATAACCTTATTTATTTACAAGAGAAATATTTAACAATAAATCTATTTCACTGATAGTGAAGACGAACAACCTAATTTACAGTAATATCTTTTACCAGACCAAGTATAAATAACAGAGTATCCGGAAGAGAAGTCAATTGAAAACCATGAGTACAAGAGAAACCTCCATACTTTAAGAAACAGAGCATGATATTACCAATCCATAAGACTGTAAATCCTTTTTACAGGTCAAGAAAAGCTGAATACAAGTCACGGCATATAAGCCAGAGCTACCCTGCAACATGCAAGGGTTTTAATAACAAAAACTGAGTAATAACTGAAACTAAGCATCTAAACATTGGAGGAACCGAAGCTGTGCTTCCTTTCCAATTGTAACCCTTTTTCCTTTAACCATTGCAAGCAGGGAGATGCCATGTAAATCGGGGCTTACCTATTTTGGCCATGAAGACAACCAGTATTGGAGAGGATTCTTCCAAGCCTGAAGACAAACTGTAACTTGCAAGTGAGACCGAAGACTTAATTTAGAAGCTATATGTTCTAATACTAAAACTGTAACTTAAATTTTATAATAATAGTATGGTAAAATATTTACTTGAAGGCGAAGAAATCTGGAGCCAAGGAGGAATCGAACCAACATGATGAACAACACCTTTAAGAACAAACCCTCATGCTAACCTGTGACAGAGGCAGCGGGGTTCACATTCCAAATTTATACAGATGATGGAGCAGGTTAAAAGCTATGGCAAGGGAAACGTTAAGAACCAACACTCTAAAATACTGATAGAGTGAAACCACTCTCACAACAATACACTGCTTGCAGAAGGAAACCAAGATACGAGCTGTGTATCACTCAACTCTTATACAAGAGTTGCAGCACTTCACTACACCCAAAACGGAGCTATAAAACGTAAACAATGAGCCTCTTATGGCCGCAAAGAAACCAGACAGTGCAGAGCCAAACCCTCGTAGAAGAATGAAGAAGATAGGGTTACGTTGCAAGCTTTTAAATCGTTCATTGCATGGTGGAGGCTTCTCCACGTGCCCACTAAAATTTTTAGTCAAGCTGTGGGTTGAACCATATAGTTCCTGCACTGTCGAGGAAAAACGATATTATTTCCAATCATACTTTGTTTTTAACACTAATGATGAGGTTTGATAACATATCATTGTGTGTCGGATAACTTTGAAATCAACCTACGGTATAATCATATATTTAATACAGCCAATATTATATTTTGGTATAAAGTCAATTCATTGTAAGTGCCTTTCGATAACACTACAATGAATCTATTGTTACGACATAATTATAAATAATTATCATTTGCATTGAGTAATGCTAAATTCAATCATTGGTAAACGGATATAAGTGGAGATCATTATTGAAGTTTATGCTTTTGACTTATAGTCAATAGTAATCCTAATGATTCTTCTCACAAACCCTATTTTAAAGGAGTAATGCTATGTTTACATTAGTGATTATGCAAAATCAAAGTTGGTAAGGTTAATATCTTACATTCAACTTTTTGTAAACAAGAGTTAGGTAATATTTTCTATACAAGCACTACTTTTACATTTGCATAAGGTTGACAGTGTCATAGATGGGAGACTTCTTGGAAGTAGTGATCTTTTGGTTTCCATAAAGAACCAAATTCTTATAATCAAACCAATGTTTAGACTAGACTTGGTAAATATAAGGTAGTAAAACTAAGGTAATGTAATTTTACCACGATACTTATAACTTGATGACTATTTGTGCAAGTGAACATTTATAATTGTATATAAATAATAAGCTAATAATTCTTTTCTACTGGAGTAAAATTAAAGTAGAGCTAAGTGTTCTATGGTAAACTTCCTCTATGAAAGTCTTAGAACTATATTCATGCTCATAAGTAGCTTATTGAAAATTAGATATAGCAATAGCAGTAAACATCTTGTTTCAGTAAAAGTGTCGTTATATTAAATCATGAGCTCTATGTAGAACTTGTAAGTCACTTAGCTTATAGCTGGAAAGAAGAATTTCTGAAATAGAAGTCATGCTGGTGAAAAACATTTAGTATGGCAAGGATATTGGTATTTACGACATAAAATTAAAATAATGTCAAAGATGCAAAACAAATAAAGAAAAAGTTACTTTACCTCATAGTATCCTTGAACTCTATTAATCAGAATTTACTCTAGCATTTTATATATGCTAAAGAAGTACATATGGATTTAACACTTTAACAAACTCAAAAAACTCCTATGTGTTCAAAAATTTACCTGTTGAACCTATAAGATCCAGAAATCCAACTGAGTTAGCAATTACTAAGTAAGGCCCAGTTAGAACATAACTTCTCACCTACTTGACAAAAATCAAATCATCAGGACAGCCAGAAGCAACTGAATGCAGGTCATATACATAACATCCCAAAGTTAAAGTGGTATTAGTTTTTATGTGTTGAAGTTAATCACTACCTTGTTAACTGTTTCATTTTTCCGCTAGCCGCTAGTAGTTATCAAACTGCGACATTAGCCACTTTATATTACATTAAAATTTTTAAATTTTTGTGAAAATTTGGGGTTTTGACAGCTGTAATACAAGGAGATCAACATCAAAACAGTCAAAAACAAACTTTGAGTCATGTTTTGATATAACTTAGAATTTGAGTTGCTACATTTGTATGAAGCCCTAATGTTTTCTGTGAAGTGCAGATATAGCAAAGCTCAGAAGTGAAGCAAGCAACCAGTACCTTTTAAAAGAAAAATTTTAGTTTGAACTTGAAGCACTAGTTCGGGGTACACAGAGACAATCAAGGCATAAAAAGAAGCCCTTTATCAAAGATTGTAAACCTTGTTGCGGACTAGAAGAAGAATCATTGATTGACATATATTCTAGAATGTGGATAATTAGTGGTAAGAGATCTGAAATTCAGATAGCCTACTGAGGAAAAATTCGTAGAGCATCTCTCTCTGATTTTCGGACTGTGTATTAAGGCAGCAGACATAGGAGCTCTATTTTCATGGTATGAGAAAGATGAGAACAGTTCTATGACAGTAACATAGCAACAACAAAAGCAGTATTTTTTTTTGTAATCTTTTATGGGTTAGCTAGAGACATGTTTGATGATGAAGACAAGATGGTTGATAAAGACATGATGCAACAACAACATGATAAAGTTAACTTTTATTTTTGATGTCTAAGCTTGATTGAGGGTATATATGATGGACAGAATGATGATCTAGGGCAGCATTTGGTACAGACAATGATGGACTGAGTTGAATACAGTGGTAGAAATATTTTATTGATGACTTGATATGATGAGTAGATAGTGTTAGCAGTGACAATTCTTTATTTGAATTCATAAATGACAAAGATATACAAATATAAATATCACTTGAAGGCTTCTCCGAATTGATTTAATGATCTTGTACATGACAGTGATAGCCAAGTGGCGTGACAGAGATCAGTAGTGACAGCAGTGATAAATGAGATGTGTTGGTATTAGAGTAGGGTCTTCAACATAAGCCTAACAAGCTTTAATGGATTTGGGGACACAATATGGAAGGATCAACAAAGCTCATTGACCATTAAGTTCCATATTGGAGGAATCATATTATTTTGGATGGAGAAGTAAACTAAAGAGTTACTCGACGCATTTTGGTGTTTGGAAAATAGTGGTTAATCCACCTAACCATCCCAGCAAGAAGACAAAGGCAGCAGTTGAGAAAGACAATAAAGTGGCATTGAAGTTATTGATGGACAGAATCTGAAACCATATCAAAGAAAACATTGGAAAGTACACTTCAACCAAGGATCTCTGGTTCAAGTTGGAAGAAGAAAACCAAAGGAGGAGTCAATACAAAGAAAATGAAGAAGAAGTCAAGGATGAAAAATAAGAAGAAAATTAGGTACAAGATTCAGATACAAGTGAAGGTAAGTACTTTTCAATGGATGATAACTCTGAATGTAATGATGATGTAGTTGTTCTTACAGAAGATGAAGAAGAATTTTTGTTGAAAGCAAATAATTCACTCACAAGCACTTTGACAGATATAGATCTTAGATCCAATCCAAGACTCAAGAATAAAATGTTGAGGTCATTTGAAAAATACAAAGAGGAGACAAAAGCTTTTCTAATGAAGTTATGACTCAAGAACAAAGACTTGCAAGTTAAGCTGCAAGATCAAAATGATGAAATCAAGGAATTGAGTCTTTGATTAGCAAAAGAGCAAGAAGAGATTGTTGTAGATCCTAAAGATCTTGAAGAAGCAAGATGGGTTAATACTGATCTAAAGGTCCAGTTGGAGGAAGCTAAGAGAACTGAAGATGTTATGAAGTTTCAATTGGAAGAAAAAGAAAAAGAAAATCAACGACTTGAAATGGAAATTGTTGGTCTTAGAAAGAAAATTGATAAGTCAAAAGATCATGTGAAGTTCAATGAAAGTTCAGTCATCCTGGATGAAATTCTAAAGTGCCAAAGGCTTTCCTCTGACAAGTCTTGCCTTGGGTTTAAGAAGGAAGATGACAAATTGAAAGAAGTCTTGGGGTCCCCTAGAACTCCTGAAGCTAAATCCAGCAAGGTTGTTCATGCACCTGCACATGCCAACAAAGAAGTTGAAAATTCAAAAATACCCTATGAAGCTAATCCCACTCATCAAGGCCATTCATTTGAAAGAAGGAGGACAAATCCAAGATGGATCCAAAATTCAAGGTATGAGAATATATTAAATGGCTATTGTTTTTCTTGCTCTAATTTTGGCCATAAGGCTATGGATTGTAGATCCTATGGAAGAAGAAGTGTTGGAATCCCTAATGACAAAGTTAGGTGTTGGGTATGTAGTCGTCATGGTCATATTGCGGCTAACTGTCATACAATGAGGTGCTACTCATGTAGTGGTTTTGGTCACAAGGCTAAAGAGTGCCCAAGTCAAAGGACTCAACCTAGGGTGAGCCCTTCATATACACCATCAAGGAGAACAAATGAATCATGGAAGAAGGATAACGAAGGAAAAATTGAAGATCAGAAGACAAACAATCTAAGACAAGGACACTCTAAGGTATGGGTAAGGAAAAATATTTTTCTAGATCTAAATGAATTTGATGATTAGTACACAAGTGAAGATGGCTGCCACATGGCAAGCCAGTACTGAGGTCTTTCAATGACCTTAATGCACCTTGAGTTCATGGAGTTTGGAGGATGAACTCATAGGAAATTAGTGGTTATTTCAAGCTTAGTAATAGGTCCAAGGATCATGGTCACAATTGGCATGGTTCTAGGGGGAATAGTCAGCTAATCATGTCAAATCTAGTAGACATGAGCTCAGGGGGAGTAATATGGCATACAACAACAAAAGTGTACCATTATGAATTTATTATTTCACAAAAGGTTGTTGAAGTGATTCTTGTACACTATCACAATATTTATCCTTGTCATAGTAATCTTGGAATAATTGATATCTACAAGTGTCCAAAGCAAGACTTGAATATCAATCTTAGACCCTTATATTTGTAAAGGAAGTCGAATCATCAAAAAGACATTTATGGTGTGCTCCCTTCATATTTACATATCTGTGCTAGAATACAGGGCCTTACTATCTCAATAAAAGATAGTTAAGAAGTGGCAGTAACATCTGATGGTACAATAATAAAAAGTCTTGTATGAAGAGACCCATTGGCATATGATTAGTATGAACAGCAGTAGACCCACAACACTCTGTCAGGACAGTCCTCAGTGATATATCAGTCATATTTTTGAAGATAAAGTACAAACTATGTCACATTCTCTATTTTCTGAAGATTATGACACAGTAACACTACCACATGTTTGAGTGAATGCATACCTGTTGATACATGATGCATTTTTGATGCATACTCTTCGATGATGATGATTATGCATACTTATATAGAATGCATATACTGTATGATGATGTCAAAGAATATTATGATAAAGAGCAAGATCAGATTTGTGAAGATACTCTATAGCCATAGAAGGTGTGTCAAAAGTAGTCCCATCTTGAATAATGCAAACACAAGTTGAAGGTAGACACATATTCTAGCATTTGTGACGAATTTAAGAGAAGGTTCAGGCCTTAAAGGAAGCCATTCGAAAGCACAAATCTATTAAATCCGATGTCTGTCCAAGATTAGCAGGTGTAAACAATTACTCTCAGCAACAATATAGAATAACTAAAATGAAGTGTTGAAGAGAATATCTTCCAGCTTGTTTTTTACAAGAAGTTTGACTAAGATGCTGATGCATGCTAACCTTTTATAATTTTACTAGACAGATTCTTGTTGAAGTTTGAAGAGGCATGTTGATAGGGGGAGACTGGCTTAACAAATTAGAATCATGGTGATCATGATAGTAGGAAAATTCGACGTAAGAAAACCCAACAACATATTTGAAATGGGGAGCAACTACGAAGATGGAAAATGATGAGAGCATAATCTCAGCAATTCAAGAAGCCTATTTGAAAGGGGGAGCACTTATGTAGAATTTCAAGATGATCCAAAACTCAGATCATAAGTTAGAATGATGCATTCAAAGCTAATTTGTTTTTGGGTATTGTGAAGCCTTAAATGGCTAATTGGCTCTTTGTCATTAATGTCAAATGGGGAGAGACAGATTGGTTGCCATCAATGAAAAAGGGGGATATTGATGAATATGGTTGTTTATGATTGTCATTGATGAAAACATTAATGACAAAGGTCAAATTGATGATGGAAAGAGATGACAAAGAAAAAGGAATTTGGATGTGAGCACTGGAACACCTAATGAGCCAAATGATCCATACCATGGTCATTTGAAGATGACATGAACAAAGGAAAAAAAGGATGACATGGAAGATGAAGTGGACTAGGAGAAGCAAACAAGTATGGTGTTGTAAAGGAAGGTTTCCTATGGCTAGGGTTTAAGAGTCCATCAACGTACTAGGGTTGAAAGAGAGATGCATATAGATCTACAAGTATATATAAGCAAGTTCATATATTAGAATGGTTCATACCTTAGCCAAACGAAGGTTGATCCAAGCAGCCCTTTAATCCTCTTCTTGCTCCTCTTGCTCCTCTCGATCCAAGAGACCTAAAAAATGAATTATACCTTCCTCAAACCAATATGACCACATATAAAACAATGGCAATCAAAGAAACATGAAATAATAATCTGATTAACATTATCATATGATCATAAACAAAGAATCAATTACACATTGAACAATGATTTGGGAAGAACAAGGACATCACATATTTATTAATCATGAAATGAAGTACAAAATACCTTCTCTTCAAGTTGGGCACCTCACGAAACCTTGATCTGGTTCTGATGCTTCTCTTCTCCAAGGAACTCAACCTCCAAGCTCTACAACACAAGGGGATGATCGCCAAGGAAAAGGTGTGGGCAAAGAGAGCTCCAATTCCTCCAACATAACAATGCAAAGGTTCAAGTCCCTTTTCATGAACCTCCCTACCTCTATTTATATGCTTATGAAGAGATAGGGTTGAAGACAAATTAGTTACAACTGAAGGAGTCAGTTGCATAACTAACCAAACTACCCAAACTTCAAAAAATGTATTTTTGACATGAATACGCAGGTTGTAGAGACGTCAGTCACATATGCAGTAGGTATATGCGAGTTGCAATGCAAATAGTCATGTATTTAGGGCATACACGAGTATTATATATAGCAAGTCACGTACCATACGTGGGTTTCCTTAAGGCAACTCACGTATACATTAAAAACTCTCATTTTTAGGGTACTTATAGGCATTTTCAGACTTTGGTGTCTTCTAGAAAGTTTTATCTAATTAAAATAAATTTCCAATGGTGTAGAGATGAGGTCAAACGAAGTTACAGAACTCAAGATATGGGTCCTCCAAGTTAGGTGTTTTTCAGTAACTTTCAGTGACTTTCATGAAGTGTCGTCATGGAAGTGTCGACATGCGACAAAATCATGGGAAAGTGGTCATAGGAAGAGATGTGTCATTTTGAGCTATAACAGATGCCCCCTAATGTATGAGGTTAGAGGGGAAGACGATAACTGAAATACATTATAAAGGAAACAATTGAGTATGGAGAGAGCAGAGAATCCAAGATCAAAAGGCTCGAACAAAGATACCTGAAAGAGAGATAAATGTCAGACAAAATTGATCTCTGGGACATACAAGTCCATATACAAAGCATCACCATAAAGATACAGGTGGATCCAACATATGTATAACTGATGAAACTATCATGGTCGCTCAATATGCAAAAAGGTGCCATATCAAATCTAAAGGAGTCATGGCCACAAATGAACAAGGTGGATCCATGCTCATTAATTGATCATAGCCACAAGAATACAAGGTGGATCTATTGCTCAGAAAAATGTCATATGAAGTGTGACAAGGTCTTGTGTAGCTTGGGCAATCACAAAAAATGATGATGCTACTGTCGGCCTAAGGTCTTCAATCTAAACTGCCCAAAAGGTATGAATCCTAACCATGTGAATAAAGGAGTTGAAATCGAACATGGAGGAAGCTGTTTGATAACCGGTCAATGATGAGAACCATTAACAAACGTGAGGGAAACCACCATTAATGAAAATGGTCCCCAAGGTACCTAGTACATTCTAACAAGTGTGAATACAAGGACTTGAAGTCGAACACTTGAAGAATCCATCGAGTAGGAGACAATAAGGTATTCCCACTACCCAAGGTACTGTCATAAACTCTAAATCTCATTCCCAGAGAAAGATGTGTTGCATTCAATAGGAAGAGATCCATTGGAAGGAAGGAATTAAGGCATCCTTCATCATCCAACACGAGGTAAGTAACATACTAATTGGATCTAGAATTGGTACTGAATTTCATGACAAGGATCGCTGAAGACATGATGTAATGAACTGATACCAGGGAATGACCGACACAAAAGGTCAAGGTAACTACAGAATGGCCAACAAAGGTTTAATCCTTGAACAGTGAGCATGACACAAAAAGTGACTTAGGCAGCTTTTGACACAAAAGGACCAATGAAACAAATATGAAATGTAGGAGACATTGACAGATTCCCCATATAATTGGAAAAGAAACCAATTGGAGGAGTAAGAAACTCTGAATCGGGATAAGGTCAAAATACTAGGACCCAACTGTTGATAGAATCAAAACTGGTGCTTTATTCAAGGAAACAAGACTTGTTGCCATGATGTAAAATACATGTGAATGAACTGTTGATGTATTTGTAACTTCAGAATGTATTCATCTATGTATCTTATGTCTTGTAACCCAATGTTTATTCCAGGATGTATCTATTATGTAATTGAGTCATGTTGTCATGCCTCGATGTTCCAATCGGGAGGATCTATTATGTAAAGAAGTCATGTCAAGTCATAGTGGGTAACCCTCCGATTGTCTAAGGGTTAAAGTCCCCGCAGTTCCGGGGCACTAGGGTTATTAGACTCTCCTAGTAGAGGTCGGCCCTAGTAGGGTTTTAGTCATGCTAGGGTTAGTATAAATAGAGAACAAGAGTCTCTATTTATCACACAACTCACACACACTCAAGTGTAGCGCATAGTTGAGGAAGGAGAAGACACTGGGGCTAGACAAGAAGAAGATTACTGCTGTCAGGATATCACTTACTGTTTTGGGATTTTCTATTTTGGTGCTGATTCTATCTCTGAGGAAGTTGTGGGGTTTTATCCTTTATGGTTTCCCCAAGGAAAAACACTGTGTTCATTGTCTCTTGTGTTTGATTGTTGTGCTTGTTATTCTCTCAGTTAAAGATCCTAATAATGCTAGCTTAATGTTGAAAAACTAACATGGTATCAGAGCTAACCTAAGTTGAAGACACTGTGCAGCTGCGGGAACTAGGGATTCATAGTTTGTGGATCTTCCTCCACATATTTTCAGCAAAAGTAAGGTGGAATAACTCTCCTCCCTAGGGCGCATCTTTCTGTCGAAGCAGAATCCAATTTCGAGGTTTTTCAATTTTGAACCTGTCACTACTATCGGAAATTAGGGATTTTCACAGAAGAGAAATTTTTTAGTGAGCCCAGGCCTGGATTGATCTCCTCCCCAAAATCGAAGTCAGGGACAAATTTCAAGGCATTTGGGTAGACAGAACTCTGGAAAAGAAAAACCCTAATTTGCTCCTAATCCAGTACTGCAGGATTTCAGCTCAAGTTTCAGATCCAACATCTTGAACCTAGTAAGATCTAAAATCTTTTGTATTTCCATTTGAGGTTCTCAGTTAAGATGTCTCATCATACCAAGCTTGATGAAAAGCTTGAAGGAGCTGATAACTTCCGAGCCTAGAAGTATAGGATCTCCCTGGTCCTGGAAGAAAATGAGTTAGACTCCTACATCCATGAGGAGGTTCCAGTTCCAGAGGGAGATGAGGAAAAAGCCTTACATAAGAAGAAGATGGTTATGGAAAAGAGGATCATTGCTGATTCTATCAAGGATCACCTTATCCCACAGGTGTCCTCTCTCAAGACACCTAAAGCTATGTTTGATGCCCTAACCAAATTGTTTGAAGGGAAGAACATAAACCAGAAGATGACTCTAAGAAATCAACTAAAGAATGTGAAGATCCAAAATGTAGAGACTATCCAGTCTTACTTCACAAGGGTTTCTTAGATCAAGGAACAATTGGAAGCAGTAGATGAAGAAGTGGAGAATGCAGAAATTGTGATGACCACCTTGAATGGTCTCCCTAGGACATGGAACTCTTTCATTCAAGGGATCTGTGCTAGAAAGAAATTATTCAAGTTCAGCAGACTGTGGGAAGAATGTTCTCAAGAATAATCTCGGATAGCAGCTCGAGAAGAGAATATGGGAAGTGAAGATCAAGCTCTCACAGTACAATCCAAGAAATCCAGATCCAGCCATCACAAAAGTAAGTACTCTCATCACAGGAATAACTCTAGAAATCCTAGAGATAGGTCTAAATACATTTGCTATACTTGTGATGAAAAGGACACTTTGATAGAGATTGTCCTAAGAACAAAAGTACCTCTCACAAGAAGAAGGGAAGCAAGAAAAGACATCATGCTCATGCTGCAGAGGATGATGAACCATCCAAGAAGAGATCCAGATATGAAAATGAAGATTCTTCAAGTGAGGATGAATATGTTCTGATCTCCGCTCTCACATGTAACATTACTCATGGAAGTGATGATTGGCTTATAGACAATGGGGCTTCTAAACATATGATTGGGTTCAAGGAATCCTTTGTGAAGCTCTCAGAACATGAATCACCTCACAAGGTGAAACTAGGAGATGACTACCAATATCCAATAAAAGGTAGTGGGGAATCTTCCTATAAACTAGACTCTGGTAAGTCTCTAACAATGAAGGAAGTATTGTTTGTGCCAGGACTCAAGAAGAACCTTCTCTCCATATCAGCATTAGATGCAAAAGGAATGAGGGTTGCATTCGTAGACGGTCAAGTCATCATATGGCAAAAAGGAAAGACTATTGATGATGCAATAGTGATTGGTGAACAAGAAGGAGGTTTATACAAATTGAAGGGCCATCCAGAACAAGCCTTGGTCCATGACACAGTAGAGCCAAGTGAAATTTGGCATAGAAGGCTTGCACATGTGCATTATAGAGCACTACCTCTTGCAAGCAAAGCTGTTGAAGGTCTTCCAGAAATGAAAGCAAAACATGATGGGGTCTGCAAAGGATGTGCGAAAGGAAAGAACACAAAGAATACATTTCCAAGTAGCGAAAGCAAAGAAAAAGGAATCTTGAAAATCATCCACTCCGATGTATGCGGTCCTATTTCATCAAGCTCACTAAGCGGGTATGCATATTGTGTTTATTTTATTGATGATTTTTCTAGGAAGACATGGGTTTAATTCATGAAGAACAAAGATGAAGTATTCAGCAAATTCAAGGAATTCAAAGCCTTGATCGAGAACCATACTAAAAAGAAGATCAAGACTTTACGATCAGATAATGGCGGAGAATTCACTTCAAATGAATTCAAAGAGCTATGTAAAGAATCAAGGATTAAGAGGGAGTTGTCCACTCCTTGCAATCCTCAACAAAATGGGGTTGTAGAACGGAAGAACAGAACTATCATGGAAGCGACAAAAGCAATGCTTCATGATCAAGATCTTCCTATGCATCTTTGGGCAGAAGTTTCTAGAACAACGGTGTATGTACAGAACCGTACTCCACATAGAGTGCTTGAGAACAAGACTCCTGGAGAAGTATTCTCTGGAAAGAAACCAGAAGTCAACCATCTCAGAATATTCGGCTGTCCTGTATACATACACATTCAAAAAGAGAAGAGAACAGAATTAGATCCTTCAGGAAAGAAGGGTATATTTGTGGGATACTCTGAAAGCTCGAAGGCTTACAGAATCTATTTCCCAGGATACAAGAAGATTGACATCAGCAGGGATGTGACATTTGATGAAGACACAGCTTACAACAAATCTAGAAAGAGACCTACTGAAGAACCTAAAGAAGTAGAAGCACCCAGAATTCACGACACAACCATGAATGAAGAAATTCAAGAAGAAGATTGAGAATTTGAAGAACCACAAAGACCTATAGATCCACCTTTGGAGAAAAATCCTCATAAGAGGAAACCTGCTTGCGTACGAGAACTTATCCAAGGTGCAGAAAGATATGGGGCTCCAGAAGAGAATCATAGAGAAAGAAAGAGGATGAGATCCTGCTCCGGGTATGGAGCCTTACTATGTGATTTCATTGATAAAGAACCTTCCAGTTTTGAAGAAGCGACATAACAGAAAGAATGGAAGGATGCTATGATCGAAGAGTATCAGTTGATCATGAAGAATGATGTTTGGGATGTTGTCCCAATACCAAAAGAGAAGTTAGTTGTGACTTCCAAATGGATCTACAAGATCAAACATGTTGCAGATGGTAGCATTGAAAAATATAAGGCAAGATTTGTGGCTCAGGATTTCTCTCAGAAAGAAGGAATTAATTATGAAAAAACCTTTGCAATTGTAGCCAAATACACTTCCATCGGATCAGTACTTGCTCTGGCTGCAATGATGAAATGGAAGATACACTAGATGGATGTCAAGACTGCTTTCTTAAATGGTGTAGTAGAAGAGGAAGTGTATGTGGAGCAGCCACCCAGTTTGAGACACATGATAGGGAGTCTCATGTGTGCACCCAGGACCTGGTACAGTAGAATTGACAGCTTTCTATCCAGCTTGGGCTTTACCAAGAGTAAAGTAGATTCCAACCTTTACTACAAGGTTGAATATGGCAACCCAGTGATGCTTCTACTCTATGTAGATGATCTATTTGTGATAGGTATGGATGGGTTGATTGCTGATACGAAGAGAAAGTTTGCTGCCGAGTTCGAGATGAAGGACTTGGGTATGATGCATTATTTTCTAGGTATGGAGGTGTGGTAGATTTCAGATGGAATATTCCTTGGACAAGGGAAGTATGCAGTAGAGATCCCGAAGAGGTTTGGGATGATGGACTGCAAAGCCATGGCCACACCTATGGCATCAAACATGAAGCTATTGAGTGATGCTTCATCAGAGTCGGTTGATGCTATGATGTATCGTCAGATGATTGGGTCCTTGATGTACCTGATGAACACAAGACCAGACATTTGCTTTGCTATGAACACCTTCAGCCAGTTCTTGACAGATCCAAGAAATGTTCACCTGATTGCTGCAAAGCATATTCTGAGGTACCTGAGGGGTATAGTTGATTATGGGCTCAAGTATGAGTCGAATCAGAAGTTTAACCTGGAGGGTTATGTCGACTCAGATTGGGCAGACAGTGCCATCGATAGGAAGAGCACTTCAGGATGTTGCTTTAGTATGGGACCAGGTGTGATATCTTGGTTTATCAGGAAGCAATCTTGTGTGGCACTGAGTACAGCTGAATCATAGTATGTCGCAGCTTGTTCAGCTAGTTGTGAGGCAGTATGGCTATGGAAGCTGCTGTCTGATATATTTGATCTCTAGTTGGATGCTACTTGTATACATTGTGACAACCAGAGTTGCGTGAAGTTGTCAGAGAATCCAGTGTTCCATGACAAGTCAAAGCATATCGAGATCAAGTATCACTATATCAGGGATATGGTGTAGAAGGGAGCAGTGAAGCTCCAGTATATTGTGATGGAGGAACATATAGCTGATGTATTGATGAAGCCATTGGCTAGGCTGAAGTTCAAGTACTTCAGGGAGAAGCTTGGTGTTATCCAGATCGAGGTTTCCTCCAAGAGAAAGTGATGAGACCCATAGCCATTCTAACATGGTGAGAGGATTGGTTCCTTCCATGGTACGATGTAAGGGCTGAGCCATTCTGTCATGGTGAGAGGATTGGTTCCTTCCATGTTAGATATGAGTGCTGGCCATTCTGTCATGTAGGATAGATGTAAGGGCAACTGCAATTCTGGGAATGGAGGCACCTGGTCAGTTACCAGGAAAATTCAGTCTAGGACTGAGAAGCCATTCTGATGTGATAGAGGGATATGTTCCCACTTGATCAGATGTAAGGGCTAAACCCTTCTGTCATGGCTAAAGGATTAGGTTCCTTCCATATCAGATGTGAGTGTTGGCCATTCTGACGAGTAGGTTAGATGTAAGGGCAATTGCCATTCTAGGAATGGAGGCACCTGGTCAGTTACCAAGTAGCTCAGTTTGGGACTGGGGGCCATTCTGATGCGATGGTAGGATTAGTTCTCCATGATCAGATGTGAGTGCATGCCCTTTCTGATGTAGTGCTTCGTGCATGGTCATATTGTAAGTGCAGAGCCCTTTTTGATGCGGTGCTTTGTGCATGGTCAGATTGTAAGTGCTGAGCCCTTTCTGATGTGGTGCTTTGTGCATGGTCAGATTGTAAGTGCTGAGCCCTTTCTGATGCGGTGCTTCGTGCATGGTCATATTGTAAGTGTTGGGCCCTTTCTATGCGGTGCTTTCGAGCATGGTCGATTGTAAGTGCTATGCCTTTCTGACAGGATGAGGTCGGATGTGAGTGCAGAGCCTTTCCGATGTGGTGTGCTTGCACATGGTTGGATATAGGTGCTGAGCCTTTCTGACAAGATGAGGTCAGATGTGTGTGCTAGGCCTTTCTGACAGGATGAGGTCAGATGTGAGTGCTGGGTGTGTCTTTCTAACAAGATGAGGCCAGATGTAAGAGATGGGTAGGCCATTCTAACTTAAGTGTTAGATATAAGCACTGATGATGACCTACATGAAGGGTAGGCCTACAGGATTGACTCTGTAGAATTTCCTGTGACGAGAAGAATTGAGAAAGCACCATTATGAGATAGCATATGATGATGACCCAGACTCGATGATCTAGATCAAGTGATCCAGATGAGATGATCCAGACTTGATGATGATCCAGATCGAGTGATGATCTAGCAGTAATGAGACAGTAGTCATGATGATGCAGATCCCGTGATAAAGAAGAAGAAGATGACTTGAAGACTCAAAGACAAAGAATACTTGAAGAAGAAGATGAATTGAAGACTCAAAGACAAAGAAGACTTGAAGACTAAGAAGACTTGAAGATAACGAGATGATCTAGTTGATGCAGAGAAGAAGATCAGTGCTAAAAATTGTGTTGAGAGAATACCTTCCTAGTTAAGAGGGAGTGTCGATGTATTTGTAACTTTGGAATGTATTCATCTATGTATCTTCTGTCTTGTAACTTGATGTTTATTCCAGGATGTATCTATTATGTAATTGAGTCATGTTGTCATGCCCCAATGTTTCGATTGGGAGGATCTATTATGTAAAGAAGTCATGTCAAGTCATACTGGGTAACCCTCTGATTGTCTAAGGGTTAAAGTCCCCACAGTTCTGGGGCACTAGGGTTATTAAACTCTCCTAGTAGAGGTCAGCCCTAGTAGGGTTTTAGTCATGCCGATATTAGTATAAATAGAGAACAAGAGTCTCTATTTATCACACAACTCACACACACTCAAGTGTAGTGCACAGTTGAGGAAGGAGAAGACATTGGGGCTAGACAAGAAGAAGATTACTGCTGTCAGGATATCACTTACTGTTTTGGGATTTTCTATTTTGGTGCTGATTCTATCTCTGAGGAAGCTGCGGGGTTTTCTCCTTTATGGTTTCCCCAAGGAAAAACACTGTGTTCATTGTCTCTTGTGTTTGATTGATGTGCTTGTTATTCTCTCAGTTAAAGATCCTAATAATGCTAGCTTAATGTTGAAAAACTAACATGAACTTCCCTTCCCCTCTTTCTTCTAAAGGTTTAACGAGTCCAAGAAAGCAAACTCGGGACCTTCTTCATTTTTGGAAAGCTCGAATAAGAGACAGAAGAATGCTTGATAAAGCACCGATTCATGGATTTTATGATCCCTAACTAGTACATGCTCGATGGTGTTTTCATAGTTTAGAGAGTTTGAAAACTCCAAAGAAGACTCTAGGGGGGTGCTTTTGCATCCAATTTAGTCTCATGAGGCTGGAAAAGTATAAAAAGAACCACAAAAGAACTCTCTTAGCTTTCAAAGAAGTAAGATTCACCTTTTTTGTACTTAGTCGGGGAGGTCTAAAAAAGGTTAAATTACCACCTACCCAACGCTCCTTCAAAAGTAGGATATAGCCTGAGTTTAATGAGTGTGAAGGATGAAAAGATCGCTTAGAAAGATCCATTTGATTATGATAAATGGGGATTACAATATTAAACTCGATGCTTTGTTCTTTAGGGTTTAACAAGCATGACAAAGACATAAAGTACACTCAGAATCTTTTTCATGTTTAGGTCCAGAGCATGAAAAAAGAGAAAACTAAGCTCATACTTAGTGTTCCTTTTTCGTAAATTTAGTCCCTCAGGTCCGGAAAAGTGATAAACCTATGCCTGAGAATACTCTTCTCAATTCCAAAGAGAAGAGAGTGTTCCTTTCTTGCATTATTCCACATGGTCCGAGAAAGTGATAACCTACCACCAATGTGGATGCCCGTTCACATATTCTTAACGAGCCTAAATGGACAAGTTTACTCGATAGTTAAGTCTATTTTGAGGATTCAGACCTGGGCCTAAAGAAACTCATTATATTTCCCATGAAGTTTTAACGAGTCCAAAAAATTCAACTCGCGCCCTCCTTACTGTTTTTATCAAGCTCAAAGGAGAGCAGAAAGAATGCTCTAAATGTGAGGAGACAAGTGTCATAGGAAGGTGAAACTAGTTCCAAGTGCAAGGAACAAACCTATGCATAATGCAAGGAACATGATTAGGATAAAGACACTCAGGGAATGTCTCCTCAAGATAAAGGGTGTCAAGTTGCAAAGGAAAAATGATACAAGGCTGAGCAATGATGAGAGAAAAAATGAGGGCTTATACAATGAACTATAAGCATGGAATCCGTCATCAGGCTCATAAGCATGAGCAGGACACATGAAAATGCAGTTACAGCTTAAACAACAAGACAAGGCTAGTAAACAGTTGTGAATCCAACTAAGAATCCTGTCTCGAAGAAACAACAACTTCAAGATCATATTCAGAAGAAAAGTTTTGATGCAGGTCACTTTGGTAGAAACACATGTGACTTTGATATCTTCTACAAAAGGTAAAGTCAAGGCAAAAACAAATGAAGAAGATTCTATAGTGCCAAGGCTCGAGGGTTTATAATCAGTAAGATCAACCTTAGAAGGAGAGCAAAAATTAAACTCATCAGGATCGCTGACTTGCTGTTCAAAGGAAGAGTAAAAAAACTCAACAAGACCAACATAAGAAGAAAGGTCAGGCTTACTAGGCAAATCAGGGTTAGACTTAGTCACAACTGAACCAACATCCAAAAGAAGGTTAGAATATATCAAAGACTCTAGGAAGACTTCATCCAAAGGAAGGAGATCATTTGAGATAGGACACATGTCTAATCTTTCAAATGGATTGACATAGTGGAGAGAAGGCTCCATAGTATGTATACGATGACTCACCTGGTCAACTGTTGGGACCAAGTCCCAAGAAGGTAAGGATGAAAGCATAGGCTTCTTCTCAATAACAATTGAACACACATGACATGAGGCCACATAGCTCACCTATGGTGGGGTAGTGTCTATAGAAACACTGGGAATCAATAAAGGAAAGACCTGGTCTCTAGTTGGGTCAGGAGATAGATTAAGAAAATCCAATTGATCGATAGTGACAATTTCTTCACCATGATTAAAGTACATCATACAAAAGAATGTTTACACCACAGCTTGCATGGCATAGACATAATCACGTCCAAGGAGCATATTGAAGTCCAAGGGGTCTTCTATCACCATGAAGTCAACTAAGACAGTCTTCCCACCCAAAGTAATAGGTTCTTGAGCAATAATTCCCAAGGTTATACAAGTTCTTCTATCAAACGCCAGTAACTGACTAGCAGTTGACACAAGGCTAGGATATCCCATGCCTCACCAAGCACGAGCATACAATAGACTAACTAAGGCTCTTTCATCAACAATACAATGAGCAATCGTGTATGGTTCAACTTTGACCTTTATCTGGAAAGGTGCATCAGAAGGAAGGCACGACTCAACTAGGCTATCCCAATCAAAAAAAACAATCCAGGAGCTTGGTGGGGGTTGATCCAAAGCGAGTTCAGTGCCTCCTTGTTCAGTAAGTTATGAACTGGCAGTGAATAAAATGTGACTAACAGACACTTCACTCTCCAAAGGAAGAGTGGGATTGATCGACAATGGAATCGATTCAATCGCTTCTTGAAAGTCACTCTCTGAAGGGAGAGTGGGATTGACCAAATGTGAAATTGGCTCAATCACATCAGGATCACTCTCCGAAAGAAGAGTGGGATCGACCAAAGCTGAGATTGGTTCAACCACTTGAGCAACCAAAGGTTGAGTAGGTTTTAGAGAAGCTAGTAGTTGTTCAGGAGAAGGAAATTCTTGAGTCTCGAACCACACTCTTTGCACCTCTACGATAGCAGGGCACTGGTGAGTAAGATGATCTCCCTCGCATAACTTACAAGGGAACTTAATTTTTCACTTCAAATGACTAGTTTTCTCAATGGTTTCAACATGACTAGTAGTGGATGACTGTTTTCTCTCAGCATGATCAACAGAGGTTGAGAGTTTTCCCCCGGCATAACTACTAGAGGCTAGGTGACTGGGTCCAACCTGACTAAAAGAGGCTGCTTGTTGAGAGACTTCAGAATGTTAAAAAATGGGATGACCATGAAACCAAACTCTTTGCACCTCCGTGATGGAAGGGCATTTATAAGTAAGGTGGTCTCCCTCAAAAATCTTACAAGAAAACTTGGGCTTGTGTTTTGAATGGGTAGTCTTTTCAACAGTGTCAACATGACTTGCAGTGGTTGACAGATGGTATTCAACATGAACCATAGAGGCTAAGATACTGCCCCCAACATGACCTATAGAGGCTGAGAGACTGGGTCCAACATGACCTACAGAGGTTGGATAGGAACCACCAGCATGAATAGCAGAGGCTGAATGGTTAGGATCAACATGCTTTGCAGCAGTTGAGTGTGTGCCCCCAGCATGAACTTCAGAGGATGGGTGGATGGATCCAACATGACTTGCAGAGGTTGGATGGGGAGGTTCAACTTAAACATCAGAGGTTGAATGGGTTCCCTCAGCATGAACTGCAGAGGTTGAGTGACTGGATCCGACGTGACATGGAAAGGTTGGAAGGATCCCACCAGCATGATCAACAGAGGATAGATGGTGAAGATCAACTTGACTTGCATATGTTGAGTTCTTAGATACAACATGACCTATAGAGGTTGGATAGGTGTCCCCAGCATGAACTGCAGAGGCTGGGTGGTGAAGATCAACTTGACTTGCAGAGGTTGAGTGCTTAGATCCAACATGACCTGTAGAGGTTGGATAGGTGCCCCCAGCATGAAATGTAGAGGCTGGGTGGTGAGGCTCAACTTGACTTGTAGAGGTTGAATGGTTTCCCCCTTTCTTATGTGCCTTCTTCCTATTCCTCCTTCTTTTACTCCTTTTAGACTGTCGGTTACTAGTATCAGTACTTTCACCGTATGAGGTAGAAGGAGTAGGAGAATCAACTACAAGTGAAGGGGAAGCAGTGTTTTGATTCCTTTGATATAAAGATATTACTTGAGAAGCATCATGAGCATTTCGGACAGTTGGAGTGTAAAAAAACCACATCGGTAGCTCGAGGGTGAATCCAGGTAGATTCAAGGTGGCCATAAAAGGAACACCAACATTCCCTGTGAGAGGAATAGTACAAGGAGTTCCCTCTTGGTTGGTGTTCAAAGGGGTGCTAGCAATAGTTTCAAACTAGGAGATAAATTCTGAGGTTGACAAGAAACTACAAGTACAAAGCACACACATGAAGGCAAACTAAGTACATACAAACCACACAACACTCACTAAAAAATTCCTAAATCCAAACAAACAAACAGGTATAAGATATGCTTTCCAAAAGAAAGCTGAGAGATAGTTACTTGGCGTCCCTATAGATATTCTTAGGCACAAGCAGAGGAATCACCCACTGCCCTCCCACACTTTCTACAAGGGTTACCTTCCAAGCCCGTCCAAGGTCAACCGAAAATAGCCTTTCGGTGTACCTGTGTATAAACCCTAGATGTCAAAAGAGACTAAAGGATACCACAACTATACCGACAGTCTGGGGGGACAGTCGCAAGCCTGGTTCATACGCATGGGTAGAGTAGTAAATCCTGAAACCCTGTCTAAGACAGAAGTCCCCATATGCACAAAAACCTTGGTCTACACTTTGGCAAGGAATCAGAGGGTTATCTCCTCAGTCCAATCCTCCACGTGGCCTCGTGCTTAACTCCCGTTTGAGAGGAGCTTCCCAGATACAATCAACATAGGAGAGGATTTACTTAACGATTGGCCAACTACGTCTAAATTTAAACACTTGTGGAGAGTTAAACCCCTATTCCACAAGTCTAGCCTAAGCTAGTTGATGTATGAGCCTATAAAATAAAACTTACTAATATTTTTTAAATTATATCGTTCATTTTAAAAGGCTGTTTTTAGTCAAAGGGTAAATGGCGTGAAACTTATGTGGTGTTTTGACTCAAAGTTGAAACAAAACGACTAAGCAAAGAGAAATGAAATGCAAAAAACAAAAACTATTCTCTCTCTTTTCAAATAGAAACTTGAAAGCCACAAAAGAACAATTTCTTTTTATTTTTTCAAAAATAATGATATGCAGTGCATTAAAGACAAAAACCTAATCTACATGCATTTTAAACAACTATATGTTCTTTCTATTTTTCTTTTATAAATTTAAAAGAAAACTACCTACAAACTAAAGTATGTCGATAACAAGAACAAAGCAAAAGAAACTCCGCTATACAACCACCAAACAAACTCTAGAATGCCCTAAAGTCGGTAGAAACCCTACTTGGAAGGAAGGCTTGCATAAGAGACAAGTCAACTATTTTGGCATGGTGAATTTAACCAACAAAATAAGAAGGAAACAAAAACCGATAAGCTTCTAAGTTTAGACAAAGATCACTAACAGAGGCTGACCATAAATGTAAGCCAAAAATCAAACTAAGCAAAGGGGTTAGGGGGAAAGAGAAAAGAGAAACCATAAAACTATAAAAGACTCACCACATAGATAAAGAACAACCAAAAGGGATGGCACTAACTCCCTGGAGTCATGCACCTACAGAGGACCCCAAAATACCTACCAAACAACCCACAATAGTAGAAAAAACCACAAAAATGAGGAAAAACATTGTTTTAGGGGCACATGCAGGTTGTACTACTTCCAAGTCACGTATCATACATGGGTTGACAATAAAGAAAGTCATGTATAAATACTAGATACGCAACTGTTTAATCTGCAACTTGTGTATGGGTGGGAAAAAACCCAAAAAAGGTCAAAAACTGCCTTAGGAAGGCAGGGGAGGTGTTCTATCAGACATATTAAGTGTTCCTAAGTGGTAAGAAAGACTTGAAACTTTACAAAAGATTGAAATAAATATAGAGAAACCCCAAACAGACAAGGCTCTCCCCAGCGGAGTCGCCAGTTTTGTTGTAAAGGAAAGTTTCCTATGGCTAGGGTTTAAGAGGCCATCAATGTACTGGGGTTGAAAGAGAGATGCATATAGATCTGCAAGTATATATAAGCAATTTCAGAGATTAGAATGGTTCATACCTTAGCCAAACAAAGGTTGATCCAAGTATCCCTTGAATCCTCTTCTTGATCCTATTGCTCCTCTCGCTCCAAGAGACCTGCAAAATGAATTATACCTTCCTCAAACCAACATGACCACATATAAAACAATGGTAATCAAAGAAACATGAAATAATAATCTGATTAACATTATCATATGATCATAAACAAAGATTCAATTACACATTGAACAATGATTTGGGAAGAATAAGAACATCACATCTTTATTAATCATGAAATGAAGTACAAATATACCTTCTCTCCAAGTTAGGCACCTCATGAAACCTTGATCTGGTTCTGCTACTTCTCTTCTCCAAGGAACTCAGCCTCCAAGATTTGCAACATAAGGGGATGATCGCTAGGGAAAATGTGTGGGAAAAGAGAGCTCTAATTCCTCCGGAATAACAATGCAAAGGTTAAATTCCCTTCTCATGAACCTCCCTACCTCTATTTATATGCTTCTGAAGAGATAGGGTCGAAGACAATTAGTTACAACTGAAGGAGTCAGTTGCATAACTAAGCAAACTACCCAAACTTCAAAAAATGTATTTTTGACATGAATACATGGGTTTCAGAGACATCAGTCGCATATGCAGTAGGTATATACGAGTTTCAATGCAAATAGTCGCGTATTTAGGGCATACGCGAGTATTATATATAGCAAGTCGTGTACCATACACGGGTTTCCTTAAGGAAACTCGCATATACATAAAAATACCTCATTTTTAGGGTACCTATAGGAATTTTCATACTTTGGTGTCTTCTGGAAAGTTTTAGCTAACTAAAATTCCTTTTCATCGGTGCAAATATGAGGTCAAAAAATGTTACAGAACTCAAGATATGGGTCCTCCAAGTTAGGTATTTTCAGTGACTTTTAGTGACTTTCATGAAGTGTTGACATCGACGAAATCATGGGAAAGTGGTCGCAGGAAGAGATGTGTCATTTTGAGCTATAACAAATGGATTAATGACATGGATGGACATGACTTGACAAACATAGAATACAAGATGATGCGGCAGCCCACAATTGTATGAAATAACCCCAAACAAAAAGGAACAAGTTGACCTGCTAAGAGGTTTTTTAATTTTTAAAAACATACAAGTCGACTCCATATAAAATTTTTATTATAAAAAAAAACACAAATTTAAATTCTTAATGAAATGTCGTCTCAGATTAATTTTTTTTTAACGTTGAAACTAGTATAAATACCCAACGAAGTATCTACAAAAAGATGAATTTCGTAAGTGGAAAAATAGCTATGAATTTCGGATTAGTCTGTGACAGCCGCAGAGGAAACAAGTGTGAAGAGATGACGCTATGAAATTCAGGTCAGGCAGTGACTAATGAAGCCACAATGTACAAAAAGAGGAGTATAAATTATAGTGGAACAAGTTTTGATCTGAAGTTTCCTTACTCTCTAAACTTCAGGTAGCTGTAATACAAGGAGATTGGCATCAAAATAGTCAAAAACAAACTTTGAATCATGTTTTGATATAACTCAGAATTTGAGTTGCTACATCTGTATGAAGCCCTAATGTATTCTGTGAAGTAGAGATATAGCAAAGCTCACAAGTGAAGCAAGCAACCAGTACCTTTTAAAAGCAAAATTTCAGTCTGAACTTGAAGCACTAATTCAGGGTACACCGAAACAATCAAGGCATAAAAAGAAGCCCTTTATCAAATATTGCAGACCTTTTTGAATACTAGAAGAAGAATCATTGATTGATATATATTTCAGAATGTGGAGAATTAGTGGTAAGAGCTCTGAAATTCGGACAACCTACTGAGGCAAAATTTGTGGAGGAACTCTATCTGATTTTTGGACTATGTATTAAGGCAATAGACAGAGGAGCTCAGTTTTTGTGGTATGAGAAATATGAGAACAGTTCGATGAGAGTAGCATAGCAGCAGCAAAAGTAGTAAGACATTTTTATCTTTTATGGGTTAGGTAGAGACATGTTTGATGATGAAGGCAAGCTGGTTCATAAAGACATGATTCAACACCAACATGATAAAGTTAACTTTTATTTTTGATATATGAGCTTGATTGAGGGTATATATGATGCACCAAATGATGATATAGGGCAATGTTTGGTACAGACAGTGATGGACTGAGCTAAAGATAGTGGTAGAAATATTTGATTGATGACTTGATATGATGAGCAGACTGTGTTAGCTTGACTATTAACTTGACAGATATGAGCAGACAATTTTAACTTAAAAGAGATGAGTAGACTGTGTTAAATAATAGACTTAATACATGAGCTGAGGATATGTATGTTGATGAGCAAATTCCATGAGCAGTGATGATCTCGTGACAAAGACAAGTAGGACAAGACATGACAGAGGTCAATATAAGTGTTGATGTACTGAAGACATGCTTGATGACATGGTTGTGACAGGCATATAAACGTAATATGATTTACAGACATGAGAATTTTTGATACTTGAGCAGAATTGAATATTTGATGGTGACAACTATGATATGATCATTGACATGACTAGGCTAAATTGATGAAAAGTGATGTGACGTAAATTTGGTTGTAATTGCAAGTTGGTCCTTGTACCATTTTTCTTAGTAGGATCTAAGAAAATACCAAGCTGAGTCTTGGATAGAAGTAGGTGCTCCTGTATCAGTAGGTGCTGATTTACCTCATGGTCGCAGCCGTTGAAAAAAAAAATATTACTAACATTATATCTTGTGTCTCTTGTGCAATGTGTTGAGAATTATGTGTTTTATTTGATGAATGAATTGATTATTGATGCATAGTATATTGATGAATATGATGTTGAATTGAATGTGAAATGATGACTTAATTTTTAGAGCTTGAAGACGTGAAAATAGAAGTAAGTCCAAGATCACCGATTCAGCCCCCCTCTCGGTGAGCTAGTTTTCCTAACAGTGCCTTTTCCAACACCCTTTCTTTCTCATGCAGAAGAACATATCGACATAATATCACATCTGGTCCCATCTTATACATATTTCCTGTGATCAATTGGAAGTCAGCAACTCTAACGACTAATCGCTTCTTCTGAGTAGTGGTGAATTCTTCAGGGTCTTTTCCCATTGGCAAAAATTGAATAATTTGTTTGTAATGATCATCAACCATCCAAACTCCAAAAAACTATGAATATGGTAAACCATCCTCGATGATTCTTGGTTATTCAACTGAATCTATCCTCGATAGGTGATTAGGTCCTGCATTCAGTCGTCCTGGCTTCACAATGATCTCAAAATCAAATTCTTGAAATAACAGTAACCATCAACAAATATTCCTGCCCAACACAGGTTTATTGACCAAGTACTTCAATTCTAAGTGATCCATAAACATTTTGAAATGTCCTCCTAACAGGTAGTGTCAGAATTTTCACAATGCATATGCCATCGCCAATCCTTCTCTTTCTATCATCGTGTAGTTTCTATTCACAGTAGACAACTTACAACTTGCAAATGCAATTTGGTGGTCTATTGATCCTTCTCTTGGTTGGGTTAGTATTACTCCCAATGCAACTGACGAAGCATCAACATGGACATGAAATTACTTTATCCAATCCAAAAAAACCAATATTGGTGCCACAATCATCTTTTGTTTTAATGTATCAAGACTCCTCTGGCACTTGTCATTCCATTCAAATTTCACATCCTTCTTCAACAATTTATCCATCAGCGCAGTGATCGTTTTCTATCCTCTTATAAAATTTTGGTAATACCCTGTGTGGCCCAAAGTTGGCCTTAACTATTTTACTATTGTTGATGCTGGTAGGTCGACAATTACTAGAATCTTGGGAACATCAAACAACATCCCTTCCTTGCATACAATGTGACCCAACATAATTCCAAAGGGTGCATAGAATATACATTTCTTCAGATTCAATGACATTTGATGTTGTCGACACCTTTCAAACATCAACCAAAGGTTCATGGTATGGTATTTTAATAACCCATAGATGGTCCAGTCATCCATGTAGACAGATAGGAATTTATGAATGAAGTCTTTGAATGCATCAACACTAACCTTGAAAAAATTACGGGTGCATTCTTGAGACCAAACGACATTATTGTGTACTAGAAACATCCCCATTCTATTACAAAAGTGGTATTGTGTCTATATTTATTCACAATTCTTATTTGATGATATCCTGAAAAATCATCTATAAATGAATAGATTTACTGTCCTCCAACTCCTTCCAGCACTTCATCGGTGAATGGTGTCGAAAATGGGTCATGAATACTTGCGTCATTTAGTTTCCGTAGATTGACACAAATCCATATTTCGCCAGTATTTTTGTCTTTCACAACCATTGGGCTGATCCATTATGATTCTTTGACATGTTCAATAATTCCTGTGTCCATCATCCTTTCTAGCTCATATTTGACACGCTCTTTATATCTTGGATTCAACCTATTTGGTCGTTTCTTCACTGGTTTTCCATCGGGTTTCAAAGGAATCTTCATTTCACCCAAGTCCCCTAAAATGGCCTTCATCTTTGAAAATTTGGTTAGGAATAAGTCCTAAAACTCATGTAGCATATCAGTGACTCTCCTTATCGTTGAATCATCCCAGTAATCTCCAATAGTAGCAAACTTTGGATCTTCTTTTGTCCCAATATTGACCTTCTTTATCTTTAACGGTTGTTTGAATTTATTGTATGGTATTTCTGGTGTCTCGATGTCGCGTCTTCCTTCCAACTCTGGAATGTTGAAAAATATTGAATCATCTTTGTTATCAGGTTCTCCTGATACATTGCAGCACTCTATCATCATATGCGGTGTTAGTGCCTTATGTGATCTCATTGGTAGCTCAGCCAGAGCTATCTCCAAAACTTTCTCACAGATGTCCTATAGCGCACTATGGAAAAATGGATTTTCCTCTATGAAACTGAAAGTATGATTGAATCTAATAGTCAGTTATTCCCATGTTTTCATTTCCCTTCACAATTCTGTGGACACATATCATCTCCATGGTATGTCGTCCAACATATGGACGAATGCGTGAATCCATTCCTCATTTGGCCTATGCTCCCAGGTTGGTTGACATGTTATAAAATCATCGCTTTGATTGTTTCTTCCATCATATTTATTTCCTTTATAGTACTCATCATCCTTGAATCATACTTTCATCATTTGTTTACATACTGTTAGCACTCCAGGAGTCCTTCTAGGTTGTAGCTCGAAGAAGCCTGGTAACTTAACTATAATATCAATATTTCATTCAATGGATCAAGTCAGATGAAAAATTAGACCTCACTCACTCAAGACATGCATAAAATCAACCAAATAAACAAGGATTATAACTATCACTGTTTAGATGGTTTGTAATAGAGGTGAATAAATGAAGAATTCTCACTATGCTGGCAGATTCATACATAAAGCACTTACATATGAATGACTAATCATAACAAGGAAATGATACTTGCAATTCAATTCATCAACACAAAGATAGGATGAGAACTATCTGGTATTAGACAAAAAGAATAATCATGAATAAAATATCCAAGTACACGTATAGAATAGAAAGAAGATGTAATTTGAACATACAATGGCAAAAGAACTTGTATTAATTGATAAGAACATGAGACGCTTCAGTATAAAAAGTGTCTAAGAGCCTCTAAAGTTGAACCCCTTTACAATAATTCTTCAATGAGATTAAATAATCTTTAGAAATCACTTTCAATCTCCTCAAAAGATAGATATTATAACCTATTTTCCTATCTCAAATCCGAATTTGTGAGGTGGTTGGAAAATGCAGAAATTTCTGGAAATATGCTGCTCATAGATTGACCTATATCTCTCTAATATAAACAGATTTTGGAAAACGGAGAGAGGTTATTGTATATTGTTGTGTTAGGAGAAAAAAAATCTCTCATTTATTTTATATTAATTTTCATTTTCCCGACATATGTATTTCAAAAACATGTGTCAAACAGGGAAATTCAGAGATCCAAAAATCAGGTCTCAGAGATGGATTTGATTCTCCCAATATATGACACCTGTAGAAAAAATGAGAGAGGTTATTGTTATTTGAAATTTTAGGAACAAAATACTCCTCTAATTTTTCAAAATGATTCTCCAGTCGCTCAGAATCATCATTTGAAAATGATGACTTAGCATAGTAAAAACGTCATATTTCTGAAAACACAGCCTCATATTGCAGGGGACTTTTGACTGCCTTTCAAAGCTCCAAATGAATATATGAAAGTACCATTGGAAATATTAGGATTTCTAGTTGTCAATCAACTATTTTAGCGTGTAAAAAGGCCTCTCCACGGCTGAGAAAATTGAGTTTTCCCAAGACATGTTGACCATTTCCAAGCTTCTGCGCTTTTGGTGGCTAAAATAGCCCCGAATTTCATGTTTTAGCTACCGAAAGATCTGCTTTTTGGTGACTAATGAACATTTGAAATGTACTCCTAAGCCACCAAAACCTGACTTTTGAACATTTGAAATGTACTCCTAAGTCACCAAAAGCTGAGTTTTGAACATTTGAAATGTACTCCTAAGCCACCAAAACCTGAGTTTTGAATTTTTGAAGGAAAAAACTAAATCAAATGTTTTTCAAACTTTATTACAAACTTAAATATCTTAAAAGTGAGCTTCAAAAAATTCAGAAATGTATTTTTCAATGACTTCCTATCACCTAAAATAAAATAAATTTGACCAATTTATTTAATGACATAACATTTGGCTCCTACTCAGGGATGGAGTCCTCCCTGTGAGGTTCCAAGAACCACATATACAATGCCTTTCCTGTAAAACAAAAATTCAAACCTATCTTCTAGTGTTCCATTGGGCATGGAGTCATTTGAGCTTTAGAACTGATCCCCTGCAAACCTGTAGCCTGCATGTAGCCTGCCTGTAGCCTCCAGATTCAACAACCAATAATTGGAAAAAGTATAGTTTCTCATAGAGCAAGCTTATTTCTCTGCTAAATCCTATGCTAATCAATTGTACTTCCTCTTAAGTAAAAGCATACTTCCAATGAAGCCATATAAGAAAATGATTTACTGATATCTTCCTTGATCTTGACCCAAAAAATAAATGAAACCATAACATGCAGAAATGTAGTTTGAAAGGGCGATAGAGCCAGCTATCACTTGACAAAAATATTTTTGAATTTATGCTACTTGTAGATTCCAAATAATCAGCAATAGGGTCGTAAATGTCACAAAGAAATATCTCTCCATGTTGTTGTTCCAAGTGACTGAAATGCTGTTGTTGATTTCCTTCAATGATCTCAATATCGATTGTAGATTGCTTAATACTTGCTACTGATCCAGAAATGTCACATGCTGACCCATCAATCTATTGATCTAAACTTTTCTGCTCTCCTTAAACTTTATGTCTGCTGCAATTTCTCTTTGTCTACAAATCAAAAAGCTGAGGGCTGCCCTTACTATCTGCTGCATATTCAAATCTATCACATGTTAATGTAAATAATTTCTCATCATCTTTCGGGTTTTGAAAGGATACGATTTGATCTTTATGACAGCCTAAAACAATATATGCATTTGGTACAATGTCAAAAGAATCTATAGTATGGTTATCATAATGTGGATTACCAATCCCTTGATCATAATGAGAGGTATCTTCTGCTGTAGCAAATACTCTTGAATGTTTGAATCTTTATTTAATAAATTGAATTCATGACAGCATTCGGGATATAGAAGATCAACTGGAAATTTGTCTTTACAAAACATATGAAAAGTAGCATGAAAATCTGCCAAAGAGCTGATACCGACAATAGGAAAGGACCGGTACCAATCACAAGCAATCCCCTCTAATGAATACCAAAACAGTTTAACCTGAACAAGGAGATCGACATCAAAATAGTCAAAACAAACTTTGAATCATGTTTTGATATAACTCAAAATTTGAGTTGCTACATTTGTATGAAGCCCTAATGTATTATGTGAAGTGCAGATATAGTAAAGCTCATAAGTGAAGCAAGCAACCAGTACCTTTCAAAAGAAAAATTTCAGTTTGAACTTGAAGCACTAATTCGGGGTACACAGAGGCAATCAAGGCATAAAAAATCCCTTTATAAAATATTGTAGACCTTGTTGAAGACTAGAAGAAGAATCATTGATTTATATATATTTCAGAATGTGGAGAATTAGTGGTAAGAGCTCTGAAATTTAGACAGCCTATTGAGGCAAAATTTGTGGAGCAGCTCTATCTAATTTTTGGACTGTGTATTAAGGCAGTAGACAGAGGAGCTCTGTTTTTGTGGTATGAGAAATATGAGAACAGTTCGGTGAGAATAGCATAGCAGCAACAGAAGCAGTAAGACATTTTTATCTTTTATGGGTTAGCTAGAGACATGTTTGATGATGAAGGAAAGTTGGTTTATGAAGACATGATTCAACGTCAGCATGATAAAGTTAACTTTTATTTTTGATATAAGAGCTTGATTGAGGGTATATATGATGGACCAAATGATGATCTAGGGAAGTGTTTGGTACAGAGAGTGATGGAATGAGCTGAAGATATTGGTAGAAATATTTTATTGATGACTTGATATGATGAGCAGACTGTGTTAACTTGACTATTAACTTGAAAGATATGAGCATACAGTTTTAAATTGAAAGAGATGAGCAGACTATGTTAAATAACATACTTAATACATGAGCTGAGGATATGTATGTTGATGACCAAAGTCAATGACTAGTGATGATCTTGTGACAAAGACAAGTAGGACAAGACATGACAGAGGTCAAGATAAGTGTTGATGTACTGAAGACATGCTTGATGACATGGTTGTGGCAAGCATATAAACGTAAGATTATTTACAGACATGAGAATTTTTGATACTTGAGTAGACTTGAAGATTTGATGGTGACAACTGTGATATGATCAATGACATGACTAGGCTAAATTGATGAAAAGTGATGTGATCCAAATTTGGTTGTAATTGCAAGCCGGTCCTTGTACCATTTTTCTTAGTAGGACCTAAGAAAAGCAGCATGAAATTCTACCAAAGAGCTGATACCGACAATAGGAAAGGACTGGTACCAATCACGAGCAATTCCCTCTAATGAATACCAAAACAGTTTAATTTGAACATCTTCATGCACAATTTGCAACCGATGAATGAAGTCATGAAAATCCAGCAAATGTTCAGCTGGTACTTCCCAATCTTCTCCTCAAAATCTGGGAATACTACGTGTTACCACCTAAGTTGTACTTAGTGGTTTTTTTATCAAGTGAGCCTGGTGAATCAGACAAGGATAACTTGTTCGGACTTCAGAAGACCTCCAGTCTTGCTTTTGGGAAACTTTATTATACTATATCACATGTTCATACCCCCTTGGGGGATTTGTAATAAATGTTCTAGCATGATAGTTTCTGTAAAAGACTCGGTCTCTTAGACTTTATTTGTTAATCCGATCATCCTAGGGTGTTTTTTCCCTTGGTTATTATTGGTTGTTGAATAAACGACTGATAATTTTTGAGTTTTTCACTCAATACCTCCAAAGTTGGGGTGGTCGGCTTGGCATTTAGGCCTATTGAGGTTATTAGAGTCTATGTGTCAATATATAAACATGTCTAAGTCCCCCTAGGTTTTTAATTTTTTCAGTGTTTTTTATTAAAATTTAATTTTCCAAAACTTAGGCTATTTTTTAATAGTTTAATTGGAAAAATTGGTTTTGTAATAAAAGTGGGCCAAATAATCAGTTTCAGTCATGTAGGTGCTCATTTTCAAGCTAAGAGCACCATGTAAATCCACGGACCCACTTTTTTCAGGTTTTGAGTGATTTTCCATCACTCAGGTCAGAAAACCCCAAAAATCAATTATTGATTATTTTAATTAATAAATTAATGAATAATGGAGCAAATCCAAAATCCTAGATCAGTGGATTCTTAGACGATTTAATTGAAATCAGTCAGATCTAAACCAGATTGATTGGATATGACAAATCCTTGACAGAAGGAGGTGATCTGGACAAATCCAGAGTTGATCTTCAGCATCCTTTATGGGGAATTGTGCCCTCTCTCCCTCCTCTACATGTGTGGGATGTCCTGGAAGCTCCGTGGATTGATGTGTCAGTATGTGGGTTGATGTGTTAGCTCAATCAGCCCGTCGATTGACAGGTAGGCTTAGTTCGACTTCAGATCGGCATTGATTGACTCTTCCTCAGCTACAGTGGTCTGTCTCCTTGGGATTTGCGCCTCCCTGGGCTGGATCTCTTGTTTTTTGTATAAATAAATCTCAGGCTGCCTCTTCCAAGATAGTTAGAACTGGGATTGAGGTGATGTTTCTCTTGTACTGTGTTGTTGTTTATTATTTTGGAATAAAGAAGCTTTGGAGGCAAGATCTATGGTGTAATGCTCTTCATGTGTGGATGGTGATTGTCAAATGCTTATGAGGTATAGTCTGTGTTATTTATCATTGCTTTTGCTGGTTAATTGTTGGCCTTGAAGGAGAGAGATCCCTCCTGTTAGGCTAAGAGTTTATTCTAGCTTGATTTATGCTCTTACTGTTTGCTTGTTTTAGATCTATTGGATTTGCACGTATTTCAAGTTTAATTTCATGCTTTCCAATTAACTCTTCTAGAAGCACCTATGTTTCAACCATTTATTTGTGCAAGGATTTCCAAGTTGCAGGTGATATCGCTTGTAGAATAGGTTGAGTTGGTTTGCATATTCCTCATCTTTAAGATCTTCTAAATGACATAGTCCCTCGGTGTTCCACCAAAGCAAACTCCAAAGCCCAAAGTATACAATCGAAGTATACTTTTCATTACTTTTCATTCTTCCCTTTTTTCTGCTCTAGTTTAGTACTGACATGCAGAATTGTATACTTTGATTATATTTTTCATTATTACAAATCATAAGTAATGAAAAGTATACTTTGGGCTTTGGAGACTGCTTTGGTGGAACACCGAGGGACTATATCATTTAGAAGATCTTGAAGATGAGGAATATGCAAACTAGCTCAACCTCTTCTACAAGTGATATCACCTGCAACTTGGAAATCCTTACACAAATAGATGGTTAAAACATAGGTGCTGCTAGAAGAGTTAATTGGAAAGAATGAAATTAAACTTAAAATACATGCAACTCCAATAGATCTAAAACAAGCAAATAGTAAGAGCATAAATCAAACTAGAATAAACTCTTAGCCTAACAGGAGGGATCTCTCTCCTTCAAGGCCAACAATTAACCAGCAAAAGCAATGATAAATAACAAAGACTATACCTCATAAGCATTTGACAATCACCATCCACACATGAAGAGCATTACACCATAGATCTTGCCTCCAAAGCTTCTTTATTCCAAAATAATAAACAACAACACAGTACAAGAGCAACATCACCTCAATCCCAGTTCTAACTAGCTTGGAAGAGGAAGCTTGAGCTTTATTTATACAAAAAATAGGAGATCCATCCCAGGGAGGTGCAAATCCCAAGGAGACAGAGCACTGTAGCTGAGGGAGAGTCAATCAATGCTGATTTGAAGCCGAACTGAGCCTACTTGTCAATCGGGGGGCTGATTGAGCTGACACATCAACCCACATACTGACACATCAATCCACAGAGCTTCCAGGAGAGCCCACACGTGTGGAGGAGAGAGAGGGCACAATTCCCCATGAAGGATGCTGAAGATCAACTCTGGATTTGTCCATATCACCTCCTTCAGTCAAGGATTTGTCAGATCCAGTCAATTTGGTTCAGATCTGACTGATTTCAATCAAATCGTCTAAGAATCCACTGATCTAGGATTTTGGATTTGCTCCATTATTCATTAATTTATTAATTAAAATAATCAATAATTGATTTTTTGGGTTTTCTGACCTGAGTGATGGAAAATCACTCAAAACATGAAAAAAGTGGGTCTATGGGTTTACATGGTGCTCTTAGCTTGAAAATGAGCACCTACATGACTGAAACTGATTATTTGGCCCACTTTTATTACAAAACCATTTTTTCCAATTAAACTATTAAAAAATAGCCTAAGTTTTGGAAAATTAAATTTTAATAAAAAACACTGAAAAAATTAAAAACCTAGGGGGACTTACACATGTTTATATATTGACACATAGACTCTAATAACCTCAATAGGCCTAAATGCCAAGCCGACCACCCCAACTTTGGAGGTATTGAGGGAAAAACTCAAAAATTATCAGTCGTTTATTCAACAACCAATAATAACCAAGGGAAAAAACACCCTAGGATGATCGGATTGACAAATAAAGTCTAAGAGACCGAGTCTTTTACAGACACTGTCATGCTAGAACATTTATTACAACTCCCCCAAGGGGGTATGAACATGTGATATAGTATAACAAAGTTTCCCAAAAGCAAGACTGGAGGTCTTCTGAAGTCCGAACAAGTTATCCTTGTCTGATTCACCAGGCTCACTTGATAATAAACCACTAAGTACAACTTAGGTGGTAACACGTAGTATTCCCAGATTTCAAGGAGAAGATTGGGAAGTACCAGCTGAACATTTGCTGGATTTTCATGACTTCATTCATCGGTTGCAAATTGTGCATGAAGATGTTCAAATTAAACTATTTTGGTATTCAGTAGAGGGGATTTCTTGTGATTGGTACCGATCCTTTCCTATTGTTGGTATCATCTCTTTTGCATATTTTCATGCTACTTTTCTTAGGTCCTACTAAGAAAAATGGTACAAGGACCGGATTGCAATTACAACCAAATTTGGATCACATCACTTTTCATCAATTTAGCCTAGTCATGTCGTTGATCATATCATAGTTGTCACCATCAAATCTTCAAGTCTACTCAAGTATACAAAATTCTCATGTTTGTAAATCATCTTACATTTATATGCCTCTCACAACCATGTCATCAAGCATGTCTTCAGTACATCAACACTTATCTTGACCTTTGTCATGTCTTTTCCTACTTGTCTTTGTCACAAGATCATCACTAGTCATTGACTTTGGTCATCAACATACATATCCTCAACTCATGTATTAAGTCCATTATTTAACACAGTCTGCTCATCTCTTTCAAGTTAAAACTGTCTGCTCAAATCTATCAAGTTAATAGTCAAGTTAACACAGTCTTCTCATCATATCAAGTCATCAATCAAATATTTCTACCATTATCTTCAGCTCATTCCATCACTCTCTGTACCAAACACTTCCCTAGATCATCATTTGGTCCATCATATATACCCTCAATCAAGCTCATATATCAAAAATAAAAATTAACTTTATCATGCTGATGTTGAATCATGTCTTTATAAACCAACTTTCCTTCATCATCAAACATGTCTCTAGCTAACCTATAAAAGATAAAAATGTCTTACTTCTTCTGTTGCTGCTATGCTACTCTCACCGAACTGTTCTCATATTTCTCATACCACAAAAACATAGCTCCTCTGTCTACTGCCTTAATACACAGTCCAAAAATTAGATAGAGTTGCTCCACAAATTTTGCCTCAATAGGCTATCTGAATTTCAGAGCTCTTACCACTAATTCTCCACATTCTGAAATATATATCAATCAAAGTATATAATCGTGATCCCATGACTTCCCAATTGACCCGCAAGGGGAAAGAGATGTGTGGTAGGAGTAATTAGAAAATGAAGAAGTTAGCTATTTTTGCATTGTATCATTAAACAAAAGATAGAGTCCATTATTGTAAAATCGGAATTGGTTATTTTAGCCTTCGATCTATAAAAAGCATGGATTGAAAATGTAAAATGAGTAGTGTGTGTGTAGACCGAGATATGTAGACAGAAAAAGACAGAGATATGTAGATGGAGAATGGATAATGAATAAGAACAATTGCACTGCTTAAATGCTGGTTTCTTTGAATTAAACAGAGGTCAAATCATACAATGTTATTCCTATTATCTTAAGTAATGGAGTATATGTTTCTTTAGATTGTAATCAATTTATTTTCAAGTGTCATTATTTTCTTCATTATAAATCATGGTTGCAGCTTAGAAGTTAGTATGTAAGTCGTTTAAGGACTTGTGGCTTTCTTGGAAATGATCCACCAAGAAGACCATAAGCCCTTCTTTTGTAAATCTAGTTCTTGTATATTGTTATTTTCTGTTTTTATTAAAAGGAAGAATTGTAGTTAGTAAGATTGTTAAGTGGCTGTAAAAATAGATTTATAGATGTTTGAAATCAGTCATTTTATTGTGTGATAATTATGGAATAATGTGCATAGTATTGTTAGTTTAGAACCGAGCTCAGGTATTAGGGTAGGTTGATTTAAAAATATTGTTTTAAATACTTAGTATTGTAGGTCTGATTTGTTTTTGCTGTAGATTCAAATTCTAGTTTAAAATCTTACATTAAGTCTGTAAAACTAGGTTCCCAAATGAAATAAACTTAATTATATTTTCTTTTAAATTATAGAACCTCTAGATTGCATCCATTTTTATTATGATTTGAGTTTTAAGTTAATTCAGTTCTATCTTTAAGATTAATTACATATATTTATTTTGCAAATTACATTTATTTTATTGTAGTTTTAAAATACAAGTTAATTTAGGAATAATTTCAATTACAGAAGCAATCCATTTTAAAGATTAAGGTGACTAGGTAAGCTCTACGCTAATATTAAAATTTTTAAAATACAATTCACTAATTTAATAAGATCTCTACAATAATAATAAACTTACTCTGTTTTCTCTGTTAATATTTAGTTTCCGTTCATCTGGTCCTAGTTCACTTTCTGTAACCTATTCTGTTTTCTGTGTTAATATAGTAGTTTTCTGTTTATTTAAGTTTCTAAATTATGTTAAAAAGTTCTTTGGTATTAGGATTGTTTTGAAGTTAGTTTAAAAAGTATTTTCATTTCTGCAACTATAATAGAACATGCAAATGAATGTTTTGTAGATCTTAGATGTGAGAGTATTTAGTTAGTATTAGGATTTTACATTTGACTAAGTTTGAAGGTTAATAGATTAGAAATCTTAGTATCAAGCATTTTGAATCATCCCTAGATTGGAATAAGTCAGCTTAGAGTAGATTAGTTTAGGACAGGCCCTTAATCCTGCATATATAGTGTTTGAATCTCACAAGCTACCTTCCTGGGTTGACAAATTAAGTGTTGTATTAGATAGTGCATATTTTTCCCAACAATTATTCATCTTGGATATATCTACACTTTCATAGGCTTGGGTAGTGTATCCCTTGCGAACCTTGGGATATGTGCTCCTTTGCAATGAGTAATTCAATTGAGAGATTGTGAGACCGTTTAGTTGGATATTGAGGAAGAGAACACTAGTTATTCTCATGGAGGTTAATGCATCCATTAAATTCTATTTACAGGTCTAATATGAGCTACAATATGGTGTGTTTGAATCCCAAGTTGATATGGTAGAATCAAGTAGCGGAAGTATTCCAAGTGCAATGTGTTTTAGCTAGTGAAGAGTGGGAATTGAAGGATTGTGCCCCCTATGATCTATAAAATATATTCATGTGAAATAAATGGGATGTAATACGATGTAATTTTTTCCATTTCTCTGATCCAATAGTAAAATATCCCTTTCTTACTCTCAATCACTTTACTTCTGCCTCTATATTAAAATTTTTAGTGAATGTTGGACATACTACAAGTTTTACATTATTTGACTATTGAGTGCATCCCTAAAAGTATGATTGAGGAATTTTTATGTTAAATGACATATATATGATCTCATAGATAAATTTTATTGCAGAATT
This sequence comes from Pseudotsuga menziesii, assembly GCA_001517045.1. Taxonomy (NCBI): domain Eukaryota; kingdom Viridiplantae; phylum Streptophyta; class Pinopsida; order Pinales; family Pinaceae; genus Pseudotsuga; species Pseudotsuga menziesii. Next base: position 57,774 of record LPNX010294172.1, read on the forward strand.
TGTGACCTTTGAATGCCATTTGAAATTAATTGTTTTCACTGCTAGGACTATTGTTGAGAAATTTGACAATTTTTCAGTGTCGATGAGTTTAAATATTATAATATTTGCTTCTAAGAATTTATTTGAAGGTCCATTCATATATATATATATATATGAAGTAATTAAACCCATCCCAATTCACATAATAGAATTGAGGGATCCTCTAATTCCATTCGAAAACTGCCTCCTTCACTAGTCCAAGTTTTGATCTTGCACCAAGTCACCAATTTAACTGTCTAATATTTGTTTTTAAAGTCAAGTAATGTCCATAGAAGGTTGGGGACATTTAAGCTATTATTCCAGTGGTCCATTTCTTTTCAGTGGTGCACCAGAAGTGGAAGAGTCCCAATAATTCCAAGGGAAATTGCCTTTGTTCATTTGGTTTACACAAATGGTCTTCCCATGTGTGATGAGATTTGGAATGTTCCTAATGTTGAAACTAATCTATTAGTTTTTCGGTGTCTAGAATATCCTCTTTGTGTTTAATTTTCTAGTTTTTGAGTTAATGTTCCTAGAACTGGGTTTGGGTACATTATAAAGTAGTAGTAGTGGTAGTAGGGTTCTCTTCCTACTCAAGTTCTTACATAAAAACTTCAGCATTAGTTGTCTCTTATCTGTCTAGTTATTGTGTGGAAGCCACATGGGTAAGAATGGGAGGTTATATTTCAGCTAGTTCAAGACCCATTGACCTCATCCTCCTCCTTGGAAGAAATTCTATGAATTATGTGACTGGTCTTTCGCTGCTCTTTAACAGAGTAGGCATCAAGGATATTCTTCTTCTATAACATAGGGTTGATACTCTTTATTTGGAGAATTTTATTCAATAATCTCTATGTGTTGAGTATGTTTGCCATTGATTCCAAAGGATTTCATTAATGACAAAGGAAATGACATGCCATGTATAATGATCTGACATGTGTGATGAGGTTGAAAACCAATATGATGATGTTCTATTACTCTCATAAATTCATTGCTACAAATTGAAACCATTATGTAAAAGTATGGAAACTTGCTGAAACTCTTGTTGAAACTCTGAAAACTTGACTAAGTATAAATTATTATTAATCTGCCTCAGGGGCCTCTGTAAAATACATGGCATCTTCTGTATTTGATGAATTAAATCATTCCGAGGATATAAACATATAGAATGTTATATTGTGCATCTAACCATATGATTGGTTTGTCAATACAGTATCTGAAGGTGAAGTTATAAGTCTGCCAAAAGTGATTTCTGTCATTTTTTGCACTATTTCAGTTTTGGTAAATATGCCTAAGTGGCCTCAGTAAAATGCCCACCATATTTTGTAGGATACTGATAAAAATTATATGAGACCATAATGTTTTAAATTTTTTATGCGTTCATCTAACGATGGTACCAGTTCCCCTAAAACATGTTTGAAGAAAAATTTACAGGTCCACCAAAATGAGGTTTCAAACTGTTTTGGGAAATTTGCTAAAAATTGACTTACCATTGAAAAATCAGTCTAAGATTCCCTAGTAAAACGCCCACCATATTTTGTAGGAAACTGATAAAAATAATATGACACCATTATGATGTAGCTTGTTGATGTGTGCATCTATCCATGGTCTTATTTAGATCCTAAAATATGCTTGACTACAAAGTTATAGGTCTTCCAAAACATGGTTTCAAGTTGTTTTGCACCAGTTCATGAAAATACATGTTTCCATAATGAAGAGATGCATTGGTGAAAAGGTTTTAATAAAGGAACAAGATGATGAAAAGACACAATGGTTCAAAGACATGATGAAATAAGTATTTAAACAGAAGTTTGAAGTGGAAGAAAGTGGTCTAAACAATCTAGATCAATGTAACAAGAAGAGAAGACAAAGAGAAATGAAGTGAAGAATAATTAGTAATAGAATTGAAGAAAAATATCAAATTAGGGAGGTTTTAAAAGGCAAATAAATAGAATATCTGTGAGTAGGGTACCTCATGAAAAGATGTGGACAAGAAAGTTCGATTACAAATATTTAGAGGAAACAAAGATTTCAAGCATCAATGAAGTTTCCAAAGATGATAGTGTTGGAGATAAGAATGACATCCATTATGATGGAAAAAAAGACAAAGATGTAAAATAATACACTGATGGTGATGGTGAAGAAGAATATAATGATGATGGTGTAACTAAAAAATAATGTCTTTTATAAAATCTCTCATGACATAGAAAAGAATCCTAAAATTAGCATTAGAAGGGATCATATAATCAGCGGGAGTTAATATCAGAAAATTGGAATTGGTATTTGAATATGATTAATATCATTTGGTAGAAAATTCTAAAATCTATCTTCCTCAAAATACAAGAAGAAGAGTAGAAATGACAAATTGAAGAAGAATAATTTGCTAGAGATCATCTATGTGCAAAGTGAAGTACACTTAATAGCTGAAGTATAGTAAAGTCAAAAGCAAAATTATGATAAATATAATGATTATAAAATAAGAAAATAATGAAAAGACTCCTTATGAACTATGGTATGGAAGACGTGCCTCAATCAAATATTTCAGAGTGTTTGGCAACAAGTGCTACATAAAGAGAAATGAGGATGACCTTGGTAAGTTTGAATCTATAATTGATGGGGCAATATTTTTAGGATATCCATCCACCAAGAAAGTGTATATATGTTACAATCAAAGTCTATACAAAATCATAGAAAGTGCAGATGTAAGAGTAGATGCCATGAAACCAAGAAGAGTAAGAAGCCAAGATAATGGTTAAAGAACAAATGAAGAAGAAGAAAACGAAGTCTCAAAAAATAATGAAAATGTTCATGATGAACAAGAAGAAGACGAGGAAGAGAAAAGAGAAGAAAGTGAAGATGAGGACTCTCCAAGACCTGATACAAGAGATAGATCTAGAAGGATACAAAAGAATCATCCTGAAACACAAATCATAGGTGACAGATGCTGGAGACAGTACAAGAAGGAAACACATGTTTAATGAACAAACCTTACTATCAGTGGTGGAACCTAAGAACCTCATAGAAGCCAACAAAGATGATAATTGCATCAAGGCCATGAGTGAAGAATCAGAGCAAATTGAGAAGATCCAAACTTTAGAACTTGTCCCAAGATGTGAAGGAAATAATGTTATTGGGACCAAATGGATCTTCAAGAACAAGTTAAATGAAGATGGTGAAGTAATAAGAAACAAGGCTGAAGTGGTGTGTAAGGGATATGCTCAAGTGGAAGGTATTGAATTTGAATAAAATTTTTCCCCTCAGAGAAAGACTTGAAGCAATCACGATGTTCTTGGATTTTGCATGCTACAAAAACTTCGAAGTATATCAAACGAATGTTAAATCTACATTTATGAATGGAAATATTGAAGAAGAAATCTATGTTGAACAACCTGAAGGTTTTCTCTTATCATAAAGCAGAGATTATGTTTGCAAACTGAAACATGCACTCTATGGCCTCAAACAAGATCCAAGGTCATGGTTCTGAACACTTGACAACTACTTGAAGCAACGAGGATATAGAAGAGTGGTCATTGGCAGTAATATCTACATAAAGTTTTAAAATAAGAATATGATCATAGTTTCTGTCTATGTATATGATAACATATTTGGAAGTGATATACAAATCATGAGTGTAAATTTTTCCTTAGACATGAAGAAATAATTTGAAATGTCTTTGTTGGGTGAATTAACATTCTTCTTGGGATTACAAATTTCTCAATTAGGAAAAGGGATCTTCATTTCTCAAACCAAATACATTAAAGACATGCTTAAGATCTTTAAGGTGGAAGACTCCAAGCATGTTAGTACTCCTATGGACACTAGTTGTAAATTAATAAAGGATGACGAGTCTTTGGAAGTACATCATACCATGTATAGATCTATGATAGGAAGTCTACTATAAGTGACAATTACAAGACCGGATGTGATGCAAGTTGTAGGATTGGTTTCCATAATCCAATCATATTCCAAAGAAACACACGTGAAAACAATGAAAATAATTCTTAAATATTTGAAAGGTACTATAGATTATGGTTTATAGTACCCAAGAGATCAAGACTTCACTTTAAAATCATTCACTGATGCACATTGGAAAGGAAGTGTTGATGAATGAAAGAGTATTAGTAGAGAATCATTATACTTGGGAGACTGTTTGGTATCATGGATAAGAAAAAAACAATCCTCCATTGCACTATCTATAATAGAAGTTGAATACATTGATGATGCATCATGTTGCACTCAAGTCATTTGGATGAAAAAAACATTGGAATACTTACATGTAAAGTAGGATCATCCAATAGTGATAAATTGTGACAATGCTAGTGCCATAAACATATCAAAAAACCCTGTTATGCACTCCAAGACATATTAATCTTGCACATTGATATAGGAACAAAGCATCAATCTCATTAAAGAATAATCAACAAATAACTCATGAAATGGTGTTAATCGGAACCGGAATGGTTTCCTCTTTGTATATTCAATAAACAATGAATAGTTACAATAACAATGTCAAGTAATAGCTTAAATCCATGAGGAATTCGAATACCTAAGGAGGAAATTCGAATTCAATGAATGAGTGTAGCTTAACTGACTCTAAATCATTGGTTCACACTCAGTTAACCACTTGAACAAAACCCTAATTGACTCACCAAACCATAACTGAAGTTGGAGTGCAATAAATGACTGAATCTCAACTGAAGGAGATCAAACACATGTCATAGCAAGCCAACCATTAAGTGCTAGTGCTCCATGACTTCAATGAACCCCGATGAGGTTAATTGAAGTTGAACTAACCATCAGAAGTTGGTGGAGGTGCCCTGTTGACTCCAGATCATTAAATAATAATAAATAATCATTAAATAATATATTTAATGAGAGGAGGCACCTTAACCGACTAGTTGAACTGATTGTAACCACCAGTTAGCAATTAGGTGCATTAATATCACTGAGATCACCCCTAGAGTGCTCCAGTTAGCCTCCTTGACTGTAGGAGAAGGATAAGTTAGCCTCCTTGACTATAGGTAGGCGTGGGTGTGACTGGATGATGGAAATTAATGCTCCACTGATGTCAATTAATGTCAATTATACTTAGGATAGTGGTTTAACTAGGCCAATTTGACCAAAAAGAGTGTGTATGATGGTAAATGTCTCCAACACCCCCCCTTAAGCTATACTCAGGAAGAGTTAGAAAACATAAATGCATAAAAATGCTAGGGCCCTGGCAACTAAGGCCATAGGTCACCCTGTACAATGTTGAAACTAAAACAATGCTCAAAACAAACTAAGTGAGGAAAAGAGGGAAAACCCCCCCCTCAAGCTGAACACTGAAAGTAGTCTGGATCACCCTGATGAACTCACCCCCAATAGTGAACAGAGGTAAGTGAACTTATTTTTTGAAAATCTCTTGGTGAAGATGTCTACAATCTGCTCATCAGTCAGGCAGTATTGCAGAATGATGGTCCTGTCATGCACTAACTCCCTGATGTAGTGCATGTGAATATCTACATGCTTGGTCCTCTACCTGGTAACTGGATCCATGGATATCTTAATAGCACTCTAGTTGTCACAAAAGAGGACAGTGGATGAAGTACTACCAAGATCAAACTCAGAAAGAATGCCTTGCAACCAAACTGCTTGGATGCAAGCATTCACCGCTCCTCGATACTTGACCTCTGCTGAAGATAGTGCTATGGTAGCCTGATTTTTGCTTGACCAGCAAATAGGGCCACCAAAAAACATGAATACATATCCAGAAGTTGACTTCTGATCAACAGAATCACCCGGCCAATCGGAATCTGTGTATCCAACCAGCTCTAGCTCGGAGTCTGCAGGATAGTGAATGCCGTAGGTCCTGGTTCCCCGAATATACTGGAGGATCCTCTTGGATGCCTTCCAATGAAGATAATGAGGCTTCTGCATGTATCTTGATACAACATTCATGGCATAACAAATATCAGGCCTAGAATGTGTCAAGTACAACAGGCTACCAATCAGCTGTCGATAGATAGTGCAGTGCGTGGGAGGTGTGTGTTTTCCTTCTTCAAGGCTGATCCATGAAAGGAAAGGGAATGGTGCAGGCCTACATTCAACCATGTTAAACTTGAATAATAGTTCTGGAATGTATTTGGACTGAGTGATCATAATCCCATCATAATTTTGCTCGATTTTGAGCCCCAAAAATTGTTTTAGAAGCCCCAAATCACTCATTTCAAAGGCATTGTGGAGAGTAGTTTTGATGGCTGAAATGGGGGCAACTGTGCTACCTGTGATTAGTAGGTCATCAAAATATAAAAAAATGATAATTAGATGACCATAATTCTGCTGTAAACACACATTTGGATCTGATCTACATCTCTGAAAGTTTTGCAAGAGAAGGAAGGCATCCATCTTGGAATACCACTCTCTTGGGGCCTGTTTTAACCCGTATAATGAATTCTTTAGCTTGCAAACCAAAGATGGATCAGTGATGTAGTCCTCAGGATGCTTCATGTATATCTCCTCATGAAGATCTCCATGCAGAAAGGTTGACTTAACATCTATGTGATGCACCTCCCAGTGCTTTGATGCTGAAATAGCCAAAACAAAGCGGATGGAGTCCATTTTTGCAACTGGTGCAAAGGTCTCATGGTAGTCCACTCCTTGAACCTGAGAGAAAAATTTTGATACCAGCCTTGCCTTATATTTGTAGGTGCTTCCATCAGAAGCAACCTTTGTCCGAAACACCCACTTGCATTGAACCAATTTCCTTCCCGGAGGAAGAGAAGCTAGCTCCCAAGTAGTGTTTTTCTGAAGAGAACTCATCTCTTCATCCATGGCAACTTGCCATATCGGATCATTTAGAGCATGGTAGTAGGATTTTGGATCTGAAATAATCATCAAATATCAAGTTTTGGACAGCAAATTATCATAACAAGAGAGTGCAATACCTGCTCTTTGGAAATCAGACCGGGTTCTCCTTGGATCATCCGGATTTCCAATGTTGTCTCCTGCGGAGGAGAGTGCCTGTTGGGCCCATGTAGGAAGATGATTTTGCACTTTAGGTTCTGATTAAGAAGCTTATTATTGCTGCACACTGATATCAGAAATCAGAGGATCCAAATTAGGGTCATCACCCCCAATTTCATCATCCAAATATTCAGTGGAATAGGAAGGAAATTCAACAGTTTTCTCCTTCACTAGTTCCACCTCCTGAAGAGGCTCATCGAACTTGACACTTCTCTTGATGATGATATGTTTGGTCTTGATATACAGCAGCTTGAATCCTTTAGATTCATCAGGTTACCCAATAAAAATAAATTCTATGCTCTGCGATTGCAAAGCCCTTCTTTTATCAAGCAAAATCCGGGCCCATGCAGTGGACCCAAACACCCGTAGGTTCGACACATCTGGCTTGTGTCCGAAGTATGCTTCGAAAGGAGTATTTACTTTCATAGATGAATGTGGAACCCTATTCTCAAATGTATGCTGCAGCATTCATGGCTTCAGCCCACAAATTTGCAGCAAGCTTCTTTGACTCCAACATACAGGTGGTCATCTCCTTGAGAGACTGGTTCTTCCTTTCCGCTACTCCATTCTACTGGGGAGTGTAGGGAATTGAACTTGAATACCTATTTGGGAGAATATGTTAAAAAACTCATTACTGACATACTCCCCTCCATTATCAGATCTCAATATCTTGATCTTAAGCCCAGAGGCATTTTTGATCAAGGCCTTCAATTCATAAATTTGTTCACATACTTCTGATTTCTTTTTGAGAAAGAAAACCCATGTATACCTTGAAAAATCATCAATAAAAGTAAGGAGATACCTTGATCCATTCATGAATGTGATAGGCATCAGACCTCTGATATCAGAATGTATCAGCCCCAATATGCTTGTAGCTCGGTTTTCCTTCCCCCGATCGAACTTGTGCTCAGGGTGTTTTCCAATCACACAGCCCTTGCAGACTCCCGTGGTTTCCTTGATGACCGGGAGGCCTTAAACCATGGAGTTTTTCTGTAATTGCTGCAAATATTTGAAATTAAGATGGCCAAACCTCTCATTCCATAGCCTACTAACCTCATTTCCATGAGTTAGCAGACCGGTGGGATTTGCATCCGCAACAAAGTGAGAGAACTCATAGGCTTTTGCATGATGGTTTGCAAGGCCTTTAGCAATGAGTTTCCTGGATGCAATTTCTGTTATCTCAACATCATTTGGGCTGAAAGAGACTCTCTTAGGAATTCCTGTATGTGTCATCTGATAGACACTAAAGAGATTTGCTGCTAGAGATGGTACATACAAAACATTAGAGAAAAAACCATTTTCTAGATCTACAATACCTTGTCCTTCGGAAATGATGGTGGAGTCATCTCCCATGTGGATGGGGATGGATTTTCTGGTCTCCAAGGATGAAAAGGAGTCTTTTTCAGCCATCATGTGATTCAAAGCTCCACTATCAATCAGCAGTGCTTTGGACTTCGAAGTGCTTTCCATGAGGGCATGACCTTTCTCATGTTGTGGTTCCCGATCTTGGTGATCTCTCCTCCGAAAGCTCTCCGGAAGATTGATGTGATTCCTCTCAAGGAGAGAGGTTGCTTCATCAAGATTTTTCTTCATGCAGGCATGTTTAGTGTGAAAACCCTTCCCGCAGTAAGAACACCTGAATTTTTCTTTCCCATTGTGCCCTTTTCCTTTGTTCTTCCTTGAGCTGGAATATTCATCATGTTGCCGGTTTTCAACTCTAGGCTTGGGAGCATCAAATTTAGTTTTATGATTTTTCTGCTGCTTTCCTTTACCCTTCAGATCTTTGGCCCCCGAGATATGGAGGGCTTGATCATGGGAAGATCAGATGATCCCCATCTAGACAAGCTTGTCATGTTCATTAGTTAGGGACTCAATGAAGGTATTGAGTGTAGGCATCTTCCATCCGGGGGTTGTGAGCTTCCCCGCATGGAATTTAGAAACAAAAACTGAATAATCAGCCCCGAGTTTGGAGAGGATGGCAAGGATGAGTTGATCATCCTCCTTCTACACCTTGCATTGATTCAAGAGTAAAACAATATGCTTGAACTTTGTAAAGAAATCATTCAGAGTCTCGAAATTGGAGGGTTGGAGAGACATGAGTTCATTTTTGAGTTGGTAAAATCTCAAGTCATCATGCTTTCCATATAGAGATTCCAATTTGTCCCATATTTCTTTTGGTGTCTTCAGATCCGTAAGATGGAAGAGAAGGTCTTCGAAAATAGAGATGCACAAGAAACTGAAGGCTTCATCCTTCTTGTTCAATAATCTTGGTTTTTCTATGGTGGATCCAGGCTCAACTTTAGTGTCCATGGAGACTCTATGGAGTCCTTTGGAGTGCAACTGAATCTCCATTTTATTTTTCCATGTGTGGAAATTGTATGGAGTCAAGAGATCTACTGAGGAGGCCATCTGGATATGCTGTAGCGAATGCTTTACTTGTAGAAACCTGAAAATCAAAACAGAAGGGGCAAAATAAGGTCAGACAGCCTGCACATTCTAGGATTTCATCACACCCAACATAGTCAATCAAGCAAGCTTGATCAACAATTTCTTTACTTGGGATATTGAGTGGTAAGCCTTGGCTTCTGGTGCAATGCTGGAATTTTGAGCTATTGCTCACTTTTCATGGAGAAATCTATCAAAAAGATTGTTTTTGAGAGATAGTTCTCTATCCCGTTGTATGCTTTGATACCATATTAATCTTGCACATTGATATAGGAACAAAGCATCAATCTCATCAAAGAATAATCAACAAATAACTCATGAAATGGTGTTAATTGAAACCGGAATGGTTTCCTCTCTGTATATTCAATAAACAATGAATAGTTACAATAACAATGCCAAGCAATAGCTTAAATCCATGAGGAATTCGAATACCTAAGGAGGCAATTCAAATTCAATGAGTGAGTCTAGCTTAACTGACTCTAAACCATTGGTTCACACTCAGTTAACCACTTGACCAAAACCCTAATTGACTCACCAAACCATAACTGAAGTCGGAGTGCAATAAATGACTGAATCTCAACTAAAGGAGATCAAACACATGTCATAGCAAGCCAACCATCAAGTGCTAGTGCTCCATGACTTCAATGAACCCCGATGAGGTTAACTGAAGCTGAACTGACCATCAGAAGTTGGTGGAGGCGCCCTGTTGACTCCATATCATTAAATAATAATAAATAATCATTAAATAATCATTAAATAATATATTAAATGAGAGGAGGTGCCTTAACTAACTGGTTGAACTGATTGTAACCACCAGTTAGCAATAAGGTGCATTAATATCACTCAGATCACCCCCGGAGTGCTCCAGTTAGCCTCCTTGACTATAGGAGAAGGCTAAGTTAGCCTCCTTGATTTTAGGTAGGCATGGGTGTGACTGGATGATGGCAATTAATGCTCCACTGATGTCAATTAATGTCAATTATACTTAGGATAATGGTTTAACTAGGCCAATTTGACCAAAAAGAGTGTGTATGATGGTAAATGTCTCCAACAAGACAAAGCACATCCTTATAAAAGATCACTTTTTGAGGGATAAAGTATCACAGAAGGTGGTGAAACTGGAATATGTTGATACAAGGTAACATATAGTTGATAGCTTCACTAATACACTACCCAAAGAAGCATTTAAACATTTTAGACAAAAGTTGGGAGTAATCTCCCTACAATAGATATAGAAAAAAAAGAAAAATATGCATTATGTCAGGGGGGAGTCATGTTGACAGGGGGAGATGTAACACCTTGGTTTTGAACCGATTGCATTAAATGTACATGATGTATATATTGTAATGAATCGTGGTGTGGAGGTAAAGGCAAAAGCCCCACCATCGATTTAGTTGTGTTATGTTTCGACGAATGGAATCGTTGCTGATGGTCTATCATGGTATATGGCATATAATAAGTTTTGTCATCATGTAAATATGAATCTTTAATTAAATAACCCAACCAGCTACATTCACGGCAACTAAATTGAGATGGGGCATGATTCTCATAAGGATAAGGGGGGGGGGGATGTCAAACCTTGGGCTATGGGGGAAAATCCATGTGTCACCACCCTGTTTGAATTGCTCAACTTTCCTTCTCTTATCCAACCACCATTAAAAAGTTTTGCTGTTAGTTGGGGCAGTTATGGCTGGGGAGTGGAGTGTGGCAGGACTATCAGTCCTTTCCCACATGCACACTCCACCAGCGGGTTGACCCTCACGTTGGCAAGGAAACAACCACCACCATCACTCGAGGGGACTCTCCACTCTCTCCACGAAGGTGCTGTGAACACTCCCGCACTTCTGACTCACCATTCTCCATTATCGCCCATCCTCACACAAGGAAAAATGCCCTGTGTCTCATGCAGAGGAATTCTTTTTCTGTTTGGTCTCACACAGCCAGGAGAGGGAGCCGTTTCAACTGTCATTTGCGTTTTCCATAGAGAGGTATCTGGTGTTTTTCCATCCGTATTTTGGGAGCCAGTGTAAATTTCTCTCACGCACAGGTTGGGAGGCTGATTTTCCTTCCCCATTGCGATCTGTGTAAGTCTTCCCGGTGGCTTCATTATTGAGAACGGACTGTTGTTTCCCCACATTGCTGGTGGTGTCTGTTTTACATTTTGGGATTGCTGTAGGTTGTGGCCAAGAATGACTCATGAGTTGTTTTCCTTGCCCAAGCTGTGAATCACTTGTGTGATTGCGTGTATGCAGTGGTTGGTCTTGAGACTGTGTTGGGAGCAGGGATGGGGGCTTGGTTTGCTTGATAAACCTGGTGTGTTTGGAAACCACACTAAACCTGGTGTGTTTGGAAACCACATAGATAGAGCTAGAGAGCCAGATTTCTTCTCCACAACCCCTGAATGGCATGGGAAGGGAAGTCAGGGCCTGAGGGACTGTGTAGCAGAGAAGGGACTGATTCCTTGTGTTTGGTGTGTGTGGATGTCTTAGAAGTTAGGCTAGTTCTGGTGTAGGTGTTCCTAGCTCTGTAATGGGCTCACCAGCTTAGCATTTAGCCTTTCCCAGCTCCTTGATGGCCTGATAAACCTGACCATGTTGGCTTGGCTATCTTGTTGATGGCCTGATAAACCTGACCATGTTGGCTTGGATTTCTTGTTGATGGCTTGATAAACCCAACTGTGTTGGCTTGGCTGTGTTTTGTGTATCCTTGGCTATGTGTAAGCCTTCTTGTTCCTTGTTCCTTGGGGGAGTCATGCCCATATCGGGGGTGGCATCATTGCTGAGAGATTTAGGAGCATGCTATCCTATGGTTGGGTGGAACATTGCAGCGACGTAGCTGGTTGCGGGATGAGTTCTTTATAAGATAAGTAATCTTGTCTATTTTACTTCTGCAATCATATTTGCTGTTAATAAATTTTGATGAACATGTTGAATGCTTGTATGAATGTATGTTTGCTTCCACTGTATGATAAATAATCATGTATGCATGTTCTAGTTCAAAGCATTTTGTTTCAACATTTTTGTACATACATGTTCATAGGGCGGTTTCCCGGATGGTTAATGCCATGGTAGCGTCCTCTCCATCGGTCAGAGGGTTGGGGACATTACAGGAGATTTCAAAAGGAGACCTTTGTCATTAATGTCAAATGGGGAGAAAAATTAATAGTTGTTTCCATCAATGCCAAAGGGGGAGTATGTTGAGTATGGTTTCCATTGATGTCAAAGGAGTTAATTAATGACAAAGGAAATGACATGACATGTATTATTTTGTGACATGTGTGATGAGGTTGCAAAGTCACATGATGATGTTCTTGTCCTCTCATGAAGTCATTGTTACAATTTGACACCATTTTGTTAAACTATGGAAACTTGCTGAAACTCTAAAAATTTGACTAAGTATAAATTCTTCTTAATTTGCCTAAGGGGCCTTTGTAAAATCCATGCCATATTCTGTATTTGATGAATTAAATGATTTTGAGGATATATACATATAGATTGTTGTATCGTGCATCTAACCATATGATTTTTTTTTCAAGATAGTCTCTGAAGGTGAATTTATTAGTCTGCCAAAAGTTCTTTCTGGCATGATTTGCACTGTTTCAATTTTGGTAAATCTGTCTAAGTGGCCTTAGTAAAATGCCTGCCATATTTTGTAGGATATGGATAAAACTTATATGATACCATCAGGGTTCAAATTGTTGATATGTACATCTTACCAAGTTACAAGTGTGCCAAAATGAGGTTTCAGACTGTTTTGGGAAATTTGCTGAAAATTGACCGACTATTGAAAAATTGGTCTAAGTTGCCTTAGTAAAATTTCCGCCATATTTTGTAAGAAACTAATAAAAATAATCTGAGACCATCATGATGTATCTTGTTGATGTGTTCATCTGACAATGGCCTTATTTCTCCTAAAACAGGTTTTCAAGCTATTTTGCTCCATTTCATGAAAAGAAACGTTTCCATAATGAAGAGATGCACCGGGTGAATAGGTTTTAATGAAGGGACACGATGATGAAAAGACACAATGGTTCAAAGACATGATGAAATAAGTATTTAAACAAGAGTTTGAAGTGGAAGAAATAGGTATCAACAATCCATATCAATATAACAACAAGAGGAGACAAACTTCCTGTTACAATAATCAAACCCATAGTATTACCCACTTAGACATTAATTCATTTATTTTTGTCTTATTTGCCTAGTTCATGAGTCCCACCATGTGCAAGTTGCTAATTGCCTATCCATAGAGGTCAAACTTGCCATCCTTGACTCATGTAGTGCTTGGGAAATCCTTAGGAATCAAATCTGCTTTATTCCTGGCCTCCTAGGCGCCCTTCTGCTTTTTCTGCTTTATTGCCTGCTTTTTCAGTGTTTTAAGGCACATAGGAAAGCAAGACTAGGTGAGGTGAACTTGTTTTTTGCCCCTTTCATCCTCCAATATTTTTCCATGAAAAATCATGTATGAGCTACCATTCCACCACTCATTAGCTTGCCCATGCGCCCTTGCCAATTCATGAGCCTCATGACAGATTTGGGATCAGCTTTTTACACCTATGGGGGATTTGCCTATTTTGGGTAAGCCTGCTTTATGATAGTTTTGGATGCCTCCTTATGCATTCGATCTCTTGATGTATTCTATATATTCAGCAACCTATGTTATTACAGGGTTGGCTATTGTACACTTATTTAATATAATTTTGTGTTACAGCTCCATATTCAGTCTCCATTGTTAGCAATTTTGCATGATCAATTGATAATTGTTGTGGGTAAAATTAATCTACTGCTGGCCTAAATTTATACATGGTATCAGAGCCATTTTAGGTTGTTACTCTCCTTCAAAAATTGTTTTGCAGGTTCGACATCAAGACTGGGAGCCTTCTATTGACAGCCGGGACAGATTTTCTAAAGCTATGGATTCACAGAAAACTATCTTGACTCCTTTCAACTATTTTGAATAGAAAGCAGAGATGGAGATCTTGTTGAGAGAGAAAGGCCTCTACAGGGTGACTATGGCTACAAAAGCAGAGCCCAATGCTGCTGCAGAGAAGATCAAATGGCACAATCGGAGAGATGAGGCCTATGGCCTCCTATGTCTCAGTATTTCCCGAGACCTCCTTTTCCATCTCGATGGATTAACTACACCAGATCAAGTATGGGAGAAGATTTATGATCTTTTTGGAAAGACAGATGAGATGATGGGACATCAGATCGAAAATGAGCTGATTTCTCTGAGTCCCAGTAGCTTTGAATCCCTGCAGCTATATTTCTCCAAGTTCAAAGCACTAGTTTTGCAGCTGAAGTAGTGTGGTATCGAAAAGAAAGATGATCAGCTCATATTGGCCATCCTCTTGAAGCTAGGACCTGACTACTTAGTCTTTGTTTTGACCTTCTATGCCACAAAACTCATAGCTCGAACCTGGAAGATGCCTAGCCTTGCAGATTTCATGGAATCTCTCACACAAAGAACAGGACAAGCTGGTGATGATGGGCACCATCAAACCATCCAAAGATCAAGCTTTGATTGCTGGAGATTCGAGGGTGGATTCAAAAAGAAAAAAGA
>LPNX010294172.1:75235-187695 GCA_001517045.1 Pseudotsuga menziesii
CTTTGTTGCGAGGCCCTATATTTTTGATTTATTACTCATAAATTCAGGCTTAAGGGGGGGTGTTAGAATAATCAAACCCATAGTATTACCCACTTAGACATTAATTCATTTATTTTTGTCTTATTTGGCTAGTTCATGAGTCCCACCATGTGCAAGTTGCTAATTGCCTATCCATAGAGGTCAAACTTTCCATCCTTGACTCATGTAGCACTTGGGAAAGCCTTAGGAATCAAATATTCTTTATTCCTGGCCTCCTAGGCGCCCTTCTGCTTTTTCTGCTTTATTACCTGCTTTTTCAGTGTTTTAAGGCACGTAGGAAAGCAAGACTAGGTGAGGTGAACTTGTTTTTTGACCCTTTCA
This sequence comes from Pseudotsuga menziesii, assembly GCA_001517045.1. Classification (NCBI taxonomy): domain Eukaryota; kingdom Viridiplantae; phylum Streptophyta; class Pinopsida; order Pinales; family Pinaceae; genus Pseudotsuga; species Pseudotsuga menziesii. The sequence continues at coordinate 75,596 of LPNX010294172.1, forward strand.
TCCTCCACTCTTTCCTCCATGCAAAAGCATGTATGAGCTGCCATTCCACCACTCATTAGCTTGCCCATGTGCCCTTGCCAATTCATGAGCCTCATGACAGATTTGGGATCAGCTTTTTACACCTATGGGGGATTGGCCTATTTTGGGTAAGCCTGCTTTATGCTAGTTTTGGATGCCTCCTTATGCATTCGATCTCTTGATGTATTCTATATATTCAGCAACCTATGTTATTACAGGGTTGGCTATTGTACACTCAGTTAATATAATTTTGTGTTACAGCTCCATATTCAGTCTCCATTGTTAGCAATTTTGAATGATCAATTGATAATTGTTGTGGGTAAAATTAATCTACTACTGGCCTGAATTTCTACACTTCCAATGAAGTGAAGAATAATTAGTAATAGAATTGAAGAAAAAGATAAAATTAGGGAGGTAGGGTGGTGCTAAGGTAGGCTGCGATCTTGCAAGGAGGTTTTATCCTCCTTCTAATAGTGGCTGGAGTACAAGGGTGTTGTAGCATCCTTATCCATTGGTGCAAGTAGAAATATATAGGGTGTTGGTGCATCCTTGTCTATTGGAGTAGGCATAAAACATGGTGTTGGTGCATCCTTTTTGTAGTAGAAGAAACACAATTTTGTAAAAATCATCTTGTTAATGAGTTTGATTTTGCGGTTTTCTCTTTGAGGTTTCCATGATAAAATTTTATGTCCAACTTGTTTGATACACTGTTTATCTTATAATAATTGTTTTAATAAAGTGAAAATAATGAAATAATAATTCACCCCCCCTCTCAGTATTGATACTCTTCCTTTGGATAATTTTCTTCAATAATCTCTATGTCACTATCTGATAAAGAGAGATATAGTGATTAGACCCTAGTTTTTCTTCTACACTTTCATTTTATTCTTCTAGTTCATTTGCTTGGTTAATCACATCTGAGGTTCCTTTCACTTTTGATACTCCCCCTTCTTTTTCTTCACTCTCTTTATTTTTTAATACTTCCTCTTCATCTTTTCCCTCTTCTTTTTGTTGTTCCTCTTTTTCTAGTTCTTCTTAGTCCACTAATTCCTACTCTACTTCTTCCTCATCTTCTTTAGTTAAACCTATGAATTGTCTCCATGTCCCTAGGTATTTATCACAACATCAAGGAATGATAACTTAATTAGGTTGTTATTCATTATTGATTCTATAGGGTCCTTAACTACTCTTGTGAGCTGTGCCATAAGCTTAAGGGTATTCAAAAGAAAATATGGCATGTTTAACAAAACCTGATGTCTTGGGTGCAACAACAACTTAAAATGGTATTAAAAAATTGCTTTGTAGTGGCCCTCACAGGTGATGTGTTTATACATAAAGAGGTCTACATATTTCCATGGTGCAAGTAAGGATTCACGTGAATATCCTTTACCTATATGTTGTATAACTTCTCCTCCTCTTAGAAAAATATTTCGTTTCTTAAGGGAGAAGATTTCTTTGGCCAAACCAACAATCTCCCTATTGGGGAAGCCTCATCACCTAAGATATGGTGTCCTTTGTGACCATAATTTGTAGACCCTTCAATATAGAAACTTACTCATCCAATTTGTGTGAAAATTCCATTGGAACGTCTTTATACAAACCTTGTAACCTTTCAAAATATGTTGTCCACCCTGCATTTTGAAATACATTATATGCCTCCACATTATTTTGAAGTTGTTCTATTGTTTTAGGTTCATGGTGAACTAGTGAACCCCCATTGCTATGAATTACTCAAGATCATACACTTTCTGATACTCAAAGGGTTACGATAATGGAAATGTAGCAAATTCAAAGTTCATGGATGCAGGCTGCAACAAAATATTAATATTGGATATGAAATTTTATATTGGGAAAGTTTCAGGAAGACTTCATCATATTAATTGGGAAACAATTTTCCAAGGATTGACATGCATGAATGTATTGTAAGGTACTGGTTGTGAAAACGACATCCCCCCAACTGATTGCTTGGACGACTATGGCCAAGTGACATGGATAAGTGACAACTATATCCATACACTATAATTATTTTATGAAACAATGGGAGATTAAGGAAGAGCTACACCTAACTTGACTTACCACAAATGTTCATGATGATGGTATGATTAGCAATCAATACTCGTATAATTGGTGGTGACCACCATACATATGGCATGCCATCAACAAAGAAGGTGTCAACATCTTTAATATCAATTGAATTTAGCATATAGAAATATCAAAGGTGGAAGCATCTTGAATTTGGTGCTAAATTTGGAGGAGTTTAGCATGGTGAAGCGATGATATCAAGCATGCTGCTATTGCAGGATTTGTAGTAGTATAAAATACTCAAGGAGTTGCAACACATTTTATTCAAGAAAAAAAATCTGCAGTGAAAAGAGGTTGTTCCTACCATTAGTACAAAATGAGAGATAAGTGACCAGGTGACCAAAACATTTAGTCACCACAGTTTTTTCAAGGGATAAATGACCAAAATTGAAATTTTTTAAGTGAACTAACTAAAAATGGGCAAGATAAATGACCAATTTGGTCACTGAATAAGAACTAAACTAAAAATGGCTAGATAAAAATTGGTCATTTATTTAGTCATTTTTAGTTGTGTCACTCCTACAACAAAAAATTACAATTTTGACAATGAGTTTGTACAATTTACTAAATTTTAACATTGTAGATGGATTTAGAGACCCCTTTCCAAACTTTAACACTGTAGATGGATTCAAAGACCCCTTAATCCATCTACAGTGTTAAATTTTAGTAAATTGTAACACTGTAGTCGATATAATTGGATTCATAGACCCAATCCATTGATGATGATGATGGATCATGATCTTGCTGAGTTTAATCATCATCCTTGAATCACAATGAGGTAAAATTTAGTAAATTGTAACAATACTAATATATCATAGTGTGGTTGACTCAAGTCTTGGATATTTATCATCTTTTCCTCTGGGAATTGTCATGTCATGAAGTTAGTTATATTGTGTCAGGCTCTTAGTATTGGCCGCATTCATATTTTGTTTGAACAAAATCGTCGTCGTTTGACCCTCTTGGTAGTCTACTAAAGTTTTGGAAAGTTCATGTATTTTGCGTCATGTTAGTTAAAAATTGTCAATTTCACAACCTCCATTAATTATCCATATGCATTCATTCATCACAGTTCTCCTCATTCCCGACTTCAAAATTTTTTAAAGTTCCACCGAGTCCCTCCATTGTAAAAAGTACACAATATATAGTAAATATATCATATGCCAATATATATATCATATAGTTAATAGTTTAATATACTATATATTATATAATTAATATATTAATATACTGTATTTTTAATATATTAATATCACCGTCTTTAAGGTCACCACCATGCAGGACATGACCAAGTTCGTTTATGATTTGTGATAATGGTGATGATGATGGAAATGATGGTCTTGCTGTTGATGATGATGTGGATGAAAATATAAATGATGATGATGATGAGAACGATCATAGTTATGATGATGAATGTAGACAACAACATCAATGACTATAACAATGACAAGTTCTTATGTATTCCACTTACCATCTCAAAAGGTGGGTAATTAAATTCGATGCATAAAAAATTGAAAACCCCTGCATTCTTAATGAGCCTCCTAGACATGCCTATTAATGGTGACTCTCGATGCATAATAAGATAATTTATTTATATTATAGTAATTAAAGCATGTTGGTGGCTATTCATTGTTGATGTCTTTATTTTTTGGCATTGTAGAACTAGTTAACAATTAAAGGTTTAAAATAAAAACATACTATTTAATTAATTTTTGGTGGCATTGTAACTCCTTTGTTCCATTTTTTAACGCAAATATGTAATATGCTATGTGTATACCATATTCAATCTGTAAGGTTGTTATGTTTTATTACTTGACATTCCTCTCCTTCTTTTGTGTGGTCTATATTGTATGAGTAACAACAAAACAATATGCCTATGTATAATGTTTTGGAATTTTTTTATAACTATAAATATCATCTCCTCTTATCCTAGATTAACTAAGAGGCTTGGACCCAAGAACATACACGTTTCATTATACCAAAAGAACATAGAGATACCCTACTAACTTAAATAATTAATTCCTTACATGGTTATGGCCATGCCTTATGGGGATTCTTCATTGAAATACATTGTAAGATATGTTTGGGGTAGACATGTAACGATGGATTACAATAAGTAGACTTTTACTCTTCCCATATGCCTTTAGATTGAACCATTAACATGCTTCAGTTTTCCAAAAAATAATCATTAAAAAACAATCTTAATACATATTCCAAAATCAATAAATTTTCCTTTCTTCATAATGTTTATTATAAAATTATTAAAACTTCCACATTTCATTCCGCAACATTGTAACAAATTTGTCAAAAAAGAGCCATATTTATGTTAAAGCATTGTAACTTCGGAAAATATTTTATTGTGCTTAGGATATGTTACTCCTCGATTTAGAGATGTCCTTGATGTAATTGGTCATGTAAAAGTCATGAGGTAAACCCTCCGTTGTAGGTCGGAGCAATATTACCCCAAAAAGTAATATATAAAATTTATTTTGAGTCTTCCTAGGCAGGTTGGACCTAATTAGAAAACCTATCTGAGCTAATTAGTTATTTCATTCACTCTCGTAATGAATATAAATAGGTGAGGATCCTCTCTCATTCACACACACCTTACACTCAAGCATTTCACAATAGAGAGAGAGAGAGAGAGAGAGAGAGAGAGAGAGAGTATACTGTGGAAGAGGATAAACTATTCTTGTTGCTGGGGTTTTACACTGTACTTCTTCTAATTATATATAAAGGAAGTTTTGTTGGGTTTTCTCCCCCATGAGGGTTTCCTAGGATAAATATCTGTGTTCTTTTGTGTGTATGTGCTTGTCTTTCCTTCAATGATAATTTTCGTATGGTTATGATGTTATGATGATAAATGTTCTTAGATATTGTATAACCATTACAAATATAACATGGTATCTGAGCCACCCTGAAAGAAGTCCTTATGCAGCTGAAACACTGCTACAACTATAGCTACTCGAGATTAGGGTTTCATGCTTAAAAACCCTAGAAGGAAAAATCTAGTCATCTTGGAATTTTGGCTATAAATAAAGTTTGGTGAAGGATCAGGATCTAAAACTTTTATAGATCGAAGATGAAATATTTTTTTATCTTTTGTAAAATTTTAAGCCTCATATTCGCTATAATATAGGATATATGATTCCTCCAACTCAGGGTTCCATCCTCTCCTAGAATTCAACCTTAAACATTTGACCTAGGGAGAATTGATATATATCGGGCTAGGAAGATACAAATGAAATTTCACAAGATGTTTCAAATAGGGAACATAATGTAGTTTCTGTGGTAAAAGTTTCATACCTTGAAGGTGAAACATTGCCATGTGGAATTCCGTACAAGTTTTCTATGCTGAACAGTCTTGAAATAAGTCACCTTGTGAAAATTTGCATAAGTCCCACTTGGTGAATCCAATTCTGCTATAACCTGTGGTTTTGGAAAGAATACATACTAGAATACCTTAGGACGAAGATTTAGACCTTTAGGAGTAGAAAATTTGTATCTATAACATAAACAAGATCAATCAATTCTGTAGAAGAAACTTGAGAAAAACTAGAGCTTCCTATTTTGGGCACTTCCCTCCACCGATTAGTTAAAAAAGGAGGACTATCAAAGTTTCCCTAGGAGGGAGAATATTTATATGTAAGAATTTTGTCATTTTGTGGATTCTCAATTTTTAACCTAACACTGCTGCTAGAGAAAACCAGGGCATCGAATATCTTGCATTTCTATCAACAGTTTTGGGAAAATAAGTATGTTGCTCAGCTCACCTTGAGGAGGCACATTTTTCTATTCAATCAGATCTGAAAGATACTTAAGTTGAAAAATTAGGGTTTCACTATCAAACCCTAGTTCCATGAGAAGAAGTCTTCCAGAAGAGCTTTCAAACAAACATCAAGTTGAATCAATCTCATTGGTAAGTTCTATCCTACCTATTTCCATTTGAGGTTCTCATTTTTATCATGATGACAAACAATACCAGGATTGAGGACAAGTTTAAAAGAGTCGATAGATTCTAAGCATGGGAGTATAGAGTGTTTGTCATAATTGAAGAAGCATGACATGGAGAACTATGCCAAAGAAGAAGCTACATATCTGGACGGAGATAAAGTCAAAGAAAAGCATAAGAAGGACCTAGTCAAAACCAAGATGAGTATTTCTATCTCCATTGGATATCACATGTATCATCCTTAAAGACTCCCAAGGATATGTTTGATGTAATGAACAACTTGTACAGAGATGACCTTGAGAACTCAACTCAAGTATGTGAAGATGCAAATGTCAGAAAACATTCAATGTTACTCCATAAGGAGATAAACTCAAGGAGAAATGAGAAGCGATTGGAGACAATGTCAAAGAATCATAAGCATAGATTACAAATTTGAATGGTCTTCCAAGTTCAGTCAAGGGAGTTGTTCTAGAAGGAAGATCACCTATGTAAAAATTCATGTAAGAAGAAGATTGATTGATGGAAAAATAATAAGATATGGATGAATATGACAATCAATCCCTAACAACTCATGCCAAGAAGAGAAATAACAATATGAAATAAAATTCCCACAAGGATTAAAAGGACTTCAAAAGAAGGACATATCGCAACTCAGATTTTTAGTTGTGATGAGAAAGGACACTTTGCGAAAGAATGTCCCAAGAAGGAAGAATGTAAGGATGATATGATCAAGAATTACAAGTCGAGCATACAGAACGATGTTTGAAGGGAAATTTTGTAAAGTATTCCAAGTAGATCTACAAGATCAAGTATACAACAGATCGAAGTATCAAAAAATACAAAGAAAGGTTTGTGGTTTCTATCAGAGAGAGAGAATAGATTATGGAAAGACACTACTCTGGGGGATAGACACACCTATTCATTAGTGGATATTACAAAAAAAATGGTGTAATAAATGTACAGGAACTAATCGACTAGCCTTCAAGATTTGAGACTCCCTATAGAGAACCACCTATGCACAAAAGGATTTGTACAAACTCAATAGGAACCCATGGGATAACACATACAATTAGATGAGGAGAGTGAGGATCAACTAGAGTTATGAAGATCCAAACCTTTAATACAAGGTTGAATATAGAATCCTACAAAGGATGAGAATATCATAGATGGGTGCAAGAGAAAACTTGCAACAAAGTTAGAGATCGAGGATCTTGATATATAGTGACCTTGATAGGTGACATAGATGGATACAAATAATATTAGTAGCAAAGGAGGCTACCTGTCACTCTAATGTCCCGATGCGGAGAATACAAGATGTAGAGCGAAGATGGTGCTACACCTCAGAGGGAATGAATATGGTAGATATCAAAGTTCAAGAATATTGACATGATCCTTGGAATTAGAGGTATGATTAAATCCATATGATATTTTCCTTATCCAAAAAAAATATGTAGCGCAAATGGTGTGGTATCTAAAGGGTACAATTGAGTATGGTCTCATATGAGAGAGACCAAAGAATATTCTTACAAATATATGATGAATTTTATTGGGATTAGAGTGCTACAAACATAAAGATTACTCCAACATGTTGTAGAAAGTAGACTAGTGTTGCCCTCGATGCAACCAAGGATGAATATATTGCAGTTGAGAAGAAAACAATTGAATATTCCTCAAGTGATGAGGAATATGATCTAGAAGAATTCAACTAATGAATATGAATATAATAATCTTATCCATTTAAACATTCGATAATAAGAGTTGCATTGTTAGGACACACAAACTCAACACCAATACATAGTTCTATGTGATCTGTGGTGTAAGAAGAATTGCTTAGTATTTCTAATCATGAGTAAGATAGGAATAGGTCCTTAGAATCAGACGATGAAGTTGAACACATTGGCAGAGAATATAGTAATTCAAGAAGACAAAGATCAAGATGGACTCTACCAAACAAACAAATATAAGCATTTGAATTGTGATTTCCTATATATCTAGTTGTTCAGTTATGTACATAGATATATTCCTAGATTTAGGAAGTGTATTATGCATGTTAGAGTGTTTTGCATTTATGAATAGTTTACTGCTGATATGCATATGATGGGTAAGTGGATTATGGTGTTGTACAACATTCACATACTGGTTGATTATGGGTAGGTGGATTATGGTATTCACATACTAATGTGGTAGAAGAAGATTCAATATTCACATATTGATGTTACAGAAGAAGTTTTACTATTCAGAAGATGACTCTATATTCACATACTGATATAGTAGAAGATGATTCAATATCCACATACTGATATTGAATAAGATGATTCAGTATCCACATACTGATGTTGTAGAAGATTATCCAGTACACACAGAAAATGATTCAGTATCCACATACTGATGTTGCAGAAGATGATCCAGTAGTCATAGATGATTCACTATCTACATACTGAGGTTGTAGAAGATGGTCTAGTACCAATAGATGATTCAATATTTACATACTAAGGTAGCAAAAGATGATCCAGTATTCTCATATTATGAACCAAACTGTCCTTGACTAATCATGTTTTAATTTTTAATTTTTTGTGTTAATGTAACCACCTGTATGTATACTGGAAAGTCATGAATGGATCGCGACTCTTGTGAAGGAAACCCACAAATGCATAGTGTGATGATATAACTGCAGGTTGTATATAGGGATACTTGTGAATGACTCATGACATGCATTGACAATAGTCATGATTACAAGTTAAGATCATAAAAAAACATAGGCAAGATTGTAAGGCACGCAGTGTATCAAGGCATATCTTCATCTATAGTTTTTTTGCAACTTCTACCCATAATGTCCTTTTGTGTACCAACATTCTCATTGTTCATACTTGGACAGAGAAGTGCCATTTCATAGTATAACAGTACTGACCAAAACCCATCTCTAGACCAGCTAACTATAACATACATTTGGAATAAGAACAACATTGGTAATTTTGTTCATGTAATTGATATCATTGAGATCCTGGTGGGGAAGGAGGTTCTATTCACTAGGGTTGGGGATTTGATTTCCTATATCCTACCTACATTGAAGAACCTTCCCATTCAATTTTTTAGGGTTTCATCTTAACATCAAATTAAGGTCTCTACATGCTCATTCTATGGACATACTTTATTAATTTATCACACAATTTACTAGTCATTTCAATGAGAATTTTGATATGAAATCCCTATTGGACTTCCTACAGAAAATAGGGGCACATTTAGTGATAAAAAAATACCCCTAAATTGCTTGCAAGAATCATCCCACAATTTAAACCTTGGCACATGCACTTTTCAATCCAAAATGTTTTTGACAGAATCACTAGCCTCGCCTCTACCAACATGTTTAATGGTCAAGTTGATGCAGTGTAAAGCCATGAAATATATAGGTTGTATACATGTTGATATAGCGATGGAATAAATTGGATGGCCATCTGTTGGGATCCTACACAGAAAACAATGAGCTTGCATAATGCGATTTCTTATAATTGTCACCCAATAAAGAATGATGCGTTTCCTACCTATGAATTCACATTCAACTTGCACTACACCTTGTTTATAAGCTACATTTTGACTTCCTTTTGCTTCTAGATTTTAGTATTGATCTAGAAGTTTATGTTTTTCTCCTGCATTGTATTTGCACTTGGTGTACATATTAGTCCCATTGACCTGATTCCATGATAATTTTTTGGATATTATTAAAATTTCCTTGCCTTACCTTATCTCACTACTTAATCATTTGCATCTTATCGAGCCATTTCCATTTGCATGAGAAGGATTCCTATAATAGAGTTCCTCAAGGACATAATTTCACACATACAAGCATGTAGTGTTCCTTGAATTGTGTCCTAGTTAAAATTTCAAATACCCTAATGTCAAGTTCCTAATATAAAAAAAGAAACAATTAAATAAAGATAACATTAACACCTAATCTAAAATTGGAAAAGTAATGTGTTTTTCTAAATTTGTAACAATAACTAGAAAACGAGTAGGATTTGATGAAAGTAAACTTTAAGACTTCTGCTTGAAAATGCATTTATTATTTGGAACTATGACCTCATTGGTTAGGTTTACTTAATATGAATTCATGCAATGAACTTGTGACTGCTAGGACTGTGGTAGGATTCTTCCCAATCATAGGGTCATACAATATCATTCAACTCAAATGTAGCTCTATTGGATTTTCATTTACAATATTGTTTTGATTGAAAATATATCTTGTATTTGTAATATTTCCTTGTAAGTTCGGTATGATTAGATAACTCAGTCTTAGGGTTTTATTTATATCTATAGTGGCTTCAGGAAAGGTTCCAAGTCCTTTACTGGGGCAAGTGCAACTGGATTTTTGGAAGAAAATGGAACTCTTGGTGAAATGAAGGAGAATGTATCTGGAAGTGGCCTTGTATTACTCTTGATATTTGATGTCACACAGGCAAGTCCATAATATATTTTGTTACAATGGAACATTTTTTATAGATGGAATTATATGCGAAATTGTGACTATTCACTACACATTTTTGACTGAAGAATAATTACAAGTTCATATGGATTTTATAACTTGATACTTCTAGGTGCCAAAATATTGGGATTGATAGGTGAAAATTATGGGAATTGGTTACTTAAGGAATTGAATACTTCTTATATTTAAGATTAAGATGATTATGGGCTTGTGATTATTTTAGAGTAGTTTTTTACATGATGATAATGGATGTGAAAATAATATTGAGATTGATGTTGTCAAGAATCTGATATATTTGGATATATAAAATAAGATAATATAAATTCATTAATGTCCAACACATGACCACAAAATTAGGTCAATGAGACTAAAGGGTACAACTAGTATGAATACAATATATTAAGTGAATATTCTCCATGAGGGTGGGGTTGAAGGTAGGCATTTTAAGAAATGTGGCATGCATTTCTGTGAGGGTGGTGGGGTTAAAGTGTGTATTTATGTGCAAGTGGGTACAATCACTCCACCAAATACCTTCATGGGATGAAGGTTTATATCCTTATAGATGCATAATAGCTGTCTGATGAATATATATTGGTGATATTTTTAGAGATGTATTCTTTATTTATTTATGTGATTTATTCATAAGGTTTTCCAGATGAATATATATTGGTGATATATTTAGAGATGTGTTATTTATTCATTTATGTGATTTATTCATAATGTTTTTGGTATTTCAACAAATTGCAGGAGAAGGTTGAGTGGGAATACAGGAGTAAGAACCCTAGGAAAATGCATGCTTGTGGAGATGATGGTCATTCCACTATGATTCTTGGTGCTACAAAGATATTGCAAGAATGGAAACACATGTTATAGGTTTATATAGTGATATCTTTTTTTTGCACCAATTACAAATTGATTATTTAAATGACAACCATTTCTAACTTAGCTTGAGATGAAGGTGTGATCTATTTGTTGCTTTGATGTTGAAAGATTGAAACTTGCAAGAAATCATTCCATACATATCCCATTGTGGCATTAAAAAATTATAATTCAAAAAGGACATAAACTTTCCATCACATCTCAACATAACTGTCTCATATGATTTTAATAACTTTCACGATATGCTATCAAACAACATGTATGTCACTACTATAGTTTAGATATACAAATAGATAGATAAGGCCTCAACCATCAGATTGGCGGTGACCCTCCTTAAAAAAAACTTAAAAAAAAATTTCTACAGTTATTGAAATATTACAAACATATTAAAACCAAGTTAGACTCTAAAGTAGTAACATAATTAAACAAAAAAGATTTAAGACTTTAGACCATTCCTTGAATCATTGGAGGAAATTTCAATTTAAAATGGGCATTCCAAAAATAATACAAATTCCATGTCATAATGTATTAACCAATCAAAATTATTTAGAATTCAAAAAGGGAGCACCTGTTAAACAATTTTTTAATATAAATTTGGGGATAGGTATCATAAAAAAAACTACTTTTTTTGTTCGTATTTTCAACATATCTCCCTATGTTTTTACTCAAATTTTGATCAGGAGAGCTCGTTGGATGCTGAATTAAATTATGCATCCAACGAGTACCCACTCAACATACTTTTGATGAATCTTGCTATACCAAAAACAAGAAATACCCGAAAACTGTGATGATGATGTTCAGGTATTTCTTGTTTTTGGTGTAGCGGGACCCATCAAAAGTATGCTGAGTGGGTACTTGTTGGATACAGAATTTAATTCCGCATCCAACGAGCTCTCCCGATCAAAATTTTAGTACAAACACAGGGAGATATGTCGAAAATACAAACAAAAAAGTAGTTTTTCGTTTTCTTCCTCGAAAATTAATTAATATTATTTTATTATTTTAACTATTATTTTATTAATTTTCCTTAGGAGGCCCATTTTGTGTTGAAATTTCCTCTAATGGTTAGGCTAAGGAAGATCATGAAAAGGAGGATGATGATACTCATAGGAAATATGATTATTCTCTTCCTTAATGTGCCACTACCCATAGGGAATCAGGACCTCGGCTTTTGATAGAGCATCTTCTTCATGGTTCCGAGTCCCTGCAAACTTGACCAAAGATTATAGAGTCAAAAAATTTGAAATTTTTTTAATATTTCATCTAGGATTGTTAAAAGAAGATAATTTGAATAGTTTTGGTCACCCTTAACCAACTTTACAATATTAAGGGAGTATTCATTTACACACACACACACACACACACACACACACACACACACACACACANGGGTGGTTGGGTGAAATGTAAGCATTTGGCCTAGATCAATTGAGAATGAAATATTCGTTATGAAATCCTAAATTCAACAATTTTAGAGAGGAATTGAATGCATGAACAACGTCTATAGAAGGTAATTATCAACCCCAATTTGAAATCCAATCCCAATTTTATGATTATTCACATCCTAGTGTAGTTAATTCACTAGTACAAAATGAGAGATAAGTGACTAGGCGACTAAAAATGTTAGTCACCATAGTTTTTTCAAGGGATAAATGACTAAAATCGAGTAACTTTAAGTGAGCCAACTAAAAACTACTAAGATAAATGACTAATTTAGTCATGGGATAAAATGTACGACTAAATAACAAGTGACTAAAATACAAATTTCTAAAATAAATGACTAATTTAGTCACATGAATACAAATATGACTAGCTAAAAATTCCTAAGATTATATATTAGTCGTTTATGTTAGTTATTATTAGTTGCGTCACATTGACAATAGAAAATTACAATTTTGACAATAAATTTGTACAATTTACTAAATTTTAACACTGCAGATGATTTAAGGACCCCCTTTAAAAGGGTCTGTAAATCCATCTACAAGAAGGTCTCCAAATCCATCTACATTGTTAATATTTACTAAATTGTAACATTGTAGATATATAAATTTAATGACCCGAGTGACATTAATTGTGTCACTTGACAATGGAAAATTGAAAATTTGACAATGAATTGTTACCATTTACTGAATTTTATCACTGTATATGGATTCAGAGACCCTCATGGATATCTGAATCCATTTGTAGAGTTAAAATTAAGTAAATTGTAACACTCATGTATATTGATTCATGCAACATCCCATGTGTCACTTGATAACATTTTCTTCTTTAAAGATATACAATGCAGAGGCAAAGTCAAGTTTCAAATATTTGTCGTTTCCTGCACTATGCATTGTCATGCATTGTGTTTTATACCATCACATTTATCTCATCACCCTGGCGATTTCCACATTTGTTTGACAAAAACCATCATAGTTTGACCCTTTCGGCAGTCTATTGAAGTTTTGACAAGTAAGAGTAGTTTAATTCGTATTAGTGAAATTCACCAAGTTTACATCCTCCATTAATTCGTTGGTTTTACCTGTCTGCCAGTATTCTCATTACGACTATGTTCAAAAGGTGAAATTTTTTGCAAGTACCTCTTTGCATAAAAAAATCCATGGCCTTTTTTTATTAAACTAAAAAAAAACCCTAGATCTCCCTTACCATGTCTGCAATAAAAATACATCAATAAATATTGTTTTAGATTTTGCAATCTCTCTTCTCAGTCCCAAAGTCTACCTTTCTCTTTCTATAGATGAAACTAAAATGACTTTGCTTCCCAGAATTTGAAGGCGTTGGTGTTGTTGCTGTCATTATTGTGCCAAGTTCATTCTCCATAAATGACAATTAATGTTCACACTGTACTAGCAGGTTCAAGCATACGGATTAGAGGCCTATTAAATTTGCATCCACCTCGTACCTTGTCCTGGTGTAAAAAATGGTCCTGTCATCGCTAATCTGCTCATTTTCCCACACCGTCACTCCATCCGATGAGTTAATCTATTGTATTACAATATATAATTAATATATAATATACAATATTCTAATATTTAAATAATATGTCAATATACTATGTAATATTTATATTAAACAGTTAAACATAAATAAAAAATAAGAATAAAAATAACAAAATAAATGGAAATAATATTTCCATGGCAAGGTTTCACATTTTAAAATATTTTTAACTTAGTTAAAAAATAAAAATAAAATAAAAGGAATAAAAAAGTGTTCCATTACAAAAGAGAAAATAAACAAAAAGAACAAAAGATAAAATAAACAGAAAGAGGGAAAATTCTCCATTCACAAAATCAGACCGAATTAAGAGGCTTTAGTATTTGATCAAATATCTGAGCAGCTGGTGGATGGTGATGAATGAAAATTATGGAAGCATTGGATGCACAAAAGAATCTTTGGAACTCTTTAACAAAATGCGGCTGACATGGGATCAAACCAGATCGCTTTGTTTTTACTGTTGATTGCTTTATGTGCTTGTGAGTGAGGGTTTTTTGTGGAAGCAAATGGTTTCTCTAATTTAGCATGTGATAAGAGGCCTTGGTAAGTATCCCAAGAACTTGACATGATTCATAAGAAAGAGCACTGCGTGGTATTTGTGCAATCATAGAGTGAGTTTAGTTTTAAATTGTAGTATTTTGAGGGTTAAATCACCCATAGTCCAGCTCAATTCTTTTATTTTGTGTTTTTTATGTGCTCTGTCCTCACTCACATGGTTCTGTATTGCAATGCACATATTCATCGAGTAGTATGCATTTGCAGACTTGTGGAGTTAAATTGACCCACATAATGAATGTATTGCAATGCACAAAAACTTATTCATAGGTTCCTCACTTCGATGTCCATAGATTGCACTAGTCTTCATTGGTTCTTCAATTTGATGTCCATATATTGTGACAATCATATTGATGGGTTCCTCACTTCAATGTCCATAAATGGTGACATATAAATTGTGTTGTATTCTCTTTCCTTCAAGAAAAAAGAGCCCTGTATTTATCGATCTGCATATTTGATTATGCCCTTTTTCATATTTCATCAGATGGAAAACCATGAAAGGGATGAGAGGATCAAATCCATCAGAGCATTTCTGGGCCCTAAGCCATAAGATATGGATATCATTTGATCTCTTCACCTTGAAAAAAATGACCTAAATGGGGATATAAACATAAGTTTTGATATTCGTAACTTTCATAATAGAGACAAACTTAACATCAAATGAACCACATCAGGGGGTGGAACTCTAGTTTCAATTACTGCCAACTAGGTTTCTACAAGAAACCTGATGGAGCTCACCATGGGATCCCCATCAATGACCAAATAAATTGTTCCATATGGTCACGGTCAATCTACATTGGGGAGTGAAGCAATAGTTCCATTATCTATGAAACATGATCCCCCAACAACTGCATTAGTGCCTTTTAAAGAGTCTCAGTTGACGACTAAAGATAAATTCAAAGTCATTGAAATAATTGGAGATTTAGACTTCGATGATTCTATTAATTACCCTCCAACACTTGAATCAAATACATATGAAAAGTCAATTGTTCCCTTAATGATACATGTGGTGGATTTTTTCAAACTCACGGGATAGAAGTTGAGTGGTTTCTTGTGAGTTGTACTGAAGTAATTTTTTTTTCAACTTGTAAGGGAATGAGACTTAAGCGGGGAGATGCTGTCACATTCTCCTTTCCAATACCTTGCAGTGATGTGAACAAATATTGGGGAAGGGGAAGAGCTGTCGCTTCAAGTTCATAGATTGTGAGGTTTTCCACAAAACAATATGGTGAGGTGAGATCATTTTTATTAAGAGCCTTGTAAACTGGCATTTCTTGTATCATAGTCTCTTAATAAAAATAGTTGTTTCATACTGGAAGAGATATTTTTGAATAAAAGTTCCTTTTTAGAAATGTTATCATTTCTTTTCTTCTTATCTTTTTGGTTTTGTTATCGATGCTTGATATCTTTAGTTGATTCGAAGAAAGTCAAGATACAAGGTTGTTGTGTAGATGCACTTAAAATCCTTGGTTTGATGGACAATATACTACTGACAGTGAGGTAAGCTTCTTGTGTGAATGAATGAATAAACGGATGGATGAATACTATTTAACTTATATATACATCCTCTTAGGCCAATTGGGAAAGTTGTCCCGAGGTTACAAGTTTTAGAGGTTTATTAGGCAGTGTTTGTGTTCCGTTTTTTCTATGAATGGATTCCCTAGTGGGTTGAAAGTTTAAAGAGATTTGTTTTTTTATCCAGTGTTTTGTGGGTCATAACTGGAAACTTTGGTTACTTGTTCACTCCTTATGGGAACAATTTATTTGGAAAAAATATGGGTTGTTGTAGTGGGTAATGATGAGCCATCCGGGTTCAAATTTGCTTCCTCTTATGCTGAGTTATACATTGATATGCTTTTTTTAGCCTAGATATTTATCTTTTTGTATGGATGTAATGTGCAGGTTATACATCAACAATTCAATCTTGCAAATCTCAGTCGGTATTCTACCAATGTTTGTTTCTTAATCAACAGAGAAAAGTTCCATAAACCCTCTTCCAACATTTCTTTGATTGCTTGGAAATGAGCCGTTTCAAAAGGTAGGTTTAATCCTTTTTTTGAAATTAAAGCATTTATTTGTTCAGGGGCATAGCTTTGTCTAGATGATTTGTTTTATTATGTTGATTATTATGGGATTATGCATACATGTTAATTTGTTAACAGAAGGGTATATTAAATAACAATACCAATTTGACAAAGGGTCCATGAACAGTACAAGTATTTGATTAATTTGGTTTCTTGTATTTTTAAGCTGCTTCTAATATTTAAAGTGACCATTTGAGCTTTAATTATTTTACAGGATGATTTCACTGCAGAGGACCTTTACACACGCAAATGTTCATTAGGTTTTGAGGTACATAATTTTGTTCACATTTTTCTATTTTTTGTCACAAGATGGTCATTTCCTACTAATTATACAAATGCCATGGCCTGTAACTCAAAGATGGTTTTGTCTAGTATTAAATATATATCAATGTACATGCTGTGATTCTAAATGCAATTTCTTGGGGTCATTTTTTTTCATAAACACCATAAGCACTTACTATATGCTTGTATAAATAAGTACTGCTTATTGGGATCTCTAACATATGAATCTTGAGATCGTTGTAAATCCCTACTTATATCCATGTTGTAACTATGACAACTTTGGAGTGTTAATGCCACTTTTTCCTGCCCCAAAATGTCACAAATAAACTACATGTTCAAATGAGAAGGAGAATGAAGGAGAATAGGATATTTCTGATTTAGAATTGGATAAACTTGTCGGCTCATCATAGAGTTTCCATATGGAGGTTCTAATCTTAATCTATTATGGGATCCTACTTACATGATTAATTCAATGCTTGTTTATTCTATTTGTCTTAAATATATACAAATTGAGGCTTTTTTAAATATTCTAGGAAATGGATTCACCTTCTACTCTATTGTGTGATCTATGTCCATATCAGAAGAAAGCACTGGGGTGGATGAGTAAATTAGAAAAGGGAGAAGAAATGGGAAATGAAACAAAAACTCTTCATCCATGTTGGAATTCCTATCGAATTGCTAGCAAGTATGATTTAATTTGCTTGCTTTACTTAAGTAAGAAACTAAGGTGACCTGCAATTTTTAATTGACTATGCATTGCTGAGTTATTTTGGCTAATGATAGGAGGGAAAGTGTTGTCTATGTAAATTCATTCTCAAGGAAGGAAACAATTGATTTTCCTAGCGCCCTACAGATAACAAGAGGGGGAGTATGTCGCTACTTGTGCCTATACATTGTCAAGAAAATGTGATTGTTATGATTTCTCCTTATCTAGATGTTTTCATTCTCATTTTAGTATAGAATGTTTATTGGTTTGAATATTTTGGCAGATGCAATGGGAGTTGGGAAGACTATCATGACAACCTCTCTTATTCTTGCAAACCCTGATAAAGGGGGATATGCGGTTAAGGGTGACAAGAATGAACTTTCCTTTGATCATTGTATGAAGTCTATTATCAAATCAAATCAGGGGCTGAATGAAAATGAGAGAAAACTTGAATTAAGAAAATACACAAATGATTTACATAAGGGAGGGGTCACTCTAATAGTGTGTACCATGACATTATTAATATACTAGAAGGTATTGTATTTCTTACCAGTGTGACATCTTGTAACTTTCCATTCTTCTATTTTATGTATGGCTTAAAATATTAGAGTCTAGGTGCACCATTCATCACAGAGGCTTGCCTCTACAGATGAATTAAGAAGTTTTCATGCATTTTCTTGTTTATGTGTAGGCATAAATTGAGGCTCATGCATAATTTGGATCTGTATCAATTTATGTTCATTATGGGAAAAATAGGTTGAGGGATGTGAAAGCATTTTTGGGGCATGATGTTGTATTAACCACATATGAGGTGTTGTCATCATCATTCCATGATGAGGTTGGGGAATAGATTTAATCCCAAGTGCATCGAGGTAACTATAGAGTTTATGACCTATCATTTTCTGTAGCCACTGTTGCCCATTTTTAGGTGTGTTGAGATTAACCTTCTTTTGTTTGATTTTGCCGAATTTCCATGAAGAAAGTGTGCTTCATGCAATACATTGGTTTAGGGTGGTTCTTGATGAAACAAAAAACATAAATTCATCTAAAATCCAACCGTCTCAAGTTGTATTTGATATCATTATTGATTGTCGTTGGTTCCTGACTGGAACTCCCATCCAGGTATGTGACATATCTGTGCTATATAAATGACAATAGGACTTTATGCACTGTGATTACAAATTATACTTTATTGTTGGTGCAAAACAAACTGGAGGATGTTTATACTCTCTTTCATTTTCTTCAGGTTGAGCCATGGGGTAATTAGGCATGGTATGTTCACTGTCCTCTTTTTATGTTTACTTAGTGTTTTGAGGTAATATTTAATTTTTGTTTGTAAAGATAACCTTTGTTATAAAAATAACTCATCTTGAAATTATATTCAGTTGAAAATTTCTTTGATGTGATGTCATTATGTTGAAGATCAATGGGCTAATGCCTGTGAATTTATAGTGGGGAATGGTAGAGGTTCACAAAAAATTGTTCAGAAGTTCCCTTAAATTCATTTAGTAGAATTTATAGAAGAATGCGTGTTGATGAGTAGCTCAATCTTGGTTTATTAAGTATGAATTAACAATTGAATACAATGAAGCTCTAAAAATACAATTTTTGATTGCATTTGAATGTTCGTATCCCTGAGTGGTTTACTTTATACATTATTCGTACACAAGTTATGCTTTCCAAAGAAGTAGAGATTAAAAAAATGGTTGGTTTGAAAGCATCCTATAAGGTCCTTGATTTCATCAGTGTTCAACATTACTTGTTAACATTGGTTAATATACTTCATGCTATGTTTTATTGTTTTCATTTCCAAACAATTTTTATAGTGTTTTGCATAGTTACTTTCTTTCAAGGATTGTGCTGATTTTGGAGTTGTACAAACTGAATATTTGTTTAATTCATGCACTTAAATATTGATGACATGGGATCAAAGGTGAAAGTACAAAATGATATCAACATCGTGTCTAATATCATTGGGTCAATATGTCTCGATTTCAAAAGGGACTCATGGGAATATATACAGGAATGTGTTCCATACCAATCTCTAGTTAGATGAATTTAGTTCGAGTTGATAAAAGAAAGGTTTTGCTTCTATTAATGTGTTCCATTTGGTTGCATTGTATTGCTTGTGACCAAATTTTATATGCATGGATTTGTGTTGCATCTGTTAAGGTGTTCCTTTTTTGGTTGCATTTGACTGCTCATGCATGTTCTAGGTTTTATATAGGATGCATGCAATTAGGATTCCATAGGAAGTTGTGGTTAAAAAACCATAAGTTGTTAAATACATTTGGTCCTTCATTAAATTAATGTTTCTCAAAATTGCATCCTCTAACCTAGATTAATGAATTGTAACATTGATACACGTAAGGTGCAATTTCCTTCTATTAGTTGAAGTTAGACTACTACTTTGTTGTTAAATATATTGCATTCATTTAGAATTCTTTACTTCACCTGTACCTAGTCATTAGATGTAGGAAAAATATCTATTTTCTTGACAATTTATTGAGACTCTGCATTATCTTCCAATAGTCTCTTATATGGGATATATCAAGAATTTTGATTGCCCCCAACCCAATGTTAAAGAATAAATAAAATTTGTTGGGACTAGGATTTCAAATTGAAACTTGTGAATTTTCTTGTGTAGTTTCCTTACCATTCAAATTGCATAGGTTGTTTCCTTATAGTTCATTTCCTTGTTTCTAGAACAATGAGGCATTGGTATATCTATTTCAAGATTAGATGGCATGGATTTGGGTATGTCCCTCATAAGATGTTGATTTTTTCCACATGTTAGGATCCATTTGCAATAAAGAATAGGGTATAAAGAACTTGAATTGTGTAAGGGTTCGGGCTCCTTGAAGCAAGGGAAATGAATGCAAATGTGATTGAAATGGAGGGAGGATATGGTGTTAATGGTATTACATCCTTTTTTTATTTTAAAACCATGTTTTGGCATGCCTTCTGCTTTAATACTAACATTTATTGAAGCTTTGCATACCCACAATTAGAATTAATATTTCCACACAGGAACCAAACTATTACAAAATCTTGCTACAGAATCTCAATTTACAATCTAGTTTAGTTACTTACACCTACTGTTTCTATGGTTTTGAAAATATGTACTCTTAAGGGATGGAAATGCCCCAGTGGTAAAATGCATGTGGTAGATGCATTGTTCAAAAGACTAAAACCCACATCCATTTTCTTTTACTGTTGCAAGATTTTGATTTCATCTCAAAGATTCAATATGGCCCTTCAAAATATATCACAACTCAAAGTTCATCCAAAAGAGCCTTCCTCACAGCCTCAATTCCAACACTTCAGTAACCTCAATCAAGATATTACTTGTTGTCGTAGTAGAATTCACATATTCGTTGCACATCAAAGCTAACATATTGACACCTTATGTATCTAGAATCTATTTTGGCTCAGGATTAAATCCATCATTCTCATCAAACTCTTTGATTTTTATAGACTTAATAAAAAAATTATTAATATCTGAAGTCCCCTAAGAGCCACTTTTGTAGGCATGTTACTTTCAATTTTCTTCAAAAAGACATTATCTTCATAATTTTTGTCTTATGATTCCCCTTTAGGACCCTATTCATTCATAATACGTATACGAAGAATAAGTTTTTCTGCATTATCCTCATTAAAAATGCATGTCAAATGATCATCAAACTCAAGGTTGATCTTTTCTGCAATGTCTGGCATACTTAGCTTTTTATCAACCATCATCTGTCTGTTCAATTCTATACAGAGTAGTCATGGAGATATTTTTTCTGGTGCAATATCCGCATCTGACATTTCATAATATGAATTGAGAACGTCAACATCCTCCTCTATGATAGTACTCATTGGATCCGGATCATACCACACTTTAGTTTCCTTTGTAACACTTCAAAAGGTTGTGTACTCTAAAGCACATTGCACATATTTTCCCTTTCCTTTGTCTTATTGACCTCAGTTTTTCGATATACAAACAATGATGGTGTTTTTATTTTATTTTTCACATTTATGATTTCCCTCAGCCTGGGGACACTAAGAGTAACATTCTTAGAACTGACACCAGCATAATGGAAAGTATTAAGTGTCATCTGAGTAGTTGGTTCACCAATAGACTGTGTTGTAACGCAACCAATCATATCACATGAAGCTACTAAGGACTGCAAGAAATGAGATTCAATCTCACCAACTAACCATTCAAATGCTTCCCTTAAAAGGTAGTACTCCTCCAGGACACATTTACTAGAAAAGGTACTTCAAAGTAGAATGCTGAAAAAGAGAGTGGCATTCTTTTGTGCTTTAATACTCATTGGGTCATTACCAGGAACAATCCTAAGTCTTTCCCGAATCTTGTCAATTTCTTCTACAATCTTCATGGGAGGCATATCTGATGGTTTTCTCATATTATTTTTCAATGTATTATGGTCATTCCAGATGCGCCTCTTAATATTTACAAGAAGAGGCCATGATTTGTCTCCACTAGGTGCAATTTCCGTACCTAGTTGTCGTCTATTTGGCTCTAGTTTATGCACTTCTGCATAAAAAATGTTCTGGAACTTCCAGATTGTTTTCAAATCTTCCATATGCTTTGGCAACATGTAACTAGGATTCCAGTTTTCTTGATCAAGCTCATATTTATAGACATTTTCAAACTCCTTTTTCATTTTCATAAAATCAATATTTTGTGATTCAATCAAAACAACCTATCCATACCATCTTCCCCATATAGAAATTGAATAGCATCACCAAGTGAGTTCTTGACAGTCCCATCATATTTATGTTAGATTTTTATCATTTAAGCAATATGATCTTAGGATCTTATCTGAGAGAATAACATGCATGGTAATAAACACAAGAGACAAGAGACACAAAGAATTTTCCTTGGGGAAACCATAAAGGAGAAAACCTTGCAACTTCCTCAGAGATAGAATGAGCACCAATGGCAGTAGTAAAACCCAAAAACATAAATATGATCTCCAATAGCTTGTTCTCTCTCTCTCACTTGAGAGATATTCTCCTCTCTCACTCATGCATCCCATTGAGTGAGTGTGTGTGTGATAAATAGAGAGACTCACTCTCTATTTATATTCTTTCGTTCATTTAATGTCCACTTCAACATGTTAGCCCCACTGAACAATTACTTACTATGGACGACATCTCTAGGAGAGTCTGATAACCCTAGTGCCCCACAACTGTGGGTACTTTGCCCTCCGATCAACAAGTAGGGTTAACCTTGTTGATGTATTTGTAACTTCAAAATGTATTCACTTGTATATCTTATGTATTGTACCCCGATGTTTTTTCCAGGAAGTGTCTATAATGTATTTGAGTCATGTCATGCCTCGATGTTCCTCTCGGGAGATTCAATAATGTAAATAAGTCATGTAAAGTCATTGTGGGTAACCCTCCTATTGATCAAGGGTTAAAGTCCCCACAATTGTGGGGCACTAGGGTTATTAGAATATCCTAGAGAAGTTGGCCCTAGGTGAGTTAATGTAAGTCAGGTCATTAGTACCCCCGTTGTGGTTACTCGAGCCTACATAATTGATTTAGGATTACTCAAGCCTACATAACAGAGTTAAAGGTTATGTGAATGAAAGAATATAAATAGAGAGTGAGACTCTCTATTTATTACACACACACTCACTCATTGGGGTGCATGAATGAGAGAGAAGAAGTTGGGATTAGAGAGAGAGACTACTACTGTCGGGAGATCATCTTACTATTTTTGGGGTTTTGATTTTGGTGCTAATTCTATCTCTGAGGAAGTTGCGGGGTTTTCTCCTTTATGGTTTTCCCAAGGAAAAACATTGTGTTCATTGTATCTTATGTTTGATTGTTGTGCTTGTTATTATCTCAGTTAAAGATCCTAAGATAATGCTAGCTTGAATGATAAAAAACTAATAAACCTTGAAACAATTGTGGGGACTATTGCCCCAACTTACAATGGAGGGTTAACCTCAATGACTTTACATGAATTGTTTACATTATTGAATCTCCCGATTGAAACATTGGGGCATGACATGACTCAATTACATTATAGATACTTCCTGGAATAAACATTTGGGTACAATACATAAGATATACAAATGAATACATTCCAAAGTTACAAGTATATCAACACTCCCTCTTAACTAGGAAGGTATTCTATCAACACAATTTATCAGCACAAGTATTCTTCTCTGTATCATCTAGATTATCTTCATTTTCAAGTCATCTTCATCACTAGATCTGGATCATCACTAGATCTGGATCATTACTAGATCATCATCACTGGATCATCACTGCTAGATCATCACTATTCATTAGCATGGGTGCTATCTCTCGATTCTTCTGGTCACAGGAAGTTCTACAGAGCCAACCCTTTCTCATGCTGGTTTTAGACCTAGCCTCCATGTAGGTCTTCATCTTCTTCAACGCTTATATCTGACCATGGTTGGAAAAACACCACAACTATGTCAGAATTTCCTGCCCAGCACTCACATCTGACCATGGTCGAAAACTCATCGCAAACCATGTCAGAAGGGCACTACACTTACATCTGACCATGATAGGAAACTCATCACACATCATGTCAGAAAGGATATGCACTTATATTTGACCATGATAGGAAACTCATCACACATCATTTTGGAAAGGTTCTTCACTTATATCTGACCATGATAGGAAGCTCATCACACATCATGTAAGAAAGGCTCAGCACTCACATTTGACCATGGTAGGAAACTCATCGCACACCATGTCAGAAATGATCTACACTTACATCTAACCATGATAGGAAACTCATCACACATCATGTCAAAAAGGATCAGCACTTCCATATGACCATGGTAGGAAACTTATCATACACCATATCAGAAAGGCTCTCAACCCCAGGCTGAGTGTCAGTCCCAAAATGAACAAATTACTGGTAACTGACCAGCTGCCTCCATTCTCCCAGAGAATGGCCTCTCAACACTTAAGTTGAGCTTTAGTCCTAGACTAAAATTCCTGGTAACTAACTAGGTGCCTCCATTCTCCTAGAGAAAGGCCTCTCAGCACTTAAGCTGAGCTTCAATCCCAGACTAAAATTCTTGGTAACTGACCAGGTGCCTCCATTCTCCCAAAGAATGGACTTCAACACTTATATCTGATCATGTGGGAACACATCCCATAGTCACCTTAGAATGGCTCAGCACTTACATCTGACCATGGAAGGAACCAATCCTCTCACCATGTCAAAATGGCTCACGAAATCATCACTTCCCCTTGGAGGGAACCTCTATCCAGAGAACACCAAGATTCTCCCTGAAGTACTCAAATTTCACTTTGGCCATTTCTAGCATAGAATCACATCGGGGCTGATTACATCCAAAGATAACCTACGAGCTTCACCAGGATCGATTACATACGAGGACAACCTACATGACCATTTACATCTGAGAAACCTACGAGCTTCACCAGGAGTTATGCTCAGACAAGATGTCTCATCAGCTATGCTAGAACTCCCTCTTTTGAGAGATCTTGATCTGGATCACTTCTCCTCTCTGCATCATACAAAAATGTAAGTCAAATCAACCAAATCAAATAGTAGTTTTCAAAAGAAACATACTACCTCCCAAATAGCAAGTGGCAGCATATTTTTCCTTAGCTGTACTCAGTGCCATGTAGGAATGCTTCCTGCTACACTAAGAAGTGCTCTTCCTATCAATGGCACTACCCACCCAATCCAAATCCACATAACCATACAGGTTAATGTTCTGATTCGCCTCATACTTGAGCCCATATTCAACTGTACCCTTTAGGTATCTCATTGCATGCTTTGCAACCATCAAGTGAACATGTCTCAATGTGTTCACATCAAGTAAAATATATGGTCTTGTATTCATCAGGTACATCAAGGAACAACTCATCTAGTGATACATCGTGGCATCAACAAAATCTGATGAAGCAACACTCAATAGCTTCAGGTTCGATTCCATAGGTGTGGTCATGGTCTTGCAGTCCATCATTTTGAACCTCTTCAGGATCTCTACTACATAGTTCCCTTGTTACAGGGAGATTCTACCACACCTCCATGCCTAGAAAGTAGTGCATCATATCCAAGTCCTTCATCTCAAACTCAACAGCAAGTCTCCTTCTTGGAACAAGTCATCGACATATACTAGGAGCATCACTGGTCTTATGCCTTCAACCTTGAAGCAAAGGTTGGAGTCTGCTTTACTCTCAGTAAATCCTAGATCCATCAGTAAGTTATCCATCCTGTCATACCATGTCAAACCTTAGGATCTTCTATAGTCACTCCCTATAAAGCAGAACATCATTCTCCCTCTGTCTTTCGTACTCTATGCACTAAAAAATTATGCATCGGAGTGACAAGTAGCTTCCTCTACTACAAATATTATTTGTATCCATATAGCATCATTGGATACCAAGATCCTCTATCTTGAACCTTTTCAAAAGTTCTCTCGAACCCATATGTGAGCTTGTCATCCTCTATAGGATTTCATCTTCAACCTGTAGCAACGGTTAATATCTTCATCACTCTAGGTGATCTTCAAGCTCCTCATGTATGTGTTATCCCATGGGTGTATTTTGGGCTCGTACAAGGCCTTATTTCATTTGCACACATGATTCTACATGTCATGTGTATTTCTAGTGGCTGCAAATGTCTCTTCATAGTATATGCCTCATGCTACGAATCTTGCCTTGCATCCCATGATGTTTTTGTCTACTGCATGATGGAACTAATAACTTCTCTTCAGGTCTCGATACTACATCCTAGACATCATTCTTCTTGAATTGGTACACTCCTTCCCTTTCTTCTTAGCTGCTTCTTGGAAGGTTCTTCATCAATGATGTTGCTTAACAGTGTTACATAACTGCACTGTGTCTGAGATCACTTCTTTGAAAGTATCATCATATTCTTCTTCATCTTGGATTCTTTCTTGAACTGTCGTCACTTGTTCTTCGGAACAAGTCTCATCCTTCTTTGCTTGTAGGTGATTGTACGCGATCTTCCCTACAAGTCAAATGCATTAGTTGTATGGTTAGAAACATTTCATAAGGCATGGAAAATTCTTATGCATAAATATATGATCATGCAATTATTTTACCTAGTACAACATTCATCCATATCTCACGGAAACTTTCTAGATGCCTTCCATATCTACCAGGAAAACATTGAGCTTGTGCACTAATCCAATATGTCAGCAAAGAGGTTTCATTCTATACAAGTAGCAATGGAGAGTTGTATAGCACCATGAGCTACTTACCCATCACATGCATGTTAGTAGTATACTTTCATTAATGCAAAACATTCTATCATGCTTAATACATCAACTGAATATAAACAAGTGCATAAAAAAAACAATATCATGAAATGACAATTGAATACTTATCTTTATTTATTTCATGGGTAGACTCCTTCTTGAGCCTTCAGCTTCATCATCTTCTTCACTCATAATAGAATCGTTTCTAATCCAAATGCTCAGATGGATATAAGAGGTTCTTCAAGAGTTGAGTTCTTCATAACCCTCATCGCTTGAGGGATCTTCTTTGGATGGTGAGAGCTTGATATTCAGTTGCTCCCATATTCTTATCTCTTATTATGAGTCGAGCTTCTTCTTGTGTGTGCTCTTCCCTGAGCCTGCTGAAAGTAATCACTTCCTTCTAGCACACATTCCTTGAATGAATGAATCCCATGATCCTGGGAGTCCATTCAAGGTGGTTATCGCAACTTCTGCATTCTCCATTTCTTCTTCTACTACTTCAAGTTGTTCTTTGATTTGAGAGACCCTTGTAAAGTACGACTGTATGGTCTCATCATTCTAGATCTTCACATTCTTCAACTGGTTCCTCGAAGTCATATTCTGATTTATGTTCTTCCCTTTAAATAGCTTTGTCAAGGAATCAAATATCTCTTTAAGTGTCTTTAGGGAAGACACTATGGTATAAGGTGATCCGTGATTGAATCAAAAATTATCTTATTGGCCTTGACCAAGTTCTTCTTGTGTAAGGCTTTTAGCCTCATCTCCCTCTGGAACTGGAACCTCTCTACTTGTGTAGGTGTCCAATTCATTTTATTCAGAGAGATCATATACTTCCATCCTTGGAAGTTGTCAACTTCACCAAGCTTATCATCAAGATGATGTGATAGATCACTTTGAAATGAGAACCTCAAATGAAAATAGAAAAATATTAGATCTTACCGATTTGAGGTGTCCATCTTGGTTCTGGAGCTGACTGATCTATGGTTTGTCAGAGAAACCGTATTTTTAAAAACTTGAAATATTTCAGATCTGATTGGATAGAAAGATATAACTATTCAAGGTGAGCTGTCCAATGTACTCCTTTTCTAAAAACAATGGAGGGAATCTCCTGGAACAGGAAGCCCTAGTTTACCAATTTCTTCTACATAAATTCCTGATACTATTTCTATGGTATCTCTAAAAGCAATACTCCTATAGGTCCGAAATTTTTTATTGAGGTAGCCTCATATTTACTTGTTCCAATACCATAGGTTTCATTGGAATTGGTTTCACCAATTGGGACTTATGATCGTTTTCCCAAGGTGACCTGTTTCAGGACTGTTCAACATAGCGAAGTCGTACGGACTTCCATGTGTAACTATTTGATATTCAGGGTGTGAAACTTTAAACACAAAAATTAAAGTTCGTACCCTTTCTAGAACATCTTGATAAATTTAATTTGGACCTTGGTAGCCCGAGATATATAAATTCTCCCTAGGTGTCCTGTTTAGGGATGAATCCTGGAAGAGGTTGGAACCATGACTTGGAGGAATCATATCTCCTAGAATGTAGCGAATGTGAGGCTGAAACTTGGATAAAGTGTACATCAGGATTTTATCTTCGACCTTTGAAATGTTTAGCCCCCGATACTTTTAGAATCTTTAGATATATCAAATTTACCAAAACTTATCAGTTTTAGTTATTAGGGTTTTTCCAACTCGAGGTCAAACTAGGGTTGACTTTCTCGGAGTTACAACCAACCAAAAATATCAACCCAGGTCTCTAAAATTTGATTTTGATGAGGATAGTAATCCTATGCCTGGCTCACTCAAAAATTATTCTTCTATAAAAATCCCTAATTTCCTGTACCAAAAACTGAAAATGCTTGGAATTGAATTCCAATTCTACAGAAATATGCGCCCTTCAATGGAGAGTCATCCTAGCATACTTTTTCTGATGGATTGTGGAGAGAGACCTAAAAAGTAAGAAGCCCTAGCTTCTGTAGCTGTACAATGTCTTCTTCTCAGGTTAGCTCTAATACCATATTATATTTTTATCATTTAAGCAATATGATCTTAGAATCTTGTCTAAGAGAATAACATGCACATCAATAAAAAAAAGAGACAAGAGACACAAAGAATTTTCCTCGTGGAAACCATAAAGGAGAAAACCTCAAAACTTCCTAAGAGATAGAATGAGCACCAATGGCAGCAGTAAAACCTGAAAAACATAAATATGATCTCCAACAGCTTGTTCTCTCTCTCTCACTTGAGAGAGCTTCTCCTCTCTCACTCATGCACCCCAATGAGTGTGTGTGTGTGTGTGATAAATAGGGAGACTCACTCTCTATTTATATTCTTTCGTTCACTTAATGTACACTTCAACATGTCAGCCCCACTTAACAATTAATTAATAGGGCTGACATCTCTAAGAGAGTCTAATAACCCTAGTTCCCCATAATTGTGGGGACTTTTCCCTCCGATCAACAAGGAGGGTTAACCTTGAAACAATTGTGGGGACTATTGCCCCAACTTACAGTGGAGGGTTAACCTCAATGAATTTACATGACTTGTTTACATTATTGAATCTCCTCATCAAAACATTGGGGCATGCCATGACTCAATTACATTATAGATACTTCCCAGAATAAACATCGGGGTACAATACATAAGATATACAAGTGAATACATTCCAAAGTTAAAAATACATAAACAATTTAACCATGATATCCTCCATATCCTTTACAATATGCCTATGTATGTTACATGTTTCCGAAGTCTTCACAACTGTATCTATCAAACCTTCTCTACATCCAATTGCATGAAAAAAGAACTCCTGGGGAGTTAGGAAACAAAGATAAGAGTTCTCCACAAAACCATGAATTTCTGGACCTTTGTCATCCTTTGTAAAATGGGGAAGAGTTTGAATATCAAATCGATACATAATTCATTTTCCTTCCACAATTTATTGTTCGACAAAAGCAGTCATTTATGATATGTTAATAAAACTTATTGTTGACCCAACCATAACCATTTCCTTTAAATTATTACTCTCTGATAAAAAAATTTGAGCACTACTTCTTGCATCATCACTGGCCTTGTTCAACACCTGATTGAATCCGTTTCAAAGGATTACATCATTGTATGGTCGGGTTCCGCCTCTAGTTGTTTCTCCTGAGCATACTTAATAAGTTATTTGAATTCATTCTTTGATTTTGATATTGTGTCATTGATAACCTCCATGGTTGCAGAATCAACAATTATTTCTAATAAGAAGGATTTCTAGGTGGCATCTAAATGGTTTTAGATGCATAATCATAGTGCACCACTTCCATGTTGATATGTTGGTATAATCTCTACTGCTATGCCAGATTTGGAGCACACACTTTAGATTGATCAATGATTTATGGATTGAGAATACATTTGTTTTGGGTATTGGTCTTGTTGTAACAACTGATGAGCATGAGCTTGATGCTATTACTTTTCCTATTTATGTTATTTAATTTTAATCTTTAGCACATGCTACATTTGGACATTGAATCCTATTGGTTAATATGCATTATCATCAGAAGTGCATGTAGAATAATTCACCACCATGTTTCTTGTCTCAGTGTTTCCAATGCTTGGTTCCTCTGATCAAATTTTGATTCCTTCCAACTTGTAACCATTCATACATGCAATAGCTTGAAAAACACATTGGATATCATCAAATTTTACAAAACCATAAACTTTGCGTGAACAATTCACATGGTCCCCGATGAATTTGGATTCAATTATTCTACCAAAATAAGAGAACAAATTAATCAACTATTCTTCATCCATGGTAGGAGGAAAACATCCCACAGAAACATTTGAGTGATCAGTTTCTTAACCATGACTATGTTCTAAATGAGGTCCAAAACACATATGGGAAAAGGAAGGATTATCAAAACTAGATTCCACACCGACATGTGAAGCATAGGGGATGTATACATATGGACGAGGAAGTTGTATGGAAGAGGTCACAAATCCACCACCCTTGTTTATATCAGGTCCTATTCTAGCACTTCCATCAGATGTGTGTTCCAAGACTTAAACTAACCATGGAATATAACTGTCTCTAAGACCCAATGGTTGAATGGACTGTCTTGAAAGCCCAGACCCACTCTTTTCCAAAGATTAATTCCTTATCTCGGGTCCTATTCCATCTTTCCACTTTATAGATGTTGCAAGGCTCTAGTATTTCCTGTAAGATCTAATAATTGTTTGGAATTCCTTGGAAGCCTAGACCCACTCTTTTCAATATATACCTTCCTTATCTCAGGTTCTATTGCATCATTTACATTTTTTGGGTGTTCCATGCCTCCAGCTAACCATGCCAGATATAACTATCTATAAGACCCAGTGGTTGAGTGGACTATCCTGGAAGCTGAGACCCATTATTTTCAATAGACAACTTCCCAAGTAATATTGCATCATTTTTATTTTCTGGGTGTTCCAAGCCTCCATCTAACCATGAATTATAATCATTTGTAAAATCTAGTTATTGGGAGGATTGCATTGGAATCACAGACCCCCTCTTTTCCATCGACGCCCTCATTATCTCAGGTCCTATTCCAATATTTCCATTTTATGGGTGTTACAAGCCTCTCTCTTGAGCTAACCATGACAAATAATTATATGTACGATCTAGTGGTTGAATGGAATTTCTTGGAATCCCAGACCCAATATTTTCCATAGATACTGTTGATTTGCTTGTTCCAAGTTCAAAGAATAAATCATGGGTGTTAGTAGCATCCACCTTTGCACTCTACAATGATAACTTCATTGGATTATTAATAGTTGAATGTTCATCACCACATTCCATCAGCATTACTGGAAAATCCATTTTCCCATGACCTTTCTTCCCATGTAATCAAAGCTCCTTAGGAATTCAAAGTGTGCCTTTAGTTTTTACCAATTCCCTTAGTTGAGCTAGTTTGTGTATATTGTTGCATTCCTCTACGGGAACAAGAAAATTTTCAACCATCCTGCAAGCCTTCTCTAGAGATTTATTATTATCTTCTTCTACCAAAACATGCAGTTCTTCATTGTCTGATGGCTTTGGATTCTTTGATAACTTATGGGATCCTCTACCTCTTAACTTTATTGAAGCCCTAGTTTATTGGTCCATTTATTTATGTGTATTTCCATGGGGCCCCATGATAATACCAATGAAGTTGTATCAAGGTTGTTATTTAATAGGTACATAAATTTTCTTTGATTTCTTACTACCAGGTGGCCTGAAATCAGGGAGTTTATCACTCAACCTTGCATATATCATTTCTCTTTCCTGAATAATATTTTCTTTGGCTCTAAACTCCCTTGTATTTATTCTTAACCCCAAGTTGTTATATTGAGGATTTGGTTATGGAGATCTTTTCCCATCCTCTAATTCAACAATAAAATTTCTAGTATGAAGTCTCTGATTGAAAACAAATATCTTAATACTTAGTTCCTTCACTACAGGTTCTACATCAACTAACTTCTTCGTAAAATATGGAACTTCTATTTGACCTGGAATTGGAATTTTTGTTCTTCTACAATCCATCTTGATCTTTGATTCTTACCACTACATTCACCTTTATTTTATAGCATTGAAATTTGTGGTTATTTGGCAACCCATCTTGATCTCTTCTTCTTATCACTACATTCACCTTCATTTTATACTCCTCCTTTGATTAGATGGATTTGGACTCATGGTCCTTTTGGAGTATAGTATGAATATAGATAACTCTTGGTAGAAATATTGAGAATGAGTATCATATTGGATCTTGAGAGGCATTCTTTTAGATAAGAAGGGGAATCATTTGAATCATGTTTTTTCAATATCAACTTTATCACATACAAGGGTCACTTCGGTAGTTTCTTGGTAATGCGTGAGTAGAAAAAATGTCTGTGTGAGAAGACAAAGTTTCTCAACTGATGTCTATTGATCATCAATGTTTATATAGTGCATTGAACCATTTGATGCTTCCTTTATTTTTGTTGGTACATGTGCACACTGTAGTCCTCGAATGGTTGATTATGCATACTTAAGTCTAATTAATTGATGATCTTATTATGTGAAATAAATTTAAGTGTGATTTTATAGTGAATTGTACATGTTTTTGTTATTTGGGAATGTTTTTCTTAGTTGGTCTGCTGGGATCACATTGTTCTGATGCAGAAGGAAGAAACCATTGCATGCTCTATCATATATCAACTTTTTACAATTGTAGCCACCAGTTGTAAACATATTATTTTTGACATTTAATGGTTTCGATGAAATTACATTTTTTGATTATCAAATTGATATTTGTACTTTTGACAATAAAGGAATATGATAACTGAATACCAAACATAGCCATGGAATTCCCAAAATGATTTGTATTTCCATCATATTCATCAAGTTAGAGATATCTTATTTATCCTTTACGTATTCTAGTTTAACTTGTTCATTAATTTATTACTACTATTGTTATTTATTGTTCTTGGATGCCTCAAATTTAACACATGGACCTTTGGGAGTGTTAAGTTGAAAGAAATGAAAATTATGTTATATATGTTACCACATTGTTTTCTCATTTACATATGCTAGTTTAACTTGTTCATTAATTTATTATAGCTGCTATTATTTATTGTCCTTGGATGCTTCAACTTTAACACATGGACCTTTCGGAGTGTTGATTTGAAATAAATGAAAAATATTTTATATATGTTACCATATTGTTTTATCATTTACATATGCTAGTTTAACTTGTTCATTAATTTATTACTACTGTTGTTATTTATTGTCCTTGGATGCTTCAACTTTAACACAGGGACCTTTGGGAGTGTTAAGTTGAAAGGAATGAAAATTATGTTATATGTTGTATTACAGTCACTTGAAATGTTTCATAGTTTGGACCTTCCTTATACGGAGATGATAAAACTTATTGTTATTATACGGAACAACCATGGACTATATACCTTAAGAGAGAAGACAAAATTTTGACCCTTGGTCTTGTGGGTAAAATGGTTGTTTTCCACCCTTGATTGTACACCTTGGTCTTGTGGGTAAATTGGTTATTTATGTACCTTTATGGTACACCTTAGTTTTGTGGGTGAGAGGGTTGTATTCCCACTTTGTTATGACCACTCTTGTTGACCTTTAATCTTGTGTTGAACCTTGTTGGTCCTTATGCTAGCTGTTTGGACTAAGCCATGACCTTTTTTGGGCTGCTAAGTTGGGTTGTGACCTTTGTTGAGTCTGCTAAACTCCATGATTGTTTCTTGGGTTGCTTGGAATCGATACATGGTTTGCTGACTGTTTTGAGGTATTTTCTGTGAGTGTAGCATTGTTGTTGGTACCTACCATGAGGTTGCTAGTATTGTGTCGTGACCTTGTGGGATGGATTGGATTGAGCCATGACCTTGTGGGATTCCTTGGACTGAGCCATGACCTATGCTAGGACAAAACCATGATCTCTTTGGGTTTTTTGGATAGAATCATGACCTCCATGGGCTGTTTGAACATAGCCGTGACCTCTATGATCCATTTGTACTAAGACATGAAAATTTTTGGGCTTCTAATAGGGTTGTGACCTTTGTTGAGTCTGCTAGACTGAACCATGGTTGTTCCTTGGGATTCCTTGAATCGATATGTGGTCTGTTGACTATTATGAGGTATTTTCTATGAGTGTGTTATTGTTGGTGCCTACCATGACCTTTACTAGGGACGCTGTGGTTCTTGTTCATCCTTCTGTAGTATGCCGATCCTGTTTAGAATTTATAGAGGTTTTTTGTGCTCCTTTTCATCCTCCTTGAGGATACTACTATGTATGGAAGTGTGCCGCAGTCTGATGGATATGCTAGAGTGTGGATTAAGGCTTCCTATGCACATTTGAAAGGAGATTCTATTTTCTTGATGTATGAATGTCCTAAAATACTATCATTTATTGCAGTAATGGGATTGAAAGTTCATCCTCATTTCTAGACTATTTTGATTAATACCTTGAGGGATGTATTTTTCTCGCTCTACCCTACAACTACCTCTCTCTCTCTCTCTCTCAAGTATGTCAATCGTTTCATTAGTGATTTGTCTCATAAGAGAAAAATTATGGCCATAATATATATATGAGTATATAAGGGAAGGTATAAACCACATTGTTTTCTTCTTTTTGTCCATTTAAAAATTAATTTGATGTGCTTGACTAATTCTGTCCTACAATTATGGGAATCTATATCCAATACACAAGCAGAGTAAATTACTACTTTCATGTTTTCAATTTCTTTTTGTTTTGTTTAAACAATGGCATTCCATGTGAAAATTTCGGACAAAGTTGAACAATTGTAGGAGATTTTCTAGTTCTCTTTCGAGGTATATATGATAGTGGGATTGGAATAGTATATCTTTAACTTTTATTTTATTTTATTTATATATAAATTTGAACATGGTTTCTTGCCTTGATTGCATTTTAGTGGTTTCTTAAGTCACCCATGAATCAAATGATCACATAACTATTCGTACTTCTTATCAACAAGCAAACCTGAAGGTATTGTTTCTAATATTTAATCTCATTTCATTTCGATTTATCTAGTGGCTAAGAGTACTTAGAGATAATTCCCATTCTTCTTGATGTGAAATGGAATTAGTAGTATATATCTTTTTACTATTCTATATACATTTTGGGTGATGAGTTTATCCATCGGATACTAAAGAAAATTACAAGGGATCCTATCTTGTTGATTCCAAAATTTCTATTTGATTTTTTAAAAATAGTTTAGAGGTTACTTTTTGCTAGGATGGGCATATACATCCTAGGAATGAACATCCAAATCTTATAAAATATATCCAAATTGTTTCTAACAATATGTCCATCCATACTAATATCATGCAATAAGTAAATGATGTATTGGCTTATTAGATGTGGATATTTTTTGTACATATATTTTAAATATTTCAAATTTACTAGTTCAAGTTTTGGTCCTTTGAAGTTAAGATGGAAATATAAGTATGATTGTAACTATCTCAAGGTTGTTTAAGATGTTCATGGAACCTAAGAGAAACACGCACATGAGTTCATTTTACAGAGGATGTTGGCCTGCCCCACATTGGTGGAAGATGAGTTTGGGACACCATTTGCTCATCCTTTGCTTCTATATAAATTGAAATTCTCTTTTCCATGGCATCATCCACAATTATCTTCAAGTTACTTATGAATTTTCAGTCAAATGTGGATATATTGGCATGACTCTAGATGAATCGGTAGATAGTTTAACAATGGATGCATGCTTGTCATTCATATAAATTTCTGGTATTTTTGCACTTTGCGTCATTCAGGCATACAAATTAATGATTTATATTTGCACTTAATAAATTCAGTTGAAAGACTTGAAGGACTAGTACAAGGTAAGCCATTATGGATCTATAATAACTTGGTAATCATTAATTTGTATTCCTAAATGATGCAATTTTTTTTTGAATATCATCATTTTCAAGCAATAAAAACTTCTTAAAGGGCGCTAGGTCAATGGTAGAGCACCTTCCTAATTATAGGCAGGAGATTGGTGGTTCGATTCCTCCATACCCTATCATAAATTAGTGACTAAGAAAACGAATAAATTCACACATATATGACTATTAGTAGCTAATTTTTAGTGTCTTATAGCGCTACTAACATTTATTCGTATTTAGCTTAGTCATTAATATGTTATCATCTAGTAGTTTATTTAGTCGTATATTTGGTCATTAATTGTGGCAATCAATGACTAAATCAGTAACTAAATAAGTGACTATTAATGAATAAATAAATGACTAATAAGTCAACCAATTAATGACTAAGTGAAATATGACAAAGTTAGTTAAGCTATAAGATAGTGTAAATTAGCTACTATTAGTCATCGACTCAAAAATAGTCGTTATAGCTGAATTTTAGTCATTTTTTTAGTCATTAATTCCTCATTTTGTACTAGTGATTTGTCAAGAGAAAATGTGGGTAAGGAACCATCATTCAATTTCAGGAATAAAGTGGATGCCATGGGATGGTTTGGGAATTCTATCCATTTGTCCAAAGGGCCTGAGAATTCTACCCATTTGGACAAAGAGTTTAAAACCGCTCAAAAGCCCAGATGTTCAAGTGAGAAAACCTAGACAAGTGCGACTAAGGTAGATTTGGTTGAGCCTGTGGATGGCCTGATATCTGATTCCAACCTTAAATCGAAACCCAAAAATATGAGCCAATATGGGTCTTCTTCATCTTCTTTGTCTATGAATTTTATTAGGAGTCCTTGGCCTATGTATTACAATGGATACTAGGGAAGCATTCATCTTGGTATTGATGTATTTTAAGCGGATAGAGTGCCCTAGTACACTCTAGGGGCATAAGTTTTTACCTGTGTTAATTGCACTTTTCCTTTCGCAGTAATGTGGGGAATACCCTAGATGGAAGGGAATGGTAATTCATAATTAAAAACTCTAGGAAAGCACTAGAGGGAGGAAACAACACATATAGTATCTGAGAAAAATAATAGATCTCTTTGGGTGCCTAAAACATTGAGGACAAATGACCATGAAGAGGCTATAAGAACTTAATTTTTGAAAAACTTGGGGCTTGAAAACAACAAATAAGGATTGATCAAATCGGGGGAAATTTTCATATTTCAATCCAAGATGGACAAAAAGGAACAAAAAGATGACCCCTGTGCAGGTTTTGTGTGCAAATCTTGTAACAATATTAAGGTCATCCTGTTTTATTGAAAGAAGTTGTTGTATGCTTACACTATTCTTCAATTTGATGTAGATATGTTGTTCCTACATTGGAACAAGTTTTCAAAACACATCTAAGATCATACAATACTTTGTTCCTAAGTATTCTTAGTTAGATCATTGCATCTTTATATTTGTTGCAGTCTGTTGACTTTCACCAAATGACCTCCCCTTCTTAGACTAATTTATGTTAGTTAGGTTATCTTTCACTAATATTCTCTATGGGTTATCTATTTCAAAATGGATTCTTAGTTGGATACCTCCATTAACAAAATCATGGGGTATAAGTTAATATTGTGAATGGTTTTGACGTATATCTATCTCATTCTCTGGATCCTAATTGCTAGAACACAACAAAGCTTGAAGTCATGAGAATACGTGGAAATGACACTTTGTTAATAAATCATTTCTTGTCCAAAAATGAGGACAATGGATGATAACATAAGGTATTTATCAAATTATTCCTCTTATTTATATTTTATTTAAGATGTAAACAACTACCTAGTATTTTGGCACACCAATCATAGATAATATTTGTCATGAATGAAAGTTGAACTAATTAAATATGAATTTTATTTTGGACAACTAGTTCCATACAACTATTGATTCAGACATGGGATGTCTAGACAACCCCAAAACCATTGAAGGATGTTTAGATCAAGACATATCCATTTTAGCCCAAGCTTACAGGAAATACACTGAAAGCCCCCCACGTTTTCAGAGTCCCATTCTAAACATAGACATCTTGTTGGAGTCACAATTCCCCAGGGGAAAGGAAATACAAGGGACATGACCTAAAGGGGTTGAGATACATGAATGAGATATTATTTTTGAGAAAAATACTACAATTATCCATATGATCTTACAATCCTATGCCTAGAAATCCATTCAAGAAGTTTTCAATTGATATTAAGTATGTTAATAAAATTAGACATATTTATGAGTTATCTTAAAATATGGACACTTGCATGATAACAAGGGGAAAAATATTTTTTTGACTTTAAAATATACACTAGACAAGCCCCTCATTGAATAACCAATAATAAAAATGAGAGAAAGGGGGAATTTTGAGTTTAAAAATCTAGACCAAGGAACTTGTAATAGAACCACCAATAATAGGAAATATTATGTTGTAATATGTTGTGTTGTGAGGGGTTCCTTTCAAATATGACAACTAACCTCTCAGCTTAGGGAACTCTCCCACCCACACTTTCAAGATTTTCACCACGGAATTTACTTTGATTGTCAGCATTGTGTACTCTTCCACTTATTCAGACTAAGATTGGTCCCCTATCTTAATTGTGTTCATATTCTTTCTGAGAACTATCTTATATATTACATATTGTTTCCCTTATTGTTTAATCAACTTAATCCCTTAGTTTTTTTTCTCTATTTTTCTTCCATCCATTGTCTATATCCTAGATTTATTACATTTTTAGGGGATGCAATAGGAAATGATTTTTATTTTGGTACTCGTAGCTACAGTATTGTGGAACCCCGTTGACCTTTCTTTGGTCAATAGTGGAAATTAATACAATTTCAATTCATTTTGTGAATACCAAGGGGTAATTTTTTTAATTTCATATAACATAGGAATTGTTAGAATATGATAATGTTATTTGTGGGACACTACATTGAATCGAGATAAAGTGGTTTTGAGCCTTACTGTGGGTAAATCAAAAGTGTTATTTGAGTTTTTTCCTTTTAATATTGTTTATTTATATTCATTTATGTTACCAACAACTACCTCGTTTGATGTTTTAGTTGGTTCCACATGTTTTGGAAGCTTGTAACATTTCAAGGATGAAATATGATACATACCCTAAGTGGCATTTGAGCCTATGTATCTCCCCATTTAATAATTTTCACCAATAGTTATATGTGACTTTTCTTATGAACACAAACATGCAGTGGTTCCATGGAGTTCCTTTGTTTTTCCCTTAGATCGATGATATTTTTTCTTAAACAAGAAATATTTAAATTGACATATGAAAATACAAGAGACAAGACAAGTTTGAAATGCAAGTGGCTAACTTGAACAATTCTAAATGGGGACAAAATTCTGTAATATCCTTTTCAATATGGAAACAAGTGGGTAGACCAAGTTTGTAGATGGATTTCTCTTTTAGATCACTTCTAAGTCAGTGCTAAATAAGGTCCAAGTTAGATTCATTAGCATGGTTACAGGAGGGGTTATATTGAGCCCCAAATGGTCTAAATACCATTTTTTAGAAGGAAACTAAGGTAAGGTGAGAAGGGATTTTAGGAAATATAGATTTAGGGTTTATGGATTTCTTCTTAGAAATTATCATGCTTACATGTCAGATGGATAAGGACTCGACCTAGTCAGATAAGACTCATGTGATTCTATAGTTTAGGTTTGACGTGGCCCATTCTAACTAGACAAATTTTAAGAAATTGCATTCTTGGATTAGACTTGTTTATGGCAGAGTTCTAGATTCATCCTTCATCCATCTAGAATTTATTGGGTGAATATATTAGCTATTAAAATTTTCTTTATTTTATTATTCTAAATTGATATCAAATATATGTAATTGTTAGTGCTACTAGAATGCATGGATTTGAACACAAGTGGGTCATTTTAGAGTTTCCAATCATTTCATCCCAACGTTATGATCAACAACCATGGATCTATATTTAATTTTGTAAGTAGTTGTGTTTTCTCTAGTGAAAGTCATGTAATACTAATATTTTCTCTTTGGTTTGGAAAATTTCTCAAGTTGAATGGATTTAAGAGTCATAAATCTCTTTGCAGGTGGTTCTTTCCTTATAGAAGTAGCCTACATGAGACACTGATCATAGTTACTTCATTCCTAATAATCCTTCTTGCCATTTTGTTGATAAGTAGTGTTTATGTCTAGTGAATTAGTACTTATATCTTATGTTTGACATGGGTTTTGTATATGTATTATTTATGATTAATATTTTCGATATGTATAGCTCTTTTTTTAAGATTAATGATGGGAGCCACTTCTAGAATCCTTCTATGCACTTGCACTTTTGTACTTCTTAGTCCCGTGACCTACTATTGTGATCGTTCATGGGACATACATAAATTTATATTATTTTCTCTATATTATCTTATGTATTTTAGGTTCTTCACATGTGTCCTATTTGGGTTCCATGCTTGAGTCATTAAGGATACTATTAGTATAATTAGATTCTGATGCACAATTTTATCTTGCAGGACTATGTGTTAAAAACTATAATCTCAAGCAACTCTATTCAACTAACGAGAAATATTCACTTTGAAAGCATTGATTTTATTTTATGGAAATATGATTTTGATTGGATGCTAGTTTTTTAAAAGAGTTTTGGTTTGAATTGAACTAATTCTTTATTTTCAAGTGCCTTGTTCTTACTCTGATTGCAATTCCATTTGATGCAGGTTACATACAATGTTGCATTTGGTTGATGGAAATTGTGAGAAAAGGATTTTGGATTCAAAATATTATGTATGTAATGTGAATTCAAAACCACTTTGTGCTTCACCAAAGGTTTTGAACTAAGTCAGGTGTAAAGATGCAAGTCAAACTCAAGAACACCACCCAAAATTTTTACAAAGTGTTGTAAAAATGAAACTTGTATTTCCGTTGCAACAATGGTTTAAGAAAATTGATTTCCTTGGTGAAAAGGAGGCGAGGGGTGTTTCTATATTGTGAAAAGATGCTCCTATGTCACAACATACTTCTGGGTCATTTTGCTCAAACAATTCATGGACAAGTAATTTATTTGAGTTATATATGGATTCATCTGAATAATATATGAAGCAAACATAAGTTAAGAATAGTTTAGAATATGCGAAAAGAAGTAAAAATGGCACAATATTAGTGGATAACAAATAAATCTCTATAGGGTTCTTGTGTAGCGAATACTTTGTTGGTCACCCAATGTGGATCTGTCTTAGACTGTGAATACTTCAGTGCTACAAACTCATGTACGTATAATTTTAATGGTAATGATGGAAATGGTGTTGATATAAATACTTGTTAGATAAATTCTATTACAACTCTAAGTCAACTGACTAACAATGTAGAAGGATTTGAGGACGGGAGTAGATTAAGTTTCTCAGTCATTTATGTTTTGGTGATTCTTTACTAAGGGTGGGAGACTATAAATCTGAAATATTTAATAGCAATCCTCAATATGTGGATATGAATACTTGTCAGATAAACTCTGTTACATCTCATGGTCAACTAGATAATTATACACAAGTATTGGAGGCAAGAAATAGGAAACAACTTCCCATGTATGATTTATGTTTGGATGATTCCTTTAAGACATGCTCTTCTATACTAAGCATAGGAGACTGTAAATTTGAAATCTTGGAAACAAATATTTGTATCAAAGATCAACATGTATAAAAGCATATATCCAATACTGTATTGAATAATTTAATTTTAAATTCTCAAATTGGGGAACCATTCATTCTACAAACTAGGATAACTGATAAAATTTGTTGCGCACTCTTATACTTTATGAAAGTGAAATCTGAAGAACATGTATGTAG
Organism: Pseudotsuga menziesii; assembly: GCA_001517045.1. NCBI lineage: Eukaryota > Viridiplantae > Streptophyta > Pinopsida > Pinales > Pinaceae > Pseudotsuga > Pseudotsuga menziesii. The sequence continues at coordinate 118,138 of LPNX010294172.1, forward strand.
TCATACAATTGGAAATTTCTATAATCAAGTAAGCACTGACAAAAAAATAAATACATCTATCTTTGAATGTGGGAGTTACTTAATTTGTAGGCCAGAGTGGGTCTAGAGATAATAATATCCAAAGGAATGTTAACGATAACACTTACTACAAATATGAAATTATCATAGGTAGTGGGATTCCAAGTTCCTATAGCATTGGAAATCGAAAGACTCACGTAGTAGTAGGCTAACCAAAGGGTCCGATACAGTTGTTCATGGGACTTGTGATATCTTTGGTAGAAATTATAACAAGGATAGTGGAAAGAGACATACTAATCAATATAGCTATGAGTTAAGAAAATAAAAGGACAAGGGAATTGATCATGATGGAAAAGTTGGCAATAAAATTGCATTTGAGGAAAGTAGAGAAGCACCTTGTGATTTACATAAGAACTTGAGTTCTAAAAGGACTATGGAGAACAACTTTGTTAGAGGAGAAATATCCTCCAGAAAAATTACTACTTTAGAGAGTTCCTCATGTGGGAGCAGTCAAAACATTGATCTTGTCCATGGTTATGGCTTAGTTGGGAAGGGAAATAACTTGCTTGTTTGGAAAAGGGTTTAGAATCACCATGAGTGTGGTTGTATAAATTATGAGCCTAAATTTCCCCCTCAAGCAAAGCAAAAGAAGGATACGGAAAAAGTAAACCCTCATGTTACAAAGATAAGGAAGAATATATGGGAAAGGAAACCATGATCCTCTACTATGGATGCCAGTAAACCTTTCTATCAGAAGGAAGAAGTGGATACCTTACAATAATCAAATTGTTCTAAGAGTACACATCTTGAGAAGAAGGAAACTATAACAGTTTCTTGTTCAAAACCAAGAAAATCTAAATCAATGGGCCAAGTGATGCGGCCGAAAAATCAGCAAACAAATCTCTGTTTGAAATCCAGGGATTATTCAATCATAGGTTAAGGGATTTCTTGTGAAAGAAACAATAAGAGACATCACAGCTCTCAATAGGTTGCACAAAAAGGGGTTCCAGTTGAATAAAAAAGTGGGAAGGCCTTTGGAACTGATAAATTTGTAGATGAATCCCATGGGTATGGTAATTTGTAGAATGACTGACGAAGTTAAAAACAAGGAATATGATTCATATGGATTGAGTCATGCCTCTTCAAATGACACTCAAATTAGAGATTATAGTGCCAAGACAAATGTATCTGAAATGGAAATTAGGGACAATCAATAACATACGAAATCTAAGATATTGGGATATCTACTTGTTTTCATAGGATGTTGGGCCGAGTCAGGTGGAGGAGGTTGCAACTAAGTGGTAGTGGTACTATCACATCAGTTATCCTCATCCCAAAGTTGATGGGCTTAGTATACGTGTAGAAAATGGTGTGTGTATTGTCCATGGACATCATAGAAATAAAATGGATTGTTAGTCCTTAACTATGGGATATTTACTTTCCTAAGTGGTTGATTAGGGTCTTGATTAGAAGGATTGATGTTGTTGTTGCCTGGGGAATTAGGAGGTGTTCTACCACCTCCTTGGAGTTGATTGTTTACATGGTTCCTTCCTTGTCTCCAATTGGGTTTCCATTTTTGGTTATTGGAGTTTGGTGAAAGTTGTATAAAGTTCTTCTAGGCATAAACTCTCCCTTGTGGAACGAGAGGAGTTTGAGGTGGTGTTAGTGCAATGGTATCTAGTGGAAGGTTTGGGAAAGGAGAGTAATGGATAGATTCCATATGTGGTGCATATCCTTGGGGAGGGTTCCTGTAGTTCAATATTGATAAATATGGTCCATGGACCTGAGGGGTAAAGTCGAGAGGCACATAGGAGGGTGTCACTCTAGAATGCGAGGTTTCCTGAGAGATATCAAGACCATAACTTGGGATATGGAAAGGACCCATTGTTAGTGGTGTGGAAATGGATGGTTTGTTGTATGAATGAGTATCTATGGGAGAGATGTGAGCATAGGGTTGAACTATGGATGTGACATAACTAATAACACCATAGGAGGTGTGTCTTGCCCCCTTCGGGTCTTTACAAGTGAAATCTCCATGAGGTGAATCTGGAAAAATGGTGAATAGGCATTATGAATGGGTGTAGATAAAGTCAAATTATTGGGATTTGAGGATAGTATCTTCTTCTATCTATGGGTGTTTAGAGGAATCATCCTTAGCGATGGAGGGGATCAATGAATTTGGAAACCAATCAAGGAATATCATATCGTCTAGATTGATTTTGCATAGATTACATCGTCTTCACCATTCATGGGTGTGGTATGTGATATGTGTAGTGATGTTTTAGAGACAAGAAAAAATAATATCTACATTGACACCATATCGTATGGGAAATTGAAAGAACTGCAAGAAGTTGGAGGCGAGGGATGCGAAGGTGGAGTGGGTTCCATGTGGCGGATCAATCCACCACTTGGTAGAAACTCCAGTGAAGGTCATCTAGAGGAGATGCAATCTAATAAGTCATAAACTATGGATTTTGAAGAACACCATAGATGGAAGGACATGATGTGGTTCTAGGGATATTCTTTGGCCTTCCCCTTGAATTTTAGGATATTTGAAGGGATTTTTTGTAGGCATTGGTGGCAAGGTAGAATCGTGTTTGATTCGGCTAATGGTTAATCATGCCAAATCAAGAAGTTTAAGGCTATCCATGAATGCAAGGTTCATGTGCTCAGAGGCTCCATGTGGAGGTATAGTCATAGGAGGGTTCTCGAAAAGTAGATTTTCTACATGGGGGTTGTTGGAAGAAGGATTTCCCATCGAAAAATAACCTGTGAATGGGTTCCCCCTGAAAATGTGTCCAATAGATGGATTCCCTATGGGTGCGTTTCCATGTATCAGGTTCTTGGAAGGGGGGTTTCCAGGAGGATTGTTATAGATGATTTTACCACACTTGGTAGATCATGTTTTTATGGCCTTCCTTGTCCCTATGCAGACTCCTTGGAACCCCTTTTCTCAACATAAACTTTGATGCTCCAGAAAATCCTTAAAAAAGTCTTGTTTATTGGTATACATAGGTCAACAAATTACATACTACATGTACACGCATCTTTCTCCACTATGAATCGTGTACATTGATAAATGTGCCCAAAAATAAAACATTCATATTTTTCCTCATCAAGTAACAAATAAATTTACTATTGGCCTTCCATATGCTTGGAAATGATCTGACTCAACCCTTCACTTCCTATTGAAGGTATATATATTGAACTAATTGGATGTGTTAGAGGAGGAGAACTTGTGAGAGAAAGGAAACTGAGTCGGCATTCTTACATACTTGACACTGCACCCCTTTGTCCTTTGAGTACACATTGATGCTCCTCTCAAGATTTCCATTGTCTTGTGAGATTGGCATTGATATGGAGGATTGAAGTGGTGGAGGTCGACAGAGTTTGTCACTTATATCTCTATTTATAATTAATATAAATATCCATTTCATGTCCATTGTATTTGTGTAACTACGAATATTCTTGTCCATGGATGTAGTTGCTTTGATTATATATATTGGATTGATATATTCTAGAGTAGGTTCTATAGATTAATATCTATCATGCTTGTATATTTCGTTGTTTTGATAATGGAATGTAGGTATAAGTGTGGTTGAAAGATCAATGAGGGTCTGCTACAAACGTCCAGAACAATGTATGCTTCTCATCCCTTAGTGTTAGACTTGTTTGTCTCTTTAGCATATTTGAAGTGGATTGATTTTTGGTGTCAGACTATTTGTTTTGGTCCACCCAATCCATAGGAAGTTTTCTCCGTAACAGAAATGGCGACTATGCTAGGGATTGTCCTTTTTTGTTGGGGTTTGGGTGCACGATGTGCTCGATTTGCTCTTTGATTCTCTATGTTTATGTGTTGTGGTATATATTATGTTATCCCATTGCTATTCCTTTGAAGTATATTGATCCTTAGCCTACCTTTTAACCACATTTCTCTTGTTATATGCGGGTCATACAGGTAACAGTCGTGTATACACCAAGGATGTAGTACTTATAGTCGTGTACACACGCGGGTTTTCTATGAACAGTTGCATGTATCCCTCTTGGTGAGTGGGTGAACAAAGATTTCTTTTTCTTTGCTTTTAGTTAAAATTTGTTCTTGTCATTCTTCTCCTTTTATGTTTTTATATTAGTGAATTAGACCCTTTTGTTTTAATGTCTTTGTTGGATTGTGTCTGATACTTCCTGTAGGTTTTGGGAGTTATAGAGTCTTTTTGTTGCATTATCATATCATTTATTTATCATGTCCCCAACCCTCTTACTGGAGGAGAGGACATGACTCATCATAATCATGCTAACCCTCCGGGATGAACTAAACCCCATGAAAATAAATATCAAATGCATTGAAATAAAAAGCATACATGGATGCAAATGCCTAATCATCAATAAGTAAACATCAGAAGAAAATAAACATATTCAACACATTTAAGCATTTAACATGTTCATCATTTTATTTAAGCAACAAATACAATTGCGGATGTAAAATGGGAAATAGATACTTATCTTGGAATAAGCTTTCCCCACAACCAGCTATGTCACTGCAACGTTCCACCCAACCATAGGCCAGTGTGCTCATGAATCTCTCAGCAACACTGCCACCCCTGATATGGGCATGATTCCCACAAGGAATAAGGGAACACTAGCATGCTCACACATAGCCAAGGATACACAAAACTCATCCAATCCAACACATTTGGGTTTATCAGGCTAACAGGGAGTTGGAAAGGTTGGCTCCTAAGCTAGTTAGCTCAATCCAAGAGCTATGGATACCTGCAATAGAACTAGCTTGACTTCTAAAACAAACACACACACCCAATACAAGGAAGCATCCCCTTCTTTGCTATACAGTCCCTCGGGCTATGCCTTCCCTTCCAGTGCTATTTAGGGGGGTGTTAGAAAACAAGACCGCAGAGCAATAACATATATATAGTTACATCAATAAACAAGATGCAAAACACATTAACACATTACAGAGAGACACATATATAACGTGGTTCACCCAAACTATGGGCTACGTCCACAAAGAAATTTTCCAGTCCTTTTATTACAGTCCAGAAAGATGAAGGGATACACCCTACAACAAAACCACTGCACTTCCTCTTCACGCTCGCATAGTCTCTCTTGCAATACAATACAATACCATACACAGTCGATTTACAATGCTTTCTTTGATAGGGGAAATACAATGGGAAAATTCTAGGATTAAACCAATACCATGGGTCTGCAATACTGTTGGCCAACACACATCCCAATTTTTTTTTCAGGGGCTCTGCCCTTGAACCCCCGTTTTCTTGGGGGCGCTGCCTCCGAACCCCCGTGTCTCGGGGGCGTTGCCCCCGAACACCCTTTCTCGGGGCACTTCCCTAAACCCCAAGGAAAGAGGAACGAGTGTACAGTACTCCTGGGTTACAATCACAACTGAATAATATCTCTGGATCTAGAAGATTAGGCTCCACAACCAACAGGGGGTGTAGAGAAGAAAGCTATCCCTCTACCCCCATATATGAGGCTCCCACACACTAGGTTTATCAAGAATACTTAGACACATTTCCACTCCCAAAATAGTCCAAAGACCAAACAGCTAGGGACACACAACAATCTCAGTTCTGGGATTGAAGGGAAGCACACCACAGAGGCCAAATCGGGTATGGAAATTGGACAAAATGGCTCAAGCTGTGACGATCAATCTCCATATTTTTTTATGGCCCTAACATGGAGAAAATGACTCAGCAACACCCCAAATTTGCGGGGAAGATAGCAACGACCTCCCAGCGTGAAAAAGAGGAAGAATATGATCCCTTAATCATAAGGTGATGCAGCCACACAACAAAATCGGGAGAGGAGAATGTAGAACGTGAAGGAACTGTGGCCAATTCTCTGTTTTCTTGTAGTGAAGGAAATGGCCCCAACTATGAAGGAAATCACCACACAAACCCAAATCGTGAAAAGGGAATATGCAGAACGCCAATCTCTGCCTGAGGCCTAGCTTTCTCTTGCATGAGGAAGACACACAATTGCGTGAGAGTGGAATGGGGTTCTCTCTACCCACACAAGGAACTGAATGCAATCTACATCTCTGGGCATGCATGTGGTCAAAGGATTGACAATCCTACCAATCACTGATGGATGGCCATGCATACGTCCCTCAAGGCAACAATTGCCCCAAACAATCTCATGGTGAATTGATTCGGTTGGTGAATAAGACAAGGGAAGTGGTTGACCACTCTCTTGGATTCTTTTGCTGCCATATGGTTTTTCCCCATTAGCCCCAAGGGTTGAAAATCCCCCCCCCTTATCCTTAAGAAAATCATGCCCCTTCTCTTTTAATGTTGCATTGACATAGCTGGTTGTAGGTTTTTAATTAACTCTGCATATGTACATAGTGCCCATGATTATAATGTTCCTGGCTAGCACAAAATACCCTCGACATCGATTTTAATCGTCGAAACATAAAAATATAATCCATGGAGAGGATTTTGCCTTTATATTCACACTATGATTAATTACAATATATACATCATATACATTTAATGAAAATGGGGTCAAAATCGGGGTGTTACATTTTCCCCCCCTTCAATAGCATTGCCCTTAGTGCTTTACAAAATTGAACAAAATGTTACACTAGTACTGACTTCATTGTTCAACAGATTCGAATAAAAATGGATGTGCCAATCGCATGGAATCTTCCAGATCCAATGTAGCCTCTTCAGGACCGTAGTGCTCCCATTGCACCTTTTGCCTACCCTATGGCCCAGTTCTGGAGCATTGTGAACTTCTTGTTGAGGATGTGCATTGGATGGATTTGGAACTCTCCCTCGGGTTTCACCTGAATCACATCCCAATTTATCACATGGTTAGGGTCTTGTACATATTTCTTAAGCAAAGAAACATGAAAAAAATTATGAGCTCTAGTGCTAGCAGGCAATGCAAGTGTATATGCAAATGGACCTATTCTTTTAAGCACTTCAAATGACCCACAATATCTAGGTGACAACTTGGCACAACTTCCAAGATTCAAGGAACTCTTCTTTTCCCTTACTCTAAGGTAAACATGATCCCCAATGCTGAACTCTCTGTTCACCCTATGCTTATTTGCATATCTTTTCTGTCTATCCTGGGCTACTTTCAGATTCTGCCTAATCTTTACAACCTCTTGCTCCATTTCCTTGAGCAATTATGGCCCAAGCACAACCATGTTCACTAGATTATCCCATGTCACTAGTGTCGTACACCTTCTTCCATACAAAGCTTCATATGGACTCATCCCCAAGGAGGATTCTTGTCCATTGTTATAGGAAAAAATCTACCAAGTGTAAATAATCTTCCCACTTGGTTGGTTTGTCCATCACATACATGCGAAGCATGTATTCAAGCACTTGATTTACTCTCTCTTTTTGACCATTAGTCTGAGGATGGTAGGTGGTGTTGAAGTTCAACTTCGTACACAAATCTGCAAACAAACCCTTCCAAAAATTGGAAGTGAACTTGACATCTCTGTCAGAGACTATTGCCTTAGGCAATCCATGTAATTTGAAAATATCCTTCATGAAGATCTTTGCAATGTCATCAGTCTTATGCGTAGACTTAACCAGTATAAAATGTGCTTCCTTTGTCAACTTTTCCACCACAACCATGATGGAATCATGTTGCCTCGAAGTCATTGGAAATTTTGTAATAAATTCCATGGAAATAACTTCCCATTTCCATTCTGGAACTGGTAAAGGCTGCAACAAAACTGTTGGGTGTTGATGCTCAACCTTCACCTGCTGACATTTCATGCACCTTGAAATATATTCAACCATGTCCTTTTTCATTCCTGGCCCAAAATACTGCTTTCTAGCTGTAGCAATTGTCTTCTGATATCCTGGGTGACTAGAATATGGAGCCTGGTGGATCTCATCCATAACCATTCTCCATATTCTTCAAATTTATATCCCTCATACCTATTTTCAAGACTTTGCTTCTGCAATTTGTCTTTTACCTACTCATACAATTCATTTCTAGCAGTATGATTAAAAATATGTTGTCTCAAATCTGAATGGAAAATACTAAGATATGCCACATGCATTTCCTGCACCTTTCTACTGAGTGCATCAGCTACCTTATTCTCTTTTCCTTTTATGTGCTTGATTTCTAAATCAAACTCACATAAAAAATCCAGCCATCTATCTTGACTAGCATTTAACATTGGCTGATCAAACAAGTACTTCAGACCACAATGGTCTATCCTTATCTCAAACATTCTGCCCATTAAGTAATGCCTCCACATCTTGAGAGCATGTACTATGGCTGCAAGTTCTAGATCATGAGTGGCATAGTTATTCTCATGCTCCCTCAACTTTCTTAACTCATGACATATCACGTGGTTGTCTTGCATAAGGACTCCTCGAAGCCCTTGTCCGCATGCATCAGTACACACCACAAAATCATTTTCTCGGTCTGCAATCTTCAAGACTGGGGCACTTGTGAGAAGGTTCTTCAACTACTGGAAGCTTTCTTCACACCTTGGTGTCCATTCAAACTTTATTCCCTTTTTTTGAAAATAAGTGACTGGATGTGGAACCTTGGATAATCCTTCAATGAATCTCCTATAGTATCCTACAAGTCCCATAAAACATTTTACATTTGCCACATTTCTTGGAGTAGGCCAATTCATAATGGCTTCAATCTTCTCAGGGTCTACAAATATGCCCTCATCTAAGATAATGTGTCCCAAATAATGAATCCTATATATATAGAAGTCACACTTGCTCAATTTTGCATACAACTGATGCTCCTTGAGCAATTGCAATGTCAATATCAGATGTTCTTCATTCTCTTCCTTATTCTTAGAAAAAATAAGAATGTCATCAAGGAAAACAAGAACAAACTTGTCCAAATACCTATTGAAGACACTATTCATAAGGCACATAAATGTAGCTAGTGCATTTGTGATACCAAATGGTACCACTAAAAACTCATAATGTCCATACCTTGTTCTGAAGTTTGTCTTATGAATGTCTTCATCCTTGATTCTCACCTGATGGTAACCAGACCTCAAATCAATATTGGAAAATACCTTTGCTCCTCTCATTTGATCAAATAGGTCATCAATCCTAGGAAAAGGGTATTTTTTCTTCACAAGAACCTTGTTCAATTGTCTGTAATCAATACAGAATCTGAGTGTACCATCTTTCTTCTTCAAAAATAGAACTAGTGCTCATCAAGGAGACACACTCGAATTGATATACTTCTTCTCCAACAACTCTTGCAGTTGCATCTTTAGCTCTAGCATTTCTGGTGTACTCATCCTGTAGGGTGTCTTGGACACTAGTTCTGCTCCTAGAAGAAGTTCAATTGTGAAATCAATGTCCCTATTTGGAGGAAGTCCTAGAGTCTCATCAAGAAACACATCCCTGAATTCCTGCAACACTTGATAGTCCTCCAACCTAGGAGTTTCATTCTTTGCTGCCTCGAAAATACGAGCCGCATACACTATGCAACCTTTCCTACAAAACTTCTTCAGCTGCATTGCTGAAATATGCCTAACCGAAATCACCTTTGGAATGTCTCTTAGAACTCTTGGGTTCCCTTCTTCATACATGCATTCAAAAGTCTTATTATAACAATCAAGCTTTACCCTGTGAGCTTCTAACCAATCCATTCCAATGTGAATATCATAGGAACCAAGTGGTAGAACATTCATATCAACACAAGTGACCAATCCATTCATGACCAATGGACATTTCTCTACCACTTCACTAACCTTTCTCTTAGTTCCAGTGGCTAGCTAAACTAACCAAGCTTTTCTATGCTTTACTTTCTTAAAAGAAAAAATCTCCACTACTCTAAGGGTAATGTAACTGTAAGTAGAACTAGGGTCAATCAAAATAGAAACATATTGCTCAACAATATTACCTGCAACTTCAACCATAGTTGACTGGTGATTTGCTTGGCGGTCCTCTAATTATGTATAAATCATAGGGACAACCCTTGCTACTTGACTTATTGTTTATACCTCTTGAATGTTGTAAGCTGGCCTTGCATTCTCATTCTCAAGTAGACAATTTCTGTGCATGTGGGGTCCTCCACATTTCCAACATTGGAGTGGTCCTTTGTTCTGTTGTGGTTCTCTAGGATTTTCTCCCGCCACTCTAGTTGGTTGCTTCTTAACTCGAGACGGCTGCTTTTGCCGATTCATGAAGTTAGAAGGTTTAAAACCTTTCATTCTTTGGTCAAACTTCTCATTCTTCTTGTCCTTCCATGTCTTATGATAATCAGGTTTTCCTTTTCTTTGCTCATAGCAATACTTATCCTTCCTTATTTCTTCTTCAATAGTTCTAGGTTCATAAAACTCAATCCTGTCCTTGTAATACTGAGGAAATCCACTCAAGAAATGCTGAATTTTCAATTTTTCATCTTTGATGTACCCAACATACCTCAATAGGTCCAAGAACTTATTTGAATATTCTTCCATAGTTTGTTGTCCAAATCTCAGCTCATGGAATTCTTTAATCTTGTCATCACAGTACCTACTAGAGAGGTGACTTTTGCTTGAAATACTTCTAGAACTGCTTCCATACAATCTTCCTTTCATTGATCTTCTTCACTTGCTTGAAGTGCTCCTACCATATGGATGCTCTTCCAATGAAATTGAATATGTCCGCTCTAGCCTTCATATTTCTGGAATAGTCTTGGAATTGGAAACATTTCCTCATCCCAAGAAATTGAGATTCATCTTCTTGTCCATTCTTTATGTTAGCACTGGAATTGAACCCAAGGTTTCAAAAGGCTCGCTGCCAGGTAACAACAAAACCACTTTAGACTATGCCTCTGGCCCTACGCAGTCAGAGAGGGATCTCTCACTTACTTTCCATCTTTACTCACGTGAAATATTCGATTAAGAATGGTTAGGAGGCCAGAATCGGGAATAGGGCATATGTGTTGATGTAAGATGTAGGCAGGACTATCAGAGAAAGGAACCATTGGGTAATGGAGTCAAAGCTCTGGGTAGGGTACATATTGCAGGAGGTAAAAAATGGGGTGAATTTACAAACAGAGGAAATATAGCCATTGATCTCACAATCAGGCGATATTTAGCAGGTGATTAGTAGATGAGAGGGAACATTCCATCACGCAAGGCATCTACAGGATGAATTCTATGTAACTTTAGAAGAAAACTTAAATGAATATCTGAAACAACAGATGGAGCATATCACATATGAATTCCAAACTATTATACACTTATTTCATACATGAAAGGAATTAACAAACTGGAATGAAAACATGATGAACATTTTGATGTAAAGAAATTACATATTGAAAGAAACAATGACACACGAATCTCTGCCTTGAAAGACAATCCTTCCTCTGCAAATTTATTCATAACACAGAAACCAAAGACTAATTACAATGGAGAACCTCATCCCTTGAAAGTTTCCCAACCAACCCTTATCTCGCTCTCTCGTGAGTGTATTTTATACTATTTCAGTGGGGAGATTACTCTCCGAAACAAACCTAAAAAATGTTTCCAATCATAATCAAACGTTAACAGTCTAGAGAGTGGAACTATCACCATGATTTACAAATGTGAATATACATCATGGAGCAAGTGGGTGCACTCGGATTGAGTGACATCCTGATGTGCACGGCTACTGTTGTGGATTCTAAGTACGACGCCTTTTCATTTGTTTTCAGGCGAGTCACCATTTACTGGGTTCTAGACCTCTTAACTGACCTGATGAGTCAGCATAGTGCCCTTCTTCTATCCCAAGTTTGTGTTTTTTCTGTGTTCAAAGGTGGCTTTCTGAATGGGCACAAACTGGCAGGGCAATTTACAACTTTCCCATGCTCAACCTCATCCGCAGCCCTCTCCCTCTATGGGTAACACTATTAGGAGTGGGGTCTGGAAGAAGGGGCGTATTGCTCCTGGTCAAGGAAAGCCTTTGTGGTGGCTTGTCATTCTTATACTCCTCACCTCCTATGAGGTGGTTTCTCCCACAGGCAATAAGGTGGAGCATACCTCCACCAGCCCCATCACCTTTGAAAAGTGGAATTCACAAATAGGGTGGTGCAAGAATTGGATCCCTGATGATCCCATCCAAACAAATGCTCCTATAGAGCACAGTCTAGGACTATTTCCTTATGTGCAGGATTTGGAGGCAGCGATGGTATCAGGTGTTCCTGAAAAAAACCTATGGGGAGCGAGTGTCAAGGCAATGTGTCACTGGAGTTGTGGGTATCTGAAGGAAGGTGTATCTCCCAAACTTCTTCATGTCTGGGCCTTGATGGTTGTTATCATCCTTGGCATGGAACACAAAGGTGACGGGTAAGTCTAGAAATTTGCTCACCAACCATCAACACACCTAGATGGACAAGATTTTCGAACCATATCTCCATCGCCAAACTCTTTGAATTTCTATGGACTCACGATGAAACGAAAACTTTAGGCTTTGGAAGTATGTTAGCTCACTCCCAATGTTTCAAAGTTAGTATATATAAGGCTCCGAGACTGAATTCTGTAATGACCAGTTAGCATTCCCTCACATTCTACCATTGAGTGCCTCTGGTGCCGACATGTGTAAGGGTGTGGGCAGGCTAATCCTTCACTTGCTGGGGATCTAGTCATGTCACTTCATCAGCTGCGGCACCTTACCGTTTGCTGTAGGAAATATTTTCAGGAGCCACCTTGTATAGTTGATCCATGCCACAAAGCACACGGAGTGGACGTTCCCATGCTCCCTTGCTCTTGTGATGTAGGAAACAAAATGGTCTCCTCCATTATGCTGGCCTCGCCCCATGTGAAGAATGGACTCTCTGGCTACTTCCCTCACTTTCGCATGCCAAATTACAGAGAGGCCGCCTATCTTTAGGTGATACGGCTCTGCCACAGGGATGATTTCACCTGTACGCATGTTACAAATGGCGTCTAGGGGATCAATTAATCCACAGGGAGGCAGATTGTGTGTGGGAACGTCTCTTCTACTGTCAGATCTGCGCTGGGTGTGACAGCTATAGCCTTGAGGCCTTTTTAGCCCTCTAATTTGGGGTTCTTCCACATCTGTTGTCCACATTTCTTCAACTTGAGCCGTCAATTCCTCTTTCCTGGATCCAACAAGTAGCTTCAAATCATGGTGTGTTCTTACACGTCGATCCAGATTGAATTTCCCATGCAACCATCAATCTGAGTGGGTCCTACAACCCTTTCGTGAAGTAGGACACTGACTTTTTCTGCGCTAGTTCAGATCACGAAAAGAACCTAAACTATAGATCTATTCCCCTCTTGGTCGTGACCGTCGATTCTTTTTAGTCGGTACCACTTTTCACGATTTGGAATCGCGAATTTTTTCACACAAGTTTGGCTTTGCGAAATTAGCTGGGGCCATAGATCTGCTCATGCTCTCATCTCCACCGTTAGATATTTCTACCCTTTAACCTGTTTTGTGATTTGGGAAAGTTCCTTCTACTGAGCATGTTTGCCCAGCGAAACCGTCTCAGGCCGTCGATCGAGCTTCGCCTTGATCTCGCCCTTTCATTGTTTCTAATTTTAACTGACTTCACGAATGTTAAAATTGACCACTCCCTCGCGTATTTTGGCCAAACCACGCTTTATCATCGATCTTCTTCCTTGTTATCCCAGGTCGTTGGTCTATGACATCTTTCTCTACCATCTATGCTGCTACATGTCTTCACCTCTGGAGGAATCTACGACCGTAGATCGAGCTCTCTTCTTTATCTGACGGTCTTAAATGATGGAAAATGTGCATTTGATAATCTAAAGGGCGTTCATATAATTTTGTAATGAATAGGCTCCTTTTGAACTCTGCCAGACCCATAAATTGACAGTTGCAAATGAAGTGTTAACAGCTGGCTCCACGAGGGATGTTATCCTCCTAGCGAGGTAGCAAAGAACCCCCACATACCAAGTGCCAAATTCATTGGGTCCTCCCCAATCTTTCCTTTGAAACCTTCATGCTGCTCTAAGCTCTTGCTTTAGCAAATTTATGTCACTCTGCAAACTAGGCTCTTAGCCATACACTGAAACTAAGAATAGTTGTGATTGCAAACCTGTGCTTACAACTAAAAATGAAAACAAACTAAACAGTAATGAAGGAAATTCTCAATGATTTCCGAGCTTATTTGTTTCTACCTACTCTACCTAATTTACTGTACAAGTCCAATTAAGTGAAATTGGACTTCCAATGAATCCAATCAAGCATCTTGCCTAACAGTTTTATTTCCTTTTCATGCTTGATGAATAGGAATGAAATGCATAATGGAAAAAGGCCATAACAAATAAACTGATCTTTACAGCAGAGATGTGACCAGTCATTACCATTACCCAGCCTTTCCATGTACTCTGCTATGGGGTCATAGAAAACATGGAAAACTTTGGCATATTCTGTCCTTTGTTCATGGGAAAGTTGTCCAGAACTCCTTTCCTCTGGTGAGCTGTCAGGTTGATACTTGGTACATCTTAGAAAAGGGCCCATAGAATTGTTCTCCAATGAAACATCCACCCTTTTGCTCAAAATTTCTGAGTCTAGAGCTTCACCTTCTTCATATTCCTTAGCATGGATGTCCTCTTTTTCTTCGACAGAACCGAGTAAGCGCATTCCTCCTTTATGGGGTGATATTCCCAAAGGAAAAAAATTGAAAAATGTATTTATTTGAGGACTGCTACCTCCTTCTTCGTGACTCAACACCTCATCACAAACTCCCTACATATCAATATACAGAGAGGGCTTGCACAACCATTCCTCTTTATCATCTTGTTTTACACATAAGTTTCTGGAATGCACCATATCCTCTAACTTTTGTTTCTTCTTGGAGATTTCAATCATGTGCCATATTAATTCAAAAGAGGAATAACACAAGGGTAGGCTATCACCTTTAGCACATTTACCATCCTCTCCTGTCTCATCTTTCTGACTTTGGATTGCAGCTTGATTTTCTGCATTAGTAGACCTTGGTTCTATAACTGGCTCTTCAGGTATAGCCTCTAGGGACTCCTCCTCATAGTCATCGTACACAGGCACACCTAAATCCCTTTTAAAATCATGAATAACAGACTCGATGCTGAGCATATTGCAACCATTAGAGAACAATCTTGCAAAACCCTTTGCTTCTATGTTAGGATGATCATCTTTATGTCTAACAAGGGAAATCTTTAGCTGGAGAACTGCTCTCCCTTTCTGCTTGTAGGGCGCAACCAATTTTAATGTATCTTTCATTTCACCACCACTGTCCTGACCTGACAATTTTTTGGACATCTTTAGGTTTTCTTCAACCTCCAAACAATTAGTAAACATATGCTATAGAGTGGTTGATTTTCTTTCCAAAAGAAGTAAGGACAGCTCAGGAGGAAAGGTGGATGCATAATATATCTTAGCAGCGTTCTCAAGAGGTTGGACTTCCTTGGGCATGTTATAATAAAAACTTGCAAATCTTCTGTTAAAACTAGATATGGCCTCACCCTCATGCCTCTCCAAGGAATAAAATTCCAAAAGTATTTGATCCAGTGGCCTTCTCCTACCCCAGAACTTCAAAAAGGTACAAGAAAACTCCTCCCAAGTGTTGATGGACTGAGGCTGTAAGTGATTGAACCATTCTTTAGAATCCCCTTGCAAAGACTGGGAAAAAGTCTTCATATAAACACCCTCATGTTCTATCTCAAAAAGGTCAGAGAAATGTTCAAAGGCTTGTACATGTTTTTCAACAGTGAAGTCTTTGGATTCTCCATCAAATTTGGGGAGGTATGTGTAATGTTTTGCAGGAAAATCATGGAGGATAAGAGGCAATTGTAGTGGTTTGTACCGGCCTAGAATACTGGGAGAGACCAGGTTTGGCACAATAGATACGCTATTAATTGAGGTTTCCTGAGGTGCACAGGGGTGACCTTCAATGTCATGAGATTCGGGAGAAGAATATTGGTTAAAATAAAATGTACAAGATGATGTAATGCTTTTGGTTCGTAAAGAAGGATAAACAGGAATATATTCATAGCTCTGTTTTGAATGAATTGAACCATAGAAGGTTGTTTTGATAAATTTAGGAAAGGATAAGCACAAACTTACAAGACAAGACAAGGCATCTTGAAATAAATGTAAACTCAACTATCTTAACCTTTCACCACGCATTTTCAGGCCTTACAAGGGGTCCATTTTCTCCAGCGGAGCCTACCAGTGTTTCTAACAATTTGATTTCTGGGTCATAACACCATCGGAGTCGTTGAAGTTTGAATCCTTCAAGAGTGGAGTCTCCAGGTGAAAAGTGCACAACCTTCTTGATGTCTGATCACTATTCACCATCAACAACTAGATCTAAAACTATGTCATTCTTCCCAGGGATGATATTCAATATCATCCTTGACAACGTAGTGAGTTTGTTATCACTGGAATTGAACCCAAGGTTGCGGAAGGATCGCTCCCAGGTAACAACAAAACTACTTTAGACTATGCCTCTAGCCCTACGTAGTCAGAGAGGGATCTCTCGCTTACTTTCCAGCTTTACTCACATGAAATATTCGATCAAGAACTGTCAGGAGGCCAGACTCTTGAATAGGGCATATGCGTTGATGTAAGATGCAGGTGGGACTATCAGAGAAAGGAACCATTGGGAAATGGAGTCAAAGGTTCGAGTAGGGAACACATTGCAGGAGGTAAAGAATGGCGTGAATTTACAAACAGAGGCAAGATAGCCATCGATCCCACAATCAAGAGATATTTAGAAGGTGATTAGTAGATGAGAGGGAATAATCCATCACGCAGAGCATCTATAGGATGAATTCTGCATAAATTTAGAAGAAAAATTAAATGAATATCTGAAACAACAGACGGATCATAGCACATATGAATTCCAAACTGTTATACACTTATTTCAGACACAAAAGGAATTAACAAATTGGAATGAAAAAAGGATGAACATTTTCACGTAAATAAATTACATATTCAAAGAAACAACGACACATGAATCTCTTCCTTGAAATATAATCCTTCCTCTACAAATTTATTCATAACACGGAAACCAGAGACTAATTACAATGGAGAGTCTTAGCCCTTTAATTTTTCCCAACCAACCCTTATTTCAGTGCTGAGATTACTCTCCAAAACAAACCTAAAAACTATTTCTAGTCACAATCAAGCCTTAAGAGTATAGAGAGTGGAACTATCACCATGATTTACAAATGTGAATAAACATCATGGAGAAAGTGGGTACACTTGGCCTGAGTGACATCCTGACGTGATCATCTACTATTGTGGATTTTGAGTACGACACGTTTCCATTTGTTTTCAGTCGAGTCACCATTTACTGGGTTCTAGACCTCTTAACTGGCCTTATGAGTCAGCATACTTCCCTTCTTCTATCCCAAGTTTGTGTTTCCACCATGTTAAAAGGTGGATTTCTGCATGGGCACAAACTGGCAGGGAAGTTTGCATCTTTCCCCTGCTCAACCTCATCCGCAGCCCTCTCCCTCTCTGGGTAACACTATTAGGAGTGGGGTCTGGAAGAAGAGGAACATTGCTCCTGGCCAAGGAAATCCTTTGCGGTGTCTTTCCATTCTTGTAATCCTCACCTCCTATGAGGCGGGCTCTCCCATAGGCAATAAGGTGGAGCATACCTACACCAGCCCAATCACCTTTAGTAAGTGGAATTCATAAATAGGGCGGTGCAGGAATTGGACCCATGATGCTCCCATCTGAACAACTGCTCCTACAAAGTGTAGTCCAGGACTATCTCCTTATGTGGAGGATTTGGAGGCAAGGATGGTATCAGAGTTTCCTGAAAAAACACCTATGGGGAGCGAGTGTCCAGGAAATTCATTGCTGGAGGTGTGGGTATCTGAAGGCAGGTGTATCTCCCAAACTTCTTCATGTGTAGGCCCTGATGGCTGGTATCATCCTTGGCATGGAACACCAAGGTGATGGTTAAGTGTGGAAATTTTCTCACCAACCATCAGCACACCCAAACAGAAAAGCTTTTCGAACCAGATCGCCATCGCCAAACCCTTCAAAATTTTATGGACTCACGACAGAATGAAAACTTTAGGATATGGAAGTATGTTAGCTCAGTCTTGATGTTTCAAAGGTAGTATATATAAGGCTTCGAGTCTGAGTTATGTAATGGCCGGTCAACATTCTCGCACATTATTCCATTGAGTGCCTTTGGTGCCAACATGTGTGAGGGCGCGGGCAGGGTGATCCTTCACTTGCTGGGGATCTAGTCATGTCACTTCATCAGCTATGACACCTTACCGTTTTCTGTAGGAAATATTTTCGGGTGCCACCTTGTATAGTTGATCCATGCCGCAAAGCACATAGATTGGACGTTCCCATGCTCCCTTTCTCTTGTGATGTAGGAAACAGAATGGTGTCCCCCATCGTACTGACCTCGCCCCATGTGAAGAGTGGATTCACTAGCTACTTCCCTCACTTCCGCATGTCAAATTACACAGAGGCTGCCTATATTTATGTGATACAGCTCTGCCACAAGGATGATTTCACTTGTACGCATGTTACAAATGGCATCTGGGGGATCAATTAATCCACCGAGAGGCAGATCGTGTGTGGGAACATTTCTTCTATTGTTATATCTGCGCTAGGTGTGACACCTATAGCCTTGAGTATTTTTCAGCCCTCCGATTTGGGGGTCTTCCACATCCATTGTCCAGGTTTCTTCAACTTAAGCCACCAATTCCTCTTTCCTAGATCCAATGAGCAGCTTCAGACCACGGCGTGTTCTTACTTGTCAATCGAGATCAAATTTCCCATGAAACTGTCGATCTGAGTGGGTCCTACCACCCTTTCATGAATCAGGACCCTGACATTGTCCACACTATTTTAGATCGTGAAAAGAACCTCAACCGTAGATCTATTCCCCTCCTGGTCGTGACTGTCGATTCTTTGCAGTCGGTACCACTTTTCATGATTTTGAATCGTGACTTTTTCCACACCAGTTTGGCTTGTGAAATTAGCTAGGGCTGTAGATATGCTGATGCTCTCATCTCCACCATTAGATATTTCTAGCCTTTAACTTGTTTCGTGATTTGGAAAAGTTCCTTCTATCGAGCATGTTTTCCCAGCGAAATTGTCTCAGGCCGTCGATCGGGCTTCACCTTGATCTCAGCCTTTCATTGTTTACCCATTTTAACCAACTTTGTCAATGCTAAACTTAACCACTCCCTCACGTCTTTCATCCCAAACACTCTTTATCATCGATATTCTTCCTTATGATCCTGGGTTGTTGGTCTACGATACCTTTCTCTACCATCTACGCTGTTGCATGTCTTCACCTCTGGAGGAATCTACCACCATAGATCGAGCTCTCTTATTTATCTTACAGTCTTAAATGATGGAAAATGTGCATTTGATAATTTGAAGGGTGTTCATATAATTTTCTAATGAATAGGCTCCTTTTGAACTTTGTCAGCCCCATAAATCGACTGTTGCAAAGAGAGTGTTAACACTTTATCTTACGATTAAAGGTAGGAGGCCTTGCCTTCTTAAATTCATCGCATGAATGATTCTTGTAACGCCTCTTCCTCTCATTCCCGTGAGATGAATATCTTGAGTCCCCAGTGGATCCTTCATATTCAGGTGACTCACTAGTAGATCTTTTCCTTCTTCTAGAGATGCTCTTACTACCTTATGGTCTTACTTTCTGATCCCTAGAGTTCATCCACCTCTGGATGTCTATCAAAATTTGCAGCATGGCTGCATTCAGCTGATTCTGCTCCTCCTGAGCCTTAACCAATATTTCATTATCTTCCCTATAAATTTGCATCTCCACCCTTAGGATTCTCTTGGTGGCTACAAAATCTGGGGGAGTCTCTTGCAATCTTCTCCCATTAGACTATGTCTTAGCATTTCCTACACGAATGTCTTCTCCCATAACATATTCCTCATGCCAATAGGGATCTTGTGCATCATTCATGCTATAGGTTCTCATGGCTGAACCAAAACCCAACTTTACTAACCTACACTATGTGGAATGTTTCCCTTTTGAAGGTGACTATAATTCTACAAAATGTGTGAATAAACAAAATTGTTAGTTGCATAACATTCACATGAAGTCATAGTTAATTACCCTCATCTGGAAAAATCTCATATTGACAACTTTCTCAAAAACATACTTTTCTTTCAATACAAGGACTATCTGAAGGTGACGACGGGGGTCAAGGGGGTCAAGGCGCACAAACTCGTTGCCATTTTTCCATATTTCTGGCCCTGTAGATCTCTCTGAGAACCTATAAAAATTCCTTGTTAAAAATCCATTAAAACTCTGTTTCGGCTCATTCTTAGGTTTTCTTCCACTGTAGCAGAAAAAATTTCAACATTCACCCGCTACTTTAGCAGTTCTGATTTCTTTAACCACCCACCTCCATAGTGGCTCACTCTTTGGTTTCTTCCCGGTGTAGTGGTTCTCCTTTGGAAAACACATCCACCACTGTCATCGGCTCAATCTTCTTTTTCTGGCCGCCACTATGTCGAACCTTTATTCATCGATCCACCGCCATAGAGGCTCCAACCTACTCTTATGCCCGCCACTGTGTTGAAAATATTTCCTTCTTCTAGCTATTGTTGCGGCTTGGTCGTTGTCTTCATTCTGTCACTATAGTGACTTCCTCTTCATCTTTCACCCATCATTGTAGCGACTCAAAGATTCATTTCCTTCCGCCGCTTCCATACTTAGAAAATTTTTCAAATTTTCTTTTTGTTGGCTTGCCTCTCCTGATGTGCATTGACTCCCAACTCCTTTTCTTTCCATCACGTCGACTCCCCTCTGGTGAACATTTCATCCTTTCTTACCCACAATCATCAATGGCCCTTTAGGGTTCTTCATCTGTTGTTGAGGCTCATTCTTACAATTACACCCACTACTGTGTCGTACAGAAACTACTGAAGTTTCTGTTGTAGCGGAATGATCTTGAGTTGTCTCCCATCGTTGTGGCTTCTTCAAAAAATGCGGTTGTCGGCACATTCTTCACAACCCAGTCACCACTACATATTGGATTCAACCTTTCTTAGAAATCGTTGCAGCTCTAATATTCTATTCCCCACCGCCACACATCGGCTCAATCCCTAAGTTTCATCCGATGCTTGCGAAAATGTTTCCAACATTTTTCTGCCACTATGCAGTGACTCGATTCTCAAAATCCATTTTCTATGGTCGGCTCACTTCAACTTTCTCAGCCGATAAGGAAGAATGCTCAATCACTTGGAAAAATTTTGGAATTTTTCTCTACTGGCCTGTGCTCAACAGAGGTTATCCCACCTCTGTTAACTACCTTTCGTGGCCCATAGAGGCCCAATACTACAATCCAAAGCTCTGATACCAATATGTCATGTCCCCAACCCTCTTACCGGTGGAGAGGAAGGGACTCACCATAATCATGCTAACCCTATGGGATGAACTAATCCCCATGAACATAAATATAAAATGCATTGAAATAAAAATCATACACAGATGCAAATTCCTAATCATCAATAAGTAAACAATGGAAGCAAATTCACATATTCAACACATTTAAGCATTTAACATGTTCAACATTTTCTTTAATCAACAAATACAATTGTAGATGTAAAATGGGAAAGAGATACGTATCTTGGAATAATATTTCCCTGCAACTAGATAGGTTGTTGCAAAATTCCACCCAACCATAGGCTAGTGTGCTCATTAATCTCTCAGTAGCACTGCACCCCCGAGCTAGGCATGATTCCCATGTAGCCAAGGATACACAAAACTCATGCAAGCCAACATAGTTTGGTTTATCAGGCTAACAGGGAGTTGGAAAGGTTGGATTCTAAGCTAGTGAGCTCAATCCAAGAGCTATGGACACCTACACCAGAACTAGCCTAACTTATAAAACAAACACACACACATAACACAAGGAAGCATCCCCTTCTCTTCTATACAGTACCTCGAGCTATGACTTCCCTTCCTGTGCTATTCAGGGGATGCATAGAATAAAGACATCCCTCTAGTGCCGTCTCTAAGGCTCCTACACACTAGGTTTATCAAGTAGAATCAAACCCATTTACACTCCCAAAATAGTCCAAAGACCAAACAAATATGTACACACAACAATATCGGTTCTGGGATTGAAGGGAAGCACACCACAGAGGCCAAATTAGGTATGGAAATTGGACAACATGGATCAGGCTGTGACGGTCGATCTCCAGATTTGTTTATGGCCCTAACATGGCCAAAACAACTTAGCAACACCCCAAATTCATGGGGAAGATAGCAATGACCTCCCAACCTACAAAAGAGGAAGAATACGATCCCCCAATCATAAGGTGATTCAACTACACAAAAAAATCGGGAGAGGATAATGCAGAATGCGAAGGCCCTGTAGCCAATTCTCTGCCTGCGTGTAGTGAAGGAAATCACCACACAGACCCAAATCGTGAAAAGGGAAAATGAAGAACACCAATATCTGCCTGAGGCCCATATTTATCTTATGTGAGGAAGACAAACAACTGCGTGAGAGTGGAATGGGGTTCTCTTTTCCCACGCAAGGAACTGAATGTGATCTGCATCTTTCCAATCACTGACGACTTCCCATGCATATGTCCCTCAAGGAAATAACTACCCCAACCAATCTCAGGGGGAATTAATTTGGTTGGTGAATAGGACAAGGGAAGTGGTTGACCACTCTCTTGGGTTCTTTTACCGACATATGGATTTTCCCCATTGGCCCTAAGGGTTGACCCCCCCCTTATCCTTAGGAAAATCATTCCCCTTCTCTTTTATTGTTGCATTGACATAGCTAGTTGTAGGTTTTTAATTAATTTTGCATATGTACATAGTGCCCATGATTATAATGTGCCTGGCTAGCACAAAATACCCTTGGCATTGATTTTAATCTCCAAAACATAAAATGATAATCCATGGCGGGGATTTTTCCTTTAGCTCCACACCATAATTAATTACGATATATACATCATATACATTTAATGAAAATGGGGTCAAAACCGAGGTGTTACATTATTATTAAAATACGTTTTTTTGGCATGTTTGTGCATGATGCATTTGCATGAAAATAGTACTTGAATTAGGTTGTCTTAGATGAAATAAGGTTAAGGTTTTCATATAGGAATGACTGCATTGGAATTTGAAGAGAAATTTATGCATCTCATGTAGTGGCATACCCATTTTTCATATTCAATGACAGATTACACTTGACATTGTTTGTTATGTGTGCATATTTATTTTAGTGCTGAGTCATAACATTGCTAATTGCACAGTCATTACCCTTGAGTAATCACAACCCTTAAAATTAACGCTTAACTTATAATGGATTACACTTTTTATTTGATATAGGTGCATCAACAAGATTAGGTTGTAGAGCCTTGGAATAGGGTGTCATGAGGAAATTTTTCCAAGACTACAAAACAAAACATTTAGGTGTCTGTCCAGGTGAGAAGAGAAATCCTTGATATAATTAGTGTTATTAGGAGGATCCTCTTACATGGGAGTTAAGAATGAGGAAACACACATGTTTGTGGTGGGGATAGCCCCTTTCAACTTTCTATGTAGTGCCAGATATATTTACAGGATCTTATTTGTATCTGGGGGATTTTGAGGTACCTTTGGTGCTTTTGAGCTTCAGGATTTATTACCCTACCCATACGGTAGATCCCTCCTACGACTGTCCACCTGAGCATTGGTTATATTAGGGTGACCTTAGTTTCCTTACCTAGGTATCACATGGGGTACATGCAAAGGTTATTTTTTGAGTGTCTTGGCCAAGTAGTGGTCGAACAACATAGTCGCTAAATACATTTAAGCTGAGGGACACTATAATTGGTTACACACCTTTTCTTATAGTCTATGGGAGTCTTAGTCCTATCCTAGGTGATACATACATGTTTCATTTGGGAGCTCACTTATCCTCCCCCTTGGCTTGCTTGCATATACCTTAGATTTTCTTAGGGGTGTGCTCTTTGTGCGCTAGCATCCTCTAGGGATTGTAATTAGTTGTGTCTTGTTATTTTTTTGGAGTCATCATGGATTGAATTTTGATACTCCACTGATCTCGAAGTTTAGCAGGTATTTCTCCTTGTACATCTCCTCCTCTTCCTTGGAAGATGACTGGACATTTTAGGTGAACTTATACATACTGTGATTCACACACCATTATCATCATGAGTACTACATCTGAGAATGTGGAGATCCCTCTTTCTCCATCCTTTGGAATGGGGAATATGACCATTGGGAGACTTAGGAATTTGATTAACACTGACCCTCACGGGGATGGTACTTTTTACAATTCACTACCCCAACTGTCGGACTTTGTAGCAACTTATCATAGGTCTTCCTCTAGAAGGTCAAGTGGTGAGACTCACCATGTTCCCTCTAGCACAAGGCGCTTTAGATTTGGAATGCCAGACCTTACTGCTACTTTTCCATCATCTGTCATTTATTCTGGTATATATCCTGGTGTTTTGCTTGGGATCACTACCATTCCTTTCCATGATGATATATTTGGTAGTGGTCATATTTCATCTTTCGCTCCATTTATGGGAGGCTTTTCATACCCCTCATTCCGGAATAACACCAGTTTTCATTTCCATGGAGGTGATCCTAGACATGTGAACATTGGAGGTACATATTACATTCCATCCTATTCTCCATTGTCTATCACACATTTTCTATCAAATGCCTTTATTATGACACATCCTCCTTATGACCTTCACAATCCTTTGGGATGGAGTGATACCTCTAGCCATGTTGTTCCCTCATTGGCTGGTACCATTGTGTTGGGAGTCTACATACCTCCTTATGTGTTCGGGGGTCAACCCATTTATAAATGCTACAATTATGGTTATGTAGCACCCCATTCTCAAAGTGTACCAAATTATAACATTCTTGTGTATCCTTTTTATGGTTCATGCAGGAGGGGGTTATTATCCGTCTAGACAAGGCCATGGTCTTTATTCTAATTAGCTTTATATGAACCAATCTTTTCAAGGAGTGTGGAATCAGATGGCACAACCTCGGATCCCTTTCTTGGCTAATATTATAGAGAGAAACTTCCTATGGCTTGGGGGTACCACAACAAATGAATTGACACTACAAATCAATATTTTCCCAATATGAAAGAGAAACCAAACATCTAATACTAAGGGATACCGAATCGTACCTTATTCCAGACGGTTGAAGAAGACCTCGGTTGAGCTTTTCCAATTCATGCTTGCATTAACAATTTTCTCTCAACAATAGTAAACAAGGAAAGCATGCTCTATAATAATGTGTTAGACGTACTCTAGCATATATATTCAACAATGTATAAGCAATTAAATACATCCATGGATTCAATATTCATATTCAAATGCACATAATTGAACAGGAAAATATATTTCTATTAATAAAATTAGAGATTACAATAGTGACAACCTCTGTCGGCACGTCTACGAACTAGAGAAACTGATTCCTCCACCTGGGCCTCCACCACCTCAATCCTCCATATCTCGATAGCAAGCTCACAACGAAAAGGCAAGCTTGGGAATAACACAAAGTGCTCCAGAGGGATAAAGGGATGCAAACTCAAGTATAAGCAAACTGACGCAACAATGGAATATAGTTTCTTTGCTCTTCAATTCCCCTCCTTCAATGTATCCAAGGGGTTCCTTATATAGCACTCCAAAAGGGTAATGGATGATCGAATCTGAGCAATATTAAGGCATATGGAAGGCCAAAAGTCAGGATCTTAGGACTCATATGAGGAAAACTCCAAAAATCTTGGATTTATGCACACATCCCGAATACGCGGGTTTGAGGTCAAAAGTCGCGTGTACACATGGGTATGGGCTAAAAAGTCGCATACAAAAATAAACATGTGTTTTTTAGGGATGGTATTGGAACATCAAAGTATAATATAAGTCCATGGGTTCTAAAGAATATGCAGAGGGACATGGAAGGCCATAAATATGTGATCAACCATGTGTGGTAATAATAGCTATAACAAATTTGCCCTAATGTGTGAGGTCATAGGGGTAACATGATGGCCAAAATACATTATAAAATCCATCCCAGAAGTAGAGTAATGAAGACCCAGGTGGAAGAACCAACCACTTATCAGTACAATACAATAATCAATCTCTACATGTGGCTGCAAATACATATAGCAGTCCCGGATACATAAGAGTACAATGGCCATGAATAGGCATGATATACAAAATATGACATGTGTGGTCATCGCCACATACAATATCCAAAGTGAATGAATATATACAATGGATCAATATCTCCATAGTGGATGAAGATATCTAATATACACTAGAATCAAATCATGAGAGCTAATATCTCATGAACCCTAGCATGATCAAGGAGGTAGCATATATGGAATGCCACCAAGCAGCTGGAAGGTCTTCTACATGAACCGCTACAAGTACATGTCCTACTATATGAATAGCAGTGTTGAGGTCGAACATAGTAGTCCATCCTCTGATTACCAGTCATTGATGTATACCATTAATAAACGCGAGATCACCCACCGATAATGAAAATGGGAATCAAGGTATCAAGTGAAATCTAACAATTGTGAATAGATGCATTGAGGTCAAACACTTGGAAGGATCCATCGATCATGGGATATTGATGTATTCCCAAAACTATTGATGGAAATAGAACCTACCATTGATGACTGTAAGTCTCAAGGCACTCAAAGGACTCTAGACTCCTATTCCAGAATAAATGATTTGAAGTCAATGGAATGGAATTCGCTGGAAGGAGGGCATTAAGGCATCCCCCATAAGCCAATAAGAGGTACTCAGCAAAGATGTATAATGTGGAAGAACTTGAACAAGATGTGCACGAACCAGTAATAGTACTGGGAATGGCCGACATGCAAAGTCAAGATAACCGAGGAATGGATGAATCAGGCTTCAACTTCCTTTGAACAAGAGTATAAGGTGAATGGTTACTGAAGGTAGGCATCATGGACTCGATATGAAAACTGGGACATCTCTGTGACACATGAGGCATCGACAGAGGCTCCATAGGGACTGGAAGCTTAAACAGTCGTTGGAGACAACCCAACCAATGAATGTGATATACAGTTCTCTGTTTGAAGGCGACACGACTCGACTGTTGCCAAAGATAACATATTTTCGTTTCCAGATATTTTTTTTTTGGACTTTTTCATATATTTTGAAAAGCTTGAAAAAGAATAAAAGTGCTTTATAGTAGAAATCTAGGAGGAGACGAGTGTCAAGGGACAAGCAAACTAGTTCCAAGCAGTGGAACATGCCTATGCTCAATGCAAGAAGATATGTGTAGGATAATGACACTCGGGGGAAGGTCTCCTCTCAGTAAAAGGGGTGATCAAGCTGCAAAAGATATGTAAAAGGCTCTTCTTGGCTAGACATGAGACAAGCATGGGCTATATGGCTGATAACTCAAAGTTAGGGAGTCAACATAAAGCTCAAGAAGGGAAGCAAAACTCATGAAAATGCAATTACAACTTGATATATACAAGGGAGTCCCGGGGAATGGCCAAAATAAATTTCAAGAGGAGTATGAAGCTCTTGCTCAAAGACATGGCAGGACTAAAAAGGGACTCCCACAACCTAAAAGAGAAATGTTAGCATGGCAACAAATGCAATATATGATCTAACTAGGGTACCTATGTATAGGAAAGCTCTACCATTCACATAATGCCACTTCTAAGAGTAGCATGAGATTCCATGACATCATGGAATGGGTTCATACCTAAGGATAAGATGAAATGGTCATCAGGTCATGAAAAATGAAAGAGTATGTGAAATCCTAACCTATATGCTAGTTTAGACATGCTACTTGAAATAGACATGAACGGGTCAAAGACACAGTCAAATCGCACACAAAACGGTCTCCTACAACATCATATTAGTCCAAACAGTCCAAAATGGTAAGAAATGGTCAAAAACTATAGGAAGTGGGTAAAAATTTCAATTTTTTTTCTATAAAATATTGAAAAAATAAAAATTTTCATACCATTTTGAAAATTCACCCACCATAGTGCTTTTGTATCCAAAACTTCAAGAGCTGATTCCCGGAGCATCGTCCGACGAAATCACTCCACGTTTGGTCTAGGTAATTACTCATGCCCTCCTCTTTCAATTTCATGCATCAATTCTTAATTTTAATGGCCAATTTTTTTTTATTCAAGCCATCCCAAATAGTGCATTTCGGCCCCCGCAGAAATCGGGTCTTTTTCTGCGTATAGGGCTGGGTATATGCAGAAAATACCATGATACCCACGTACAAGGCCATGAACATGATTATCAAGGGTAAACACTCATGCAATTTTGCAATGTTTGTGCAGGATGGTGCTAGAATGGAGAGAGAGAGAACATGGTGTTGTTGAATAGGATTTGCAGGATGATCTCATGGCTCAACAAGCGGTGAGCGCTTGTGGGTTATATAAGTTTTGGCACCTTGGAAACTTGAGGGAAAATCCAAGGCTACTCCATCTGACAATGGATTACTGGGATCCGGAATCTGAGAAGTTTTAGTTGGATGGCATGTCACTCAGCCTCGAGGTTAAGGACATATACTTTATCACATGTTCGTCCCATCGAGGGGAGGTGGTGACTATCTCACGGGCCAGGAGGCATTTTGAATATAGAGGAGTACATAGATGTGTATTGCCTTCTCGATATAGAGAAAGTTGGGAGTCAAATCCTGACAAAACTAGTCCAGAACCTGGGGATGAAGGCCATACTTTTGGCATTGGGAAGGATCGCAGGTTTAGCATCACTCCAACAGGCCTCAAGGCCAATGATGTTCTATGCCGTAGAGTGTATGCAACCTATGATATATGACTGGATTACCTTGTTGCTGAGAAACATGAAGCAACAACTCAGTGACTGCAAGATGGGAATGGTAAGAAAATTTCGGTTCGACATCATACTAAGTGCATTCTTTTTCGAGCGCGTGCTGGGGCTAAGCCCTAGAGTTGACATTTCTCCACATGGAGTTAGGGATCCATGTTAGCTACACTGGGTCAATGTCATGTAGATACTGGGAGGGGGAAGGGTGGCTAACCCCTATCCAATAGATTTCTTTCTATGGTGGTGGAGATACATCATCGCCATAGATGACTAATCCTATGCAGGGATAGACTTCTATGGAGATCCAAACATGCCCCTACCACTAGAAGCAGCATATGGAGACATAGGTAATGAATCCCAACTCACTTTTGTTTTTTGAATTATTAATTTTTTTTGTATTTTTTGATATATGAAATCAAAAGACATGTTTTTGGTGTGATGACATATAATGATACTTTGTCATGTACATGGAGATGTGGGACCATGACGGATAGATGGATTTACTTGTCATTGATGAAGGGGAAGAGGTGATGAGATCATGGGTGTGGATGTGGAGCAGACACTCCAGAGCATCCAGATGAACTTATTTCACATAACACAGATGGTTCCCATGGCGCAAATTGAGGACTTACCTGAGGCCATGTAGCGCCAGGTGGTTGGAGTACGACGGGCATGGGTTCGATTATTTCACTGGATAGCTAAATCCGTGGTGTGCTACCATGATCAACACCCTCCTCTACCTCAGGCTTAGAGACCTGGGTGTATATTTTTTGTATGATTGTGTAGTATATTTTGGTGGCTCGGAAGCCCCAATTTTGTATATGACACTTATGTATTATGATGTCACCTTTTTGGAATTAATCAAAAATATTTATGATGATCGATTATTATTCTATTTACATGTGTAAAATGTGTTTGTGAAATTCTTTTATCATCCGTGAAACAAATGAAGATCTAGTACATAGTTAGCATATGAATCAACAACTTGATTAAAATTTCTTGTAATGTGAATGTATGTTATGCTCTCAAATTGTCATTCTAGCAATCTTACACGCAAGAATCTTCATAACAATGTCGGATCCCTAACATGATACAATCCATTAAGTTGTGAGACCACTAACTATGAATCAAGCCATACCTCAAGAGAAAGAACACCATGTGAAATGACATCACACAATAACTCAATCACGACACTATATTCAACAACATTATTTGATGAAGGCCGTAAACATATGCCTCCTGAAGACAACACTTGACTCGTAGGAGTACAAATCACCCAAGCTTCCGAAGCTGAGTTTTGAGTGTGGCAGATAGAACCATCAACAAATGCTATGTAAACCAAAGACTCCATCAACATCTGCCATAACAAACAAAATCTAATTAACAAACCCGATCACCATAAGAAGACCAAACTACGCTATGCAAAATGTACAATAATATACAAAAAATAAGCCCTGGTTGAAGATCGTGCATAGTAATTTTTAATATAGAGCCCATTTCTAGGCTCCTCCAAGGATTTCCCTTCATAATTGACCAACTCATAGGCTCCTTTATTTAAGGCATGCTTGACCACGTAAGGACCATGCCGCATAGGGTTGAAATTTCCTACCCCCAAGGGTTCCTTAGCTTGATCCCATAAAAGGACCAAGTCACCTTCACTAAACCTCCTAGGATGGACAGAATTATCATACTAGACCTTAACATGATTCTTGTTAACCTCAAGAGCCACTAAAGCATCTTTACACTACTCATCAAGCTGCTCCAAGTGGACCAGACGTTCTTCCAATGCAGAAGTATCTGGTAAAATCTCCACAACTAGATTCAAAGAAGGGATTTCGTGTTCAATAGGTAATATTGAATCCAACCCATGCACAAGATGATAGGGAGAAAATTTGAATCCACCCCATGCACAAGGTGATAGGGAGAAAAATCGGTGGCAGTATTGACCACGGTTCTATAGGCCCACAAAGCAGGATACAACATGATATGCCAATTAGTATTGCTCTGTGCAATGGTTCATTGGAGAATGGACTTGAGTGACTTGTTCACTGCTTCAACCTGTCCATTTTCTTGAGGATAATAAGAAGAGGAATGCTCTTACTTATACCCTAACTTCGAAGAAAAATCTTACATCATCTTTTTTCTGAAGGTTCTTTCCATGGTCAGTGACAAGATCCCTTGGAATACAAAACTCGGTGATAATCTGGTTAAATACAAAATGTGCAGTTGTTTCGCAGACATATTTGATAGTGGGAATATCCTCTTTCCATTTCATGAAATAATCAACAGGCACAATAATATGATAGTTCCCCCCAGCCAAAGCTAGGTTACAATCCATAAAATCTACCCCCCCACTTGGTGAAGGGACCGATGGTGATATTGGGATGCAAAGGGGTAGGACACGGGAACATACTCCATGCAAACACCTAGTAAGGGTGGCACCTCTTAACCGCATTAACGCAATCTTTAAAGACGGGTGGACAAAAATAACCCTCTTTCAGAATTTTTTGGGCTATAAAAAGCCCATATAAATGACCACCACATGCCCCTCCATGGAAATCATTAATCACGACATCAGCCTCCTCATGAGTTAAGCAACGACATAAAATGGAATCAACCCCACGGTGGTACAAAGCATCATCCACTATGAGGTAGTTCTTTGCTACGTGACATACTCGTCGACGCTCATATCGTGAGAGGTGAGTAGGAACCTTCAATGTTTGAAAATAAACAATAATATCCCTGTACTAAGGGTCTGTGGTTGAGATAAGAAATATATGCTCATCAATAAGATAATCCTCATGAACCTCTCCTTTATACAAATTTGGAAAATTCGATATGATCTCAAAAAAAATTAATGATTTCTTCGACTTTGATGAAACAAACTCGAGATCAAACTCCTACAATATCACAATCAATTTATTATACTTTCCCCCAATCATCCTTCTGATGAGGATGAATTGAAATGGATCAATTTGAGCTATGACCGAAGTTTGGTGAAGGAGGATATAATGCCTCAAATGTTGAACCGCATGGACGGCGGCTAAGGCTAGCTTCTTAACATGGGTATGACAAAGTTCTGCATCAATAAGGTTTCGACTAAGATAATAGATGACATGCTCATGGATCTCCTCATCCTCTTGAACCAACACCATACCAATCGTCTCTTGAGGCGTGACCACATAAATAAAAAAGAGTCATGGTTGTAGTTTGGTGGAATAAGCATGGGGGCTGATGCCAAGGCTTTCTTCAGAGCATTGAAATACTCTTGGGCTTGCTCATCCTAGTAAAAAGGGGTGTCTTTCTTCAACAAATGCATTAATCCTTTAGTCAAGTTGGCAAAATTGACCACGAAACTTCACAAGAAGTTATCCATTCCTTGTAAACATTGAATATGTCGAATGTTATGCGAGGGAGATAATTGAAGTATTTCCTCAACCTTCAAGGGATCATCTCTAATACCCTCCTTAGACACAATGAATCCAATTAAATGAACAAGCTTCACACAAAATATGCACTTATGAGGATTTAACCAAATTTGATAATGACAACATCTTTCGAAAACAAATCACAAATGATAAGGATGATGCGCTATCAAGAGAGAGTGAGAATCTATATGATCTAAATACACTTCAATAACTTTTTAAGATTGTGAAAGGAAAAGGTCATGGCTCGTTGAAACATATCTCCCATGTTTTTAAGGATGAAGGGCATTTTCCAATATGCAAAAGTTCCCCAAGGACAAATAAATGTAGTCTTATGTTGGTCCTTGGGTTTAATCTGTATCTGATTATATCCAGAAAAACCATCCATAAAGGAGAAAACCTCACTTCCCGCACACTCATCCAAGTTTTGATTAATAAATGGTGTAGGAAAATTGTCTTTAGGATAGGATCGATTTAAATCATGAAAATCAGTGCATATTCACATCATTCCATGCTTATTATCCACCGAAA
Source organism: Pseudotsuga menziesii (assembly GCA_001517045.1). Classification (NCBI taxonomy): domain Eukaryota; kingdom Viridiplantae; phylum Streptophyta; class Pinopsida; order Pinales; family Pinaceae; genus Pseudotsuga; species Pseudotsuga menziesii. The sequence continues at coordinate 150,911 of LPNX010294172.1, forward strand.
TGGGATTTGAAACCCACTTTGTCAAGGGAATGGGATAGATTAAGCCATCTTTGAGAAGCTTCTTTATCTCTGCTTTAATAACGGGTGCTTTCCTAGGATTCATGGCATGCAAAAGTTTTCGAACCGGTTTGGCATCTAGATAGGTTTTGATTTCATGTTCGAAAATGTGAAAGTCTATTCCCGACATCTCCTCATACAACCAAGCAAAAACATCACGAAATTCCTTAAAAAGCTCAGTGTACTCTTTAACCTAAGCCATAGGAAGTTTCTCTTTGTAACCGAATTGCTGACTGTGCTGGGGGTACCACAACAGACAGTTTGACACTAGAAATCAATCTTTTCCCAATATGTAAGAGAAACCAAACATCTAACACTAAGGGATATCGAATTGTACCTTGTTCTAGACGGTTGAAGTAGATCCCTGTTGAGATTTTCCAATTCATGATTGCATTAGCAATTTGCTCTCAACAAGAACAAACAAGGCAAACATGCTCTATAATAACATGTTAGACCTAGTATGAAATATATATTCAACAATGTATAAGCAATTAAATACATCCCTGGATTCAATATTCATATTCAAATGCACATAATTGGATAGGAAAAGATATTTCTATTAATAAATTCAGAGATTACAATAGTGACAACCTCTATCGATGCATCTACAAACCAGAGAAACCGAGTCCTACACCACCTCAATCCTCCATCTCTTAATAGAAATCTCACAAAGAAAAGGAAATCTTGGGAAGAACACAAAGCGCTCCAAAGGAAAAAAGGGATGCAGACTCAAGTATAAGCAAATTGAGGCAACAATGGACTATAGCTTCTTTTCTCTTCAATTCCCCCCTCATTCAATGTATCCAAGGGGTTCCTTATATATCACTCCAAAAGGGTAATGGAGGGTCAAATACGAGCGATCTCAAGGAATATGGAAGGCCAAAAGTCAGGATCTTTGGACTCATATGAGGAAAATTACAAAAATATTTGGATTTATGCACACATCCCGATGTACATGAGTTTGAGGTCAAAAGTTGCATTTACACGCGAGTATGGGTTTAAAAGTCATGTACAACAATAAACAGGTGTTTTTTATGGATGATTACAGAACATCAAAGTATAATATAAGTCCATGGGGTATAAAGAGTCTACAGAGGCACATGGAAGGCCATAAATTAGTGATCAACCATGTGTGGTCAAATCAGCTATAACATCTATGTTGAACTTTCTTGACCTTTTGACGTTGATCAATGATATGGTATCTCATGATTCGATGTGGCCAATTGTCCCCACCAAGCTTTCTTCAGACATTCCGAAGTTTGAAGGTAAGAGTAGTGAGGGCCACGGAGAGAATGTGACTACTTTCCACCTATGGTGCTCTTTGAATTCTTTGAACCATGATTCTATTCGCTTATGATTGTTTCAATGCATCGTCATGGGTTCTGATGTGAAATGGTATATAGAATTGCATGGGGGCACACATCGAATGTTTAACAACCTAGACATGACCTTTTTGAACCACTTTCAACTACCAGTACACTACTGTTGGGTGTTATATTATGCCTAAATTAATCCACCTATTCTTTAATTATCAACCGGGGTTGGTAATCTTAGAGTTGACACGAAATATATGCGAAGGTAGAGGGTATCGTGTAAATATTTTAACAAACAAAAGGTCGAAAGATCTTTCAAAATGAAAAACTGAGTCAAACTCCTAAAAATGCCCTTATTAAAGTAATTAAACTGAGGTATACTAATAAACTAAACAATTGAAAATAAACTTTAAATTGAAGTACAATCAATAATTAACTATTCAAATGGAAAACTAGGGTACAAGGAAAACTTAAGTTATAAGCAACTAGAAATCTTAATCAGAGAAGCAAGTAGAAACTTAATAAAAGAAATATCTTTAAGTTATGTCCTACAAGTTCTTTCAACAATAACATAACATAAAAAACACAACCTAAAAGCATACTAAGGAAAACATATATAACACTAAATCTTGCATACAAACAAATAAATCAATTCAAAAGGAATAAACACAAAACCATACAACAATAAAACAAAATCAGAAACAAAACTTAAGAATAACTTAAACTACGTTCAAAGTAAAAGAAGTAAATAAAATTATAAGACTTTCATAAATAATTTAAAACAACTAAACTTTAAATTTAATGTTAAACAAAACTAGCATCTAAATATGATAGTCAAAACATAATTCGGACATCAACAAAACAAAACTAAAAACAATCTTGAAACACATAAAAAACACTAAAAACAGAACTAAGGGCTGAATGACAGACTGAACTGTGGGTCTGAAAGGGGTGGTTGAATAAAAGACTGAACATGCTGTCTGAATGACAGGCTGCACAGTTAAAATGGTAAAAACTAACCTAAATGAACAAATCTTCAGCTAAATCCATGTAGATGTAATTCTAATGCATAGGAACTGTAAATAAACTTATTTAACAACAAATTCACCTTAAACTAATTTATGAACAAAAGGAATCATTGCATATTAAACCAATAAATAAACTGAAAATTAACTTGCATAAATTCAAAACAGGAAAGGAAATAACATAATTGAATCTATTCTAAATTCATGAAAGCAACTTATTCTATATTCTTTGAAAACAAAGACTGAAAGTAATGCTAGAAATGAAATAGCGGGATACAAAATGACTGAAAGCAAATAACTCAAATCAAGCTATGCACGCATCTAACTAATTAACTTTGAAATAAAACCAAATTAATGTATTACATAAAACAAATAGAATAGCATTTACTATAATCTAATGGAAGCAAACTAGAAATTAAACTAGACTAGATAAAAAAAAGAAACTAAGCTAAACAAAGAAAATGAACCTCTGGTTGATGAGGGGTCCTCTCAACAATCAGGGGTGACGCATGGGTAACTTCTACTTAAACACAATCTTCAACAGAAATGCATACAAATCTTTATTAAGATGGTGGAACAGAAATACAATGTTCAAGAGTAAATCACATCAAGAACTCTTCTCCTAACTCTGCTAACTGACTAATTTTCTAGCTAACTTCAGCTCTCTCACAGAGGCTGCTTTATATAATGATTTACAAAGATGATCAAGTAAACCCTTTAGTAGTTGACTTCTCTCTAAATTTAGTCAATCTTAAAGGAGTTTAACTAATCATAGGCTAATGCATAGGCATCTTCCTTCTTCAGTGCGAACAATCTTCAAAGGTGGTGCATAGGCTTCTCTTCAGTGTGAACAATCTGCAAAGGTGGCACACGAGTTCCTTCTTGAGCATAGCACGTGACTGATGGCAAAAAGAGGAGAGCGTAGTGGTGAATATTATAGGGAGTGAGTTGAATGCATCAATCTAGCGTGTGGATGGTTGATGTGGTGGCGAACAAAGGAGAATGTAGGATTGCAAGTATCTAGAACATAGCTTCATCACCAGATGCATGGATAATAAAATGTTTGCAACTATTTCACATTTTAAATGCCCGGAGTTAATTGTCAATAGTGCACAGTCTGATGGGAAATCTGGATGGAGAGCTGAACAAAAGGCTGAGCTGTGAGATGGATATGATGGGTTTCAATATAGGGAAAACAGAGTGTCTATCTACTGGCGTGCTTCAGGACTGGAGTCTACAGCAACACATTTCGACATTTGGAAAACCACCAGCAAGTTTCACGTAATGGACTGAATGACGAGCTGGACATGCTGTGCGAAAATCAGGTTGAATGCGTTTTGCCTATTAACTTGGCCCCAAAAGATTATAAAACCTACAAACAATTATACAAACCAATTAATACATCAAATGCGTTTTAATAATGTTATTTTTAATTAATAAAACCATAAAAATGATAAATAAAAATATTTCATATAAACCTTAAATACACTCATACCTGAGGTTGAATAATGATTTGCGTGTCATAAAATATACAAAAGATAATAAAATATATGGTTAAACGAGTAATGTATCTGCCAAAAATGGTAACAAATCGAGGATCAACATTCCCCCAAACCAGAGAAATGCTAGGTCCCACTGAGCAAAAGGAAAGAAAAACAATTTAGGAAGAAGGCAAACTAGCAGCTGCTTTCAACGTGGCAGATGAAGAAGTTAATTTAAACTTCACTCTTTTAACTTGTAATTTAAAAAAATAACATATCTTTCATGTCACACATTGTATGAAAGTTAAAAATGACTTTATTAGATTTTCAACATTCTTAGTTTAACAGCTCTTAGGTTCAAAATAATTTTATCATTTATAAAGTTTAAAATTAATTCAACCATGTCCAAAGTAAAACTTTGGGAAGGTTGAATATATAACACAAAAACATAAATTGAATTTTGAATAACAAAAAGATTGATCATTTTCGTGCATGATTGGGTAAGAGGATAGAATTATTAATAGTGAAATAGAAGTAAAAACTATTTTCCCAAAAACAAAATTTGGTTAGCAAATTTAATCATAAGTACTATAATATCACCATTTTTCTCAGATCGCTATTTGATATTTCATTTTTGTTCATTCGAGTCTTCATATGGTAAGACCATATTGAATTTTGTTGTAAAATATGCTTCAAGCTATAACCAAATTCCATTGTTTATATTCCTGAAAATACTTATCATTTGTTAGAGATAAATATATTTATCAAAAATAAAAATAATCTAATTTTTTACTAGTCAAATCCATATTCCCCCAAACCAAAGAGATGGCTTGTCCTCAAGCCATACAGAGAGAAGAAATGATTGTTACAAAAAAGTAGAAAGAATGCTAGCATACTGTTAATTTGTTTTAAGGAAAACTAACTAGTAAATGGAAATGGTTCAGAAATGTATATTCATGAAAAATAAAACAGTGCTTAGAAAGACCATGTAAAATGAGAAAAATTAAAAGAATGCCAAAGGGAAAAACTAGCCATCCATGCCTCATTGTAAAGATATCCTATCATCATAAAGTATTTTAAGTGTATCTCGGAGTGTCTGAGATTTATAGCTATGGGTCCCATTTCTAAGATAATGACATCTTAGACATATGCGGAATTAGACGGCTGGGGAAAAGTCAACTTAGAGCCATTCTCAAATGACATTAGAAACAGTTGGCCATGAATTTTTTTTTTGAATTTTTTTTTTCATATATTATTGTTAGTTTTGTACCTAGGGAAGTGATCCCCTGGTGACTTTTTCTTTAGTAACTTAGAGAGGGGACATAAAGTGACCCTTGCATTAAATGACTTAAGTAAAAGCATTTAATTTGACTTTAGAGCATTAAAGTCACTTTTTGATAAATTTAAGTGGGTCAGTGAAATTAATATTTTAGTAATAAAATATGAGCATTTAATTTCAGCCCTTGATCTAATCTAATCTCGACCATTAGATTAGACTCACCCTAGGGATTTCTCAAAAAGGCATGGGAAAGGCATTTTGCCTCACTTTTGAAGATTGAAGTGAGAAGAGAGAGAAGAGAGAAGGTTTCCATTTTTCCTAAAAAAGAGGAAAAAGTTTGCAGCATGCAAATCGAGGGAAAGGACAGTAGCAAATAGGGCATGGAAATCGAGGAGAAGACAACAACATTTATTTCTAGTCCGTACAGTCTGTACGGTACGGTTTTTGAGGCAGATTTCATGGCATGGTTTTTGAGATTTTTTTTGGGGCATGGATTTCGAGGTCCATATAGTCTGTATAGTTTAACCGTACAGTGGCATGGAAATCGAGGCAGAAAACAAAAAAATCAGAGTTCGATTTTTGCTGCTCAACACGCAAATCAAGACAGAAATTTATCTTTCGGGTTGAGATAAGTTGGTTTGATATTTTATGTGTATTGTTGTAAATGATAAAATTCTCCTGAAAAAAAAAATACTCTCTATCTGACTGGTTTTCCCGTAGTGGGTTTTTCCAGGGCCATTGGCCAAAAATTCTAGTGTTCTGTGTGATTAAATGGTGTGCTGATTTTTATTTCCTGTCACTGAAAAGATTGTTTACAGCAATGTTTTAAGTTTGAATTTTTTTGTTTAGTTCCAGTACTTTATTTTTATGAGAATGTCATAAACAGTGATATAAATTTTACTTGAAACCGGTGGCTGAAAACTAGTGAAAAATCTACATGGTAGCAAAGCAGGTTGTGGCAAAAAATTAAATTTTAGCAGTGAATAATTCATTTCCATAATTCAGAAAAACCTTTGTGACAGTAGTACATTTTGCTGAAACTTGTTCTTTGTGAAAATGACTTCCATGTGGTTGAGAACTGAGGATAGGTTGGATGGGGCAGTGAACTTTGTCTCATGGAAATCCTGGATTTTACTTGTGATGAGGGAGAATAAGTTGTGGGAGGAAGTAGTTAGAAACACTACAACAAATACCATTACTATTCCTCCTTCTACTGATGCATTATTACTTGCAGTCTTTGATAAGAAGGATATTTAAGCCATGAGGATAATCTTAGACGTTGTTAAAGACCATGTTATTCCTCACATTTCAGCGAAGGATCATGCGCATGAAATGTTAACTGCTTTGACTGGTTTGTTTGCTAGTACTAATGAAAACAAGAAGATGGTACTTAGATAGAAGCTGAAGAACGTCAAGATGGTCAAAGGAGAGACATTTATGACTTATCTTACTAGGATCTCTCAGGTGAGAGATGAACTTGTAGCTTTTGGGGTGGCCATTGATCCTCCTGAGTTAATGTGAACAACCTTGAATGGGGTGACTGCACCTTGGGTTGTGTTTGTTCAGGGGTTGGTGGTCAGAGAGAACTTACCATATTGGGACAGAGTATGTGATGACTTTGTTCAGGAGGAGACTCAGAGGGGTTTTTTGCAGTGCAGTGGCTCTACTAGTCGAGGGGATGAGGAGGATGTGGCATTGATAGTGAAGGGGAAGAAGACTAGCAAGAAGGGTCCCAAGAAGGGTGGGGCCAAGAAGTAGCAGGATGGGAAAAAGAAGTATATAAGCACTGTGAAGTGCTTTGCATGTCACAATATGTGACACTATGTTGCTACGTGTCCAAACAAGAAGAAGAAGAAGCAGCAGACAGCCTTTTCAAATGAGATCGATGATTTTGCAGCTAGATTTCAGAGTGATTTTTCACTATGCATTGGGAATATTGAGAGAGAGAGAGCATCCATTTTCACCAATGCAGATGTTGACAGACAGAGGGATTTTTCCTGTGTGACAGACAATTCTTATAGTGCATTTACTTCCAGCACTTGGTACATAGATAGCGGAGCCTCAAGCCACATGACAGGTGCTCGTGAGATGTTCTCCGAGATTTCACAGGTAGATATGGATGTGGAGGTTGTGTTGGGAGATGAATCGGTAGTTAGTGCAGTTGGACGTGGGACAATTACATTTTAGAGGGAGTCCATGAGTGCCATGGTATTGCAGGATGTATTGTATGTGCCTAGGATGAAGAAGAATCTAGTGTCAGTTTCCATGATTGAGGATCAAGGTCTTGGGGTGTCTTTCATTGATGGACACATGCATATGTTTCCAAAGAATGCAGGACCATGTGCTTCAGTTTCCATAGGAGTGAGATGTGGGAAACTGTATAAGCTCTTGTTTCAACCACAACATGCTTTAGCACATAGCATCAGCAGTGAGTTGTGTGAGATTTGGCATAGGAGGATGGCTCACTTGCATCATCCAACATTAAGGTTGTCTAAGAACATGGTGACATGTTTACCAGAGTTTAGCACAGGGCAGAGCGATGTGTGCAAAGAGTGTGCTTGGGGAAAGTACACCAAGATTGTTTTTTGAGCAGTGATAGTAGGTCAACTGGTACTCTTAACTTGATACATTCATAATTATGCAGACCTATGTCTTCTATGTCCTTGAGAGGATATGAGTATTATGTGACATTCATTGATGACCATTCCAGGAAGACCTAGATCTACTTTCTGAAGAGCAAGAATTCTGAGGAAGTCTTGTAGAGGTTCCAAGAGTTCAAAGCTCTTGTGGAGAACCAAACAGGGAGGAAGATAAAAATATTAAGATCGGATAATAGGGGTGAGTATACCTCCAAGGAATTTGATGGATTTTGCAGATAGGAGGGGATCAGGAGACAGTTGATAGTTCCATATATTCTAGAGTAGAATGGAGTAGCAGAGAGGAATAACAAGTCCATTGTTGGAGCAGCTCAAGCTATGTTACATGATCAATCACTTCCTTTCTTTCTCTAGGTTGAGGCAATAAGCATCGCTGTATACCTTCAAAACAGGAGTCCCCATCGGGAAGTGGGGAATATGACACCTGAGGAGTGCTTTTCAGCAAAGAAGCCTGAAGTTGGCCATTTTCGTATATTTGGTAGTCTAACTTATTCTCATGTCCCTTCAAAGAAGAGGAAAAAGTTGGATCCCACTACAGAGAAGGGAATCTTTGTGGGTTATGATGAGACTGCGAAGGATTTCTGTATTTATCTTCCCTCTTAGAGGAAAGTGGTGGTGAGGAGGAGTGAGCATTTAGGAGGTCGAGAGAGTTAGAGAAGCGAGAGCGGCAAGTCCCTACATCTCAGGTTGTGGCATGAGTTCCATCTATGTAGCAGTCAGGATTAGAGTTTTTTGGGGTTACAAGACCACAAAGTGTTGGCACAGGTTCACCAGGTTCAGTGGTTAGGTCAGCAGGGTCTTCAGGAACAGGTGATGGGTCTACTATTACAGGTACACCTTAACAAGATCGGGATTAGGATCAAGATTAGGATTATAGGGTACACCTGGTGTAGGCACACCAGCTTTAGGTTCACAGGTGACTAGGGCTTCTAGCTCTGGTAGTTCTTCAGATAAGGATAGGACAGTGTGTGAAGAACATTTAGGGAAAAAGAATCCTAAGTGGCTTTGGGAGACATTGAAGGATTCCTTAAAGGCTGGGACACCTAGTGACAAGGTGAGAGCCATCAAGATGCCTCACAGATTGGGCATGGGGTTGGTGGCTTGTAAATGAGATTTTGAGCCTTCTACTTTTGGGGAGGCCTCCCAGCATTCAGTATGGAGAGATGCCATGATGGATGAGTACCATTCCATCATGAAGAATGATCTATGGGAGATTTTTCTGAGATCGGAGGGTAAGTCAGTGGTGACTTCTCGTTGGCTTTACAAGCTGAAGCATGCAACAAATGGGAGTGTGGAGAAGTACAAAGCCAGGTTTGTAGTATGGGAATTTTCATAGGTTGAGGGAATTGATTATGATGATACTATTGCGCTGGTTTCTCATTATACATCTATCAAGGCATTGATTTCCATTGCGGTGAAAATGGGTTGGAAGATCCATCAGATGGATGTGAAGACCGCATTTCTTAATGGGATCATGCAGGAGGAGATTCACATTGAGTAGGGTCAGGGATTTGAGATACATGATAGAGAGACACATGTATGTAGGTTGAAGAAGGCCCTTTATGGGATAAAGCAAGATCCAAGAGTTTGGTACTCCAGGATTGATTCTTACCTGCTGAGTATGGGGTTTCAGAAGAGTGAAGCAGATCTGAATCTCTACTTCATCATGGTTGGAGATGATCCGCTTGTTCTTCTGTTATATGTTGATGACTTGTTTATCATAGGGAGAGAGAGACCCATTGCAGCTTGCAGGAAGGATCTTGCAACAGAGTACAAGATGACTGATATAGGGATGATGCATTATTTTTTGGGATTGTAGGTTTGGCATGATCTTGGACATATTTTCCTGGGGCAGGGAAAGTATGCAGTTGATATTTTGAGGAGATTCAGGATGGAGGATTTCAGGCCTATATTGACACCTATGATCACCAACTAGAAGAAGCTTCATGCTTCTGAGGGAGAGTTGGCGGACCCTACTTTATATTGTTAGCTTATCGGGTCATTGATGTATCTGGTCAACACTCAGTCAGATTTGTGTTTTGCAGTGAACACTCTTAGCTTGTTCATGGTTGAGCCTGGGAGTGTGCATTGGGTCACTGCAAAACATGTGTTGCGCTATCTTTCAGGGATAGTGGATTTTGGTTTGGACTACAAGAGGCCAGACGGGATCAGATTGGTTGGATATATAGATTCAGATTGGGTAGGCAGTGTGACAGACCGGAAGAGCACTTCCGGATGTTGTTTCAGTTGGGCTCGGCAGCAGTGTCGTGGTTCAGTCGGAAGCAGAAGTCCGTTGCATTGATTACTATAGAGGCTGAGTACATGGCAACCAATTTGGCCAGCTGTGAGGCCTTGTGGCTTCACAAGTTGTTGGTGAATTTATTTGGTCAGGAGCTTAGGCCCACAGTGATTTACTATGACAATCAGAGTTGCATACAACTCTCTAAGCATCCAGTATTTCATGATCGGTCAAAGAACATAGAGATTAGATATCATTTCATCCAAGATTATGTTCAGAGAGGAGTAGTCATGCTTCAGTATATTTCCACTGACGAGAAGGTAGCAGACATACTGACGAAGTCTTTGGGGAGAGGCAAGTTTGTCTTCTTCAAAGACAAGTTGGGAGTGGTGCAAAACACCTTCCTCATTAAGAGGGAGTGTTAGTTTTGTACCTAGGGAAGTGTTCCCCTAGTGACTTTTGCCTTAGTCACTTAGAGAGGGGACATAAAGTGACCCTTGCATTAAATGACTTAAGTAAAAGCATTTAATTTGACTTTAGAGCATTAAAGTCACTTTTTGATAAATTTGAGTGGGTGAGTGAAATTAATATTTTAGAAATAAAATATGAGCATTTAATTTCATCCCTTGATCTAATCTAATATCCACCATTAGATTAGACTCACCCTAGGGTTTTCTCAAAAAGGCATGGGAAAGGCATTTTGCCTCACTTTTGCAAATTGAAGTGAGAAGAGAGAGCCGAGAGAGAATAGAGAGAAATTTTCCATTTTTCCTGAGCAAGAGGAAAAATTTTGTAGCACGCAAATCAAGGGAAATGATAGCAACAAAGAGGGAATGGAAATTGAGGATAAGACAACAACATTTATTTCTGGTTCGTACAGTCCGTATGGTACAGTTTTTGAGACAGCAGGCACGATTTTCGAGGTAGATTTCTAGGCACTATTTTTGAGAAAAAATTTTAGGCACGAATTTCAAGTTCCATACAGTCCATTCAGTTGTACAGTTTGTCTATACAGTTTGTACATTGGCACATAAATCAACAGAAAAAAATCAGAGTTTGATTTTTGCTGCTCGACATGCAAATTGAGACAGAAATTTATCTTCTAGGTTGAGATAAGTTGGTTTGATATTTTCTATGTATTGCTATAAATGATAAACTTCTCCTAAAAAATTAAATACTCTCTCTTTGACTAGTTTTCCTTTAGTGGGTTTTTCCAGAACCATTGGCCAAAAATCCTAGTGTTCTGTGTGATTAAATGGCATGCTGATTTTTATTTCTTGTCACTGAAAAGATTGTTTACAACAGTGTTTTAAGTCTGAAAATTTTTGTTTATTTCCAACACTTTATTTTTCTGAGAATGTCATAAACAGTGATATAAATTTTACTTGAAATCGGTGGCTGAAAACTATTGAAAAATCTATAATTATAACTATTTTACAAACTATGTGTATAGTGGTGTATTAATCAGATCTCATTTACCAGATATTCCCCTGCTTAGAGCAGGCCTGTTCAGTACCTCGATGGGTTTATCTTGGTACCATGTAAGCATAGCCTCGCTACCAACGAGTCTGTTTAGTACCCCGATGGGTTTACTTGCATTTATCGAGATTCCTGTTGTAAGGTTTTTACTTAGCATTGACCCATTGCTTGCAGGCCTGTTCAGTACCCCGACGAGTTTTCCTTGTATAATGATATTAAATATATGGAATTCGATTGGTACTAGAGCGTGTTAAGTCCTGATAAACACATAATTCAATTTTTTTCAAAATAAAGTTATAAGTAATTTCATAATGGCCAGACTCATAAAACATGTCAAAAGAGAATAATTGGAAGTTGTTATTTAACCTAACAGTCCTTCTTCTTTATAAAGTAAAATAATGTTCCCCACAGATAAAAATTCCACTTAATTTCGAGTTATCACCAAAATACTCAAGAGACAAGTTTTGATAACAAGTATAGGATGAACTAGTAATCCATAGGTGAAAAATAAGGATGTGGAAAAAATATGATAATGAAAATGGGTCTTATCAAGCAACTGTTTAAAATAATAAATCAGAAAATACATGTCTGAATTAAAATACAAAAAACTATATGAATCATAACAGAATTAGTTAAGTATGATATACAAAGGATTGATATATAAAAAATTTATGTGTATAAGCTGCAAACGTAGAAAGTACCCTAAAAAGATTAAAATACCTGATGAGTATTTAGCATACTTTCCTTGTCCAAGTAATATCCTGTTAGCTGCTCATAGAGATAATATACTTGTAATCAAAATACAAAACCACTTGTTAGATGATTCAATTTATTCATAAAGACATAAAAGAAAAAGAGTCTTGTGTAGACAACCTATTAGAAATGACTCTTATTTATTCAAAACAACAAGCACATATTTACATATATACAAGTGATAATAACCCAAAATATTTTTCAAGGATCAGGAGGAGGAGGAATAGCTTCCCCTTCAACTAATTCCATTTAATTTTGTTGCAAAACATTTTGTATAAAATCTTGTTTAGATGTCGGTTGGTGATAGAGCCTAAGTCTATGTCCATTTACTACAAAGGAAAATTTTGAGCCATCAATTGTTTTAATTTTTACTGATCCATTGTCAAAAGCTGTAACTACTTTGTATGGACCCATCCAACGGGTAGTTAATTTCCCTTTAAAATTTTTAAACCAAGAATCGAATAGTAGTTCCCAATCTCCAATATTAAACTGCTTTTGCTTAATAAATTTATCATGCCATGTTTTTCGTTGATTCTGTATTAACATCATTCTTTGAAGTGCATCTTGTCTAATTTTTTCTAACTCATTTAATCTGTAATATTCGTTGTTTCTGTGCTTCATCCAAATTCATACCTAATTGTGCTTCCATACAAAAAGTTTTAACTTGAATTTTAATAGGTAAAAGGACTTGCTTGCCATACACTAACTCATAGGGGGTATGTCCGATAGTGTTTCTCCATGTTATCCTATAGGCCCATAAAGCCTCGGGGAATCTATCTTCCCAATCCTTATGATGTAAGTGAATGGTCTTAGTTAAAATAGATTCTAATACTTTATTAGTTGATTCTACCTGACCATTAGCCTGAGGGTGGTAAGGTGAAGATTTGTGATGTCGAATACCATATTTCGTAGTAAGTTCTTTCATTAATTTAGAAGTAAACTGAGTACCTTGATCTGTGACAATTTATCTAGGTACACAAAACCGGGTGAATATTTCTACATATATAAACTCTACCACCGATTTCTCTATGGCTCTAAATAAAGCTTTAGCTTCTACCCACTTGGTGACATAGTCCATACAGACTAAGATATATTTCTCTATGGCTCTCAGAAGGTATGGTATACAGTCCTGTATGCTCTTCAATTGTGAAGACACAAGGTGTTTCTATTTACATTGAGAGAGCCATATTCTCTTGAAACTCATCTTTAAAAATATGATCGAGTTGAGCAAAGGACTGAGCAAAATCTGGACGGGTTGTCGAAGAAACAAACTGGTTTAATAAATTCTCAGTGGTTTGCTCCTAAAGTGCTAAAGAAAAATCACTAGGAAGGGAGAGATCATCAAAGTCTTCATCCCAAAAATAAAAAATTTAACCACCATGAATTTTCAGTTATTGGTTGTGCTGGGGGGTATAAAATAAGGATTTGTGTGGACAACCCATTGGAAATAGTCATCTCCCCATCCCTACACCCTATAAAAGCATTTGAAGTACCTAACCATGGTCTTCCCAAGATAATAGGATGTCCTTTAGAAGGATACTTTGATTCTATGACCATAAAGTCGACAGGGTATTCCCATGAAGCTACTAATACAACAATGTCATCCAGGACTCCAACAGGTTTTACCATAGTGCGGTGTGCTAGTTCTAGGATGGAAGGAGTAGGTTGAAGAATTTGTCCTAACCGGTAAAACTTCTAAAACTGTGGTGGTCATCATGTTAATAGTAGACCCTAAATCGATTAATGTATTCTCTATGGTAGTGGTGTTTATAATTATAGTCACAACTAGGGCTCCTTTATTTGTATATTTTGCAATCCACGACTGACCTATCATATATTCACACATTTCTCCTATAACATGAATTGTAAGAGGGTCTTTTTGCTTCTTTCCTGGACATTTAATACAGAGCTCTTTTATTACCTTACTATAGATGGGTATATCTTTAATATCTTGTAATAGAGGGATTTTAATATAGATGTTCTTTAATTCATTCAAAATGTTACACTCCCGGTGAACTACAGGTTTTTCTATTACTAGTCTCTCTGGAAATGGTGGAATTATTTGCTCCTGAATAGTTTTTTGTGGAGGATGGGTGTGTACTAAAAATTTTGGAATGTTCACATCCTCCAAAATAGCATCATTCATGGGTTCACTTGAATCTTCTTCTTCTTCGTTTGGTTCCTAAATGATGACTAATTACTTGGGTTTATCATTCACAACTCTTCCCGATGGTAATTGAATTTCATGTACAGGTATAGTCGAAATAAGGTATGAGGGAAGAGTTTCCAATTCAATGATGTTAAGAGATTGAGTTGGTTTATTATTAGGGTTAGGTATCGGCTGTGCAGGTAATAATGTCGGTCGAGGAAGATTTGCATTCTGAAAGTGATGAGGTTGTTGCATGATACAAGGAACTAGAGGTACAAATCCAGGTGACATTTGCTGGAAATTTGTTTCATTCTGAGGATAAGGATGATTAGGTGCAGGAATAGGTTGTGACTGAGGATATGGTTGTCCTCTCCATCCTTTTGACCAATATTATTGTCTTGGAAATTTAGGAGGAGGATACTAAGGTGGCCAATTCTGCCATCTAGAATTGTTCCATTTTTGAGGTGGTTGATACAGGGGATAATAGAGCGGAGGTTGTAGTGGAAAGTTCAGATATGCTGGTTAGTCTTTAGGTTTCCAAGGAGGCCTCCTAGATGTTTCAGCTACATCCCCACTCTTTTAGATGGCTTGCAACCTAGGAAAGGATGGGAAGTTACCTGTTGGATGCTCTTATGTACAGATGTGACATCCAGATATGTTGTTTAATGGACATTCGCTTTGGGGATGTTTAGTTCTACATATTGGAAACATATTGGAAAACTCATTAATGCTCATTGTTCATCCTGCCTATTCTTGGCTTGTAAAGAATATAGTTGAGAACCCATTTCTCCTAAGATATCATTCTTAAAATTCTCCATCAGTTTTCCTATCTCTACTCTTGTAATTCATCCTGAACTAGGAACATTTCCTCTTATATTTATACTAAAAGGCTCTCGAAAATTTTTCATAACTTCCCCCCTACTACTAGAATAATTTTTACACATCTCACCGATCTATGCAAAAGTTTTATGGGAAATATCTCTAGCTTTCATGAGATTAAGACTTTCTAACAAGTCCTTGGAGATTCCCTTAAGGAGAAGTGTACGTACTACATCTTCTCGGAGGCCATTATATTTAGACTTATGTAATGTATAAATGAACCTATTGAGATAATCCTCCGGGCTCTCATTTTCAAGTTGTTGGATCTTGAATATATCATGTTGAGAGTCCTTAGGTTTGCAGTATTCTAGATATTTTCGTAAGAATGAATTTTTCATATCATCCTAAGTCCTGATAGTGGATTCTCCTAATCCCATGAACCATCTCAAGGCAGAATACTTGAGTGTAGCACGAAATAATTTTAGTTTGTGAGTGTCTCGTATATAATTATAACTCCTACAAAGGATATCAAACTTGAACAAGAATGTGTCCAGGTCCTCATTACTTTTTCCATACAAAGTAGGTAAGGAGGAAGGAGGGAAACCAAAGGTAGCCTTAGTTCTATTTTCCCCTTCTCCTTCTTCATTTATAACTTCATCATGATCTTCATTTTCTCCCCGTCTCTCCATATAAGTTGTATTCTTAACGTAAATATATTTAGGAGGCTCCTAATGTTCTTTTTTGGGAGAGATCTTCCTCTGATCAACTGTGTTTTTATTGAATCCTATAGGGATAGTAGGTTCTACGGTAGAATTTTCTATTTGTGAGATAACTGGATATACAGAGTTTCCAAAGAGAGCTTTTACTTGAGAAGGATCAACAAAGTCAAAAAAATTTGGATCTACTATTAGTGAGAAAGTTGTGTTAATTGGATTTGAAACTAGTGGAGGGCTAGGGGTTTTTGATGGTTGATCCTCTTGAACTTACTCAGGAACGAGGTCCTTAGGACCTTCTTCCAAGGTTCCTTCTCCTTCTATGGCTTCTCCAGTAAGATATTCTAACAGAATTTCTTTAGGTTTTAGGGTAGAACTACTTCCTACATGTGTCTTTCGATACCTTCATGGTGAGTTAGTAGTTGGGGAATTATGTCCCCTACGGTAGTTAGTAGAGACTTCAATAAATTTTCTGGTCTTGACAAATCTACCTTGAGAATCTGTAATTATACTCATGAAAGAATTTTAAACTAAATAAAACGTATGCTACGACTATTGCTGGATTTGGGGGCACCTATTATAACAGATGCGTAGGTTCTTACCTCTCATCTTACCGCTGCCCTGCTACCAACCTATTACTAAACTTCATAAAGAATTCTACTCTACCTTACAAAAAAACTCCCCGACAACGACACCAAAGGTGTTTGGTGTTATATTATGTCTAAATTAGTCCACCTATTCTTTAATTATCAACTGGGGTTGGTAAGCTTAGATTTGACACAAAATATATGCGAAGGTAAAGGGTGTCGTGTAAATATTTTAACAAAAAAAAGATCGAAATATCTTTCAAAATGAAAAACCAATTCAAACTCCTAAAAATGAACTTATTAAAGTAATTAAACTGAGGTAGACTAATAAACTAAACAATTGAAAATAAACTTTAAACTAAAGTACAATCAACAATTAACTATTCAAATGGAAAACTAGGGTACAAGGAAAACTTAAGTTATAAGCAATTAGAAAACTTAATAAGAGAAGAAAGTAGAAAACTTAATAAAGAAAATTTGATAAAAGAAGCAAGTAGAAAACTTAACAAAAGAAATATCTTTAGGTTCTGTCCTACAAGTTCTTTCAACAATAACATAACATAAAAAAGACAACCTAGAAACATACTAAGGAAAACACATATAACACTAAATCTTGCATACAAACAAATAAATCAATTCAAAAGGAATAAACACAAAACCATACAACAATAAAACAAAATCAGAAACAAAACTTAAGAATAACTTAAACTACGTTCAAAGTAAAAGAAGTAAGGAAAATGATAAGACTTTAATAAATAATTTAAAACAACTAAACTTTAACTTTAATGTTAAAAAAAAACTAGCATCTAAATATGATAGTCAAAACATAATTCAGACATCAACAAAACTAAATTAAAAACAATCTTAAAACACATAAAAAACATTAAAAACAGAACTAAGGGCTGAATGACAGATTGAACTGTGGGACTAAAAGGGGTGGCTGAATAATAGATTGAACAGGCTGTCTAAATGATAGGATGCATAGTTAAAATGGTAAAAACTAACCTAAATGAACTAATCTTCAGTTGAATCCATACATATGTAATTCTAATGCATCGGAACAATAAATAAACCTATTTAACAGCAAATTCACCTTAAACTAATTTATTAACAAAAGGAATCATTGCATATTAAACTAATAAATAAACTGGAAATTAACTTGCATAAATTCAAAACAGGAAAGGAAATAATAGAATTGAATCTATTCTAAATTCATGAAAGCAACTTATTCTACATTCTTTGAAAACAAAGACTGAAAGTAATGTTGGAAATGAAATAGTAGGAAACAAAATGGCTGAAAACAAATAACTGAAAGCAAGCTAGGCATGCATCTAACTAATTAAATTCGAAATAAAACTAAGTTAATGTATTACAGAAAACAAATAGAATAACATTTACTATAATCTAATTTAATCAAACTAGAAATTAAACTAGACTAGCTAAAATAGAAAAGAAACTAATCTAAACAAAGAAAATGAACCTTTGGTTGATGAGGGGCCCTCTCAACAATCAGGGGCGATTCCTAGCTAACTTCTACTTAAACGCAATCTTCAACATCAATGCATACAACTCTTTATTCAGATGGTGGAACAAAAATACAATGTTCAAGAGTAAATCATAGCAAGAACTCTTCTCCTAACTCTGCTAACTAGTAGGTTTTCTAGCTAACTTCAGCTCTCTCACATAGGCTACTTTATATAATGATTTACGAAGATGATAAAGTCAACCCTTTAGTGGTTGAATTCTCTCTAAATTTAGTCAATATTAAAGGCATTTAACTGATCACAGGCCAACGTGCAGGCATCTTACTTCTTCAGTGTGAATGTAACGTCCCCGACCCTCCGACCGGTGAAGAGGACGCTACTAACACCAAACAAACGGGAAAACAGCCACCATGAACACGAACATGGATAAATGATGATATTAAAAACTTAACATAATGCATACTAAGATGCATAAAACATACAAGGATACACAGTTACTCAACATTCAGCGGAAGCAACACACACATTCCAACATTTAACATGTTCCTCATAATTCATGGAACAGTAGATATAATTGCAGAGATGAAACAGTCAGAAGTACTTATATTTTAATGAAGAACTCGCCCCGCAACCAGCTATGTCTCTACAACGTTCCACCCAACCATAGGCCAGTGTGCTCATCAATCTCTCAGCAACACTTCCACCCCTGACCTGGGCATGATTCCTCAAGGAATAAGGGTTAATGAAGGCTTCCACATAGCCAAGGTACACAATCGGCCAAACCTACATAGTAGGGTTTTACCAGGTCGTCAAGGAGCTATGAAAGGCTAAATGCTAAGATGGTATCCTCAACACTAGTTTCCTCAAGCATACCTAGCCTCTAATCCCACTCTCCATAGTCCAAAGACCAACCACTGCACACCGCAACAAAACAACCCATTCATAGATTTGTGAAGAAGGCAAAGACAACCGGGTGACGATCGCAACCAAAAGGTGAAGCACACTTTAGGTCCAACCACACTCCAGAGTTGTTCTTGGCCCTAGTGTGGCCAAAACAACCCAGCAATAATCCCCAAAAGACGTCTGCTGCCTCAGCAACCAAGAAGAAACCCAAAACTTGGGTGAATCGACAGCCCAACTCACAATGAAGACTATGGAAGCCTTACACAGTCTCAAAATAGGGGAGAAGTTTGATTCTCAATCTTGGGAAAAAGAAGGACATAAACAAATACCACAATCTGATGAGGAAACAACGAGAACCTTACACAGTCCGCAGTTGGGGCAGAAGCAGAACTCCCAGCATAGACATGGGAAAACTCAGCCAACGGATGTGGAAATCAGCAGTCATCGAACATCCAAGAGCCCACAGCACACAATTCCTCAATGTAATCGCTGAAGAAGGTTACACAAACAAGAATGGGGAAAGAACAAACTCTCAACCTGTGTGCAAGGGGAAAGACATAGCCCAGATAAAACATGGAAGAAAACACAGCAGTCTATAGCTCACGATCCACCACGAAGGATGGAAAACAATACACAGCTCAATAATGCCAAAGGAAAACCGGTTCTCCGCGTGAATGGATGGAACACCACCATAGACCGGAAAACAGTGTGAGAGAGGGAAAATGAACCCCCAAACCAGAAATCGCACCCCTCCTTAACTCGGCTCTGCATGAGGAATATTAACCGGCTCCCTGCTGCACATCCCTACGTGAGAGTGAACAAGTCCCTATGCATGAGGGTGAGCCGACAATGGAGAGAATGGCCTCATGTAGAGAATGGCGGTGGTTTGCTTGCCAACGTGAGGTCAACCTACTGGTGGAGTGTGCATGTGGGAAAGGACTGACAGTCCTACCAGACTCCACTCCTAGCCGTAATTGCCTCAACTACTCAACAAAACATTAAAGTGGGAGTTGGATAAGACAAGGAAATATGGGCAAATCAAACAGGGTGGTAACACATGGATTCCCCCCCCATAGCCCAAGGTTTGACATCCCCCACCCTTATCCTTTGGAATCATGCCCTTTTCATTTTAACGTTGCACCGTCATAGCTGGATGTAGGTTTAGTTTAATTGATGTCCGTATTTACATGATGCCAAACTATAATGTGTCAGATAACATGATATACCATTGGAAACTATCCCTATTGCCGAAACATACACAACCAAATCGATGGTGTGGCTTTTGCCTTTAGCTCCTCACCACGATTAATTACATTATATACATCATGCAAATGGGGTCAAAATTGGGGTGTTATAGTGAACAATGTTCAAAGGTGGCACACAGGATTCTCTTCAGCGTGAACGGTCTGTAGAGGTGGTGCACGAGTTCCTTCCTGAGTACAGCAGGTGATTGATGGAGGACATAGGAGAGCATAGTGGTGAATCTTCTAGGGTGTGAGATGAATGCATCAATATAGCTCATGGATGGTTGATGTTGTGGCAAGCAAAGGAGAATGTAGGCTGGAAAGTATCTAGAACACAACCTCATCACCAAACACGTGGATAACAGAACATTTGTAGCTGTTTCACATTTTAAATGCTCGGAGTTAATTCTCAGCAGCGCGCAATCTGATGGGCGATCTGGATGGAGAGCTGAATGGAAGGATGAGTTGTGAACTGGATACACTGGGCGTCGATCTAGGGAAAATGAAGTGTCTATCTACTGGTGTGCTTCAGGACTAGATTCTACAACAACACATTTTGACATCTAGCAAAACACCGGTAAGTTCCAAGCAACAGGGTGAATGACGAGATGGACATGTTGTGCGAAAAGCAAGTGAATGAGTTTTGCATATTAACTTGGCCCAAAAAGATTATAAAACCTACAAACAATTATACAAAACAATTAATACATCAAATGCATTTGAATAATGTTATTTTTAATTAATAAAACCATAAAAAATGATAAATAAAAAGATTTCATATAAACCTTAAATATATTCATACCTGAGGTTGAATAATGATCTGCATGTCATAAACTATACAAAAGATAATAAAATATATGGTTAAATGAGTAATTTATGTGCCAAAAATGGTAACAAATCTAGGATCAACAACTACAATGTTGATACCTATTTCTTGTCGACATTTTGACAAGATAAATCCATGTACGTTTCTGACCATATTCATGAGTGGCATAGATGAAAGAGGTTCATTAAGGAAAACATTCCACCTAAGTTTTTGTTGGAATGGTTCCTTAAGTATTTATTTCCTTATATCACGAAGTATGTTTCGACATCCATAGTTATGAATGAGGAGCAGGCTACCTTCTGATCTCAGTAGTTAGATTTGATTTATGATCAATCTGGGATCCTTTACGAGATTATCCCTAATGAATGACAATCAAAATTTGAACTTAAGTTTAAACCTGTGCCACATGACGATGGTATTGTTGGATATTCAAGTACTAAGGTCATAGACCAGGTTACAAATCAAATGTGAATTTTTTCTATTAATTAGCCTGCGACCGAAAAAGCTATGAATTTGTCTAATCCCACCCAATCAGTGGATGTGCTCT
Source organism: Pseudotsuga menziesii (assembly GCA_001517045.1). Classification (NCBI taxonomy): domain Eukaryota; kingdom Viridiplantae; phylum Streptophyta; class Pinopsida; order Pinales; family Pinaceae; genus Pseudotsuga; species Pseudotsuga menziesii. The sequence continues at coordinate 172,466 of LPNX010294172.1, forward strand.
TGGTAAATTAATCAGACCAGAAGGGTAACCAATAGCCTAGATGGAATACAAATAAGGGAAGAAACAATAGAAGGGTGGGAATAGGAAGGAGAAATCAAATTATGACAAGAACATAAATGATTCTAGGGGAGACAAGAAGCCTAAACGAAAGGTTAAATTCCCTTGCAAGCTTTGTGGGGGAGACCATCTCACATACTTGTTCCCCCATATTGATCAGGCCTCGAAGTTCATCGCACAAAGCCTATTTGTGTTGATTGATCCTTTACCTCATAACCAAAATATGGCTTTGAGGAACATGGATGCATAAAACACTTTTGGTGGGAATCAAAACATGTCGAATGCAAAATGTGGCCATGGTTTCTTCAACATGATGTATGCCGCTAATTTTGTGACCCAAAAAAATTATTATGGTGTGTCGCAACCCAACTTGGCTAAAGATACCTTTTCATACCTGAATATATACCTGAATATATACCTTTTCAACAATCCTAAATATATACCTCAGATACCTAAGGGAGTCTTAAAGTACTCGGTAAAAAACCCTAATTCTCTAGCCACCCAACATTATTCTATTATTGAGGACTTGGGTCAGAATCCCTATGCGATATTAGCTCTTGAATTCCTTTAGACTTGTCCCAGGGAGAGGAGAGCACTGTTTTCAACCCTCAGGATGGTTGATTCCAATCCTTCCATTACAATTATATTTGATAGCAATGAGTTTCAACCTCACTTTCCTTACCACATGGATTTCTTAATCCATGTGGAGTGTATGAATAACATGATGAAACACATAGTGATTGATGAATGCGTTGTGGTCTTCGTGATGTCTCTCACTTGTTGGAAGGGCATTGGCTCACCCATGTTGTTGAAATATATGACCATGTTGATTTCTTTCTATGGGCATTCATTTCGACCACATGGCATTATCCCGTCTCTCCAGGTCTAGTTGGGAAGGAATACCTTGTCGATTGATCTTGGTTGATGTGCCCCTTGACTACAACCTTTTACTAGGTTGGAATTGGATATACGATATGGAAGCGATTGTGTCTTCCATTTTTTGTGTCATTTGATTTCCTTCTGAGGATCGGATTGCAACGATTGACCAAATGTCATTTGATAGTTCTAGTTTCATTGCATCGTCGGGATCCACCATCTCGGCTATTGAAAATTCTCATTCAACAAATGAGAATTTTGATGTTGGATGTATTTGTTATTGATGGGATATTTTAATATTTCAACACCAATCCTAGCTATTAGTTCCACTCTTGGCAGCGATTCAACGTCGCTAATTTTGGTCCCATTTTGCACTACATATTTGGAGGACCCTTGGATTCTCCCTTCTTCAAGAACTTAGGATGAGGATCCTATAACTACCAATATGGAGATACCATTTTCTGTAGTAGAGGTTTCTTATCAAGCTATTCTTGATCCCATTATAGAACCTGGTCCTTGCTCTTCATGGATAGAGGAGGAGGATATATTTTCACTACCTGCTTGGGAAGTTGCATCGTCACGCTCACATGACTACCTCGATGATGTTTTTCCTTCAATTAAAGTGATTCTAGAGGCAATGAATAGTATGGAATATCCTTGGAAGTAGTTGCACCATCGCTCTTACTTCCTCTTAGAGCTTGACCATATTGAGCACGATTAATTTAGATCAGCCCTTAGCGAGAAAGCTGGTTGTCCCGTGGTCCCATTAGGAGATCATGGTGTATATGATGAAGGGAGCATGGAGAAATTGTCACCTACAATTCCTATAAATATTTCTTGGATTCCTGGAAAGATAAATAATTTTTACATCAGTGCGTATTGTTCTCCTAATGAAATTAAGGAATACACTATGACTTTTAAATAATTCTGTGATGTTTTCGCTTGGTCATATGACGAGATGTCGGGAATAGACCCTCGTATTTTTGAGCATGAGATAAAAACTTATCCAAATGATAACCCTATTTGATAGTGTTTACACATGATCAACCTCCATAAGGTGCTTGCCATTAAGGATGAAATAAAGAAGCTACATAAAGTTGGCTTTATATATCTAGTTCCCTTGGCTGAATGGGTATCCAACCTCCTTTTAGTAGATAAGAATCAGGGAACTATTCATGTGTGCACTTCCTTTAGAGAACTGAATAAGGACTATCCAAAAGATAATTTCCCCACACCATTCATAGATCAGATTCCTTTGTGTATGAGCATATATTCCTTATCTCAACCGTGGATCCTTGGTATGGTCACATCATCATATATTTACAGACTTTGAAGGTTCCTCCTTACCTCTCACGAGATGAGCATCAAAGTTTACGATATTATACTAATAATTACCTTATTATCGATGGCACATTGTATCACTGTGGAGTGGATTCCATTTTGGATCGATGTTTAACCCATGATGAGGCTGAGACTGTGCTGAATGATTTCCATGGTGGGGCGTGTGGTGGTCATTTATCTGGGATTACTTTAGCCCAAAAATGGGTTATTAATGGATTTTGATCTTTAAATATTGTTTTAATGTGGTCAAGTGGTGCCACGTTTTCCAGGTGTTTGAATAGAATATGTGCTCAAATCCCACCTCGTTACCCCCTAATATTGTCACCAATCCCTTCACCAAGTGGGGGGTAGACTTTATGGATTTTAACCTAGCTTCAACTGGGGGGGCCATCACATCATAGTGGTCATGGACTATTTTATGAAATGGGCAAAGGCTATGCCTACTATTAAATTCGATGGTGATATGGATGCTCACTTCGTATTCAATCATATCATCACTTGGTTTGGTATCCTGAATTATCTTCAAATTATCTTCGAATCTAGGATATAAGAAAGATTACTTCTCTTATAATTATCCTCAAGAGAATGGACAGGTTGAATCTATGAACAAATCCCTTAAGTCCATTATGCAAAGAACTGTTAGGAAAAGCAAGACCAATTGACACATTATGCTTTACCCTTCTTTGTGGGATTAACGAACCACAATTAAGACTACCACTGAGTTTTCTCCATTTTAGTTAGTTCATGGGGTGGAGTCGATTTTACCAGTTCAATGTGAAATTCCTTTGTTGAAACTAGAAATAGAGCTCTTACCAAAAACTTCTGACTTAGAAGAACATTTGATCCACTTAGAGCATCTTGATGAGAAGCGTTGGTATGTTGTAGTGGCTCTTGAGATTAATAAGCATTGTGTGAAAGCTCAGTACGACAATTCTATCTGTCCCTATAGATTTAATGAAGGTGACTTGGTTATTCTATATGACCAATCTAGTGAACCGTTAGGGGCGGGTAAGTTCAACCCCATGTGGCATGGGCCTTACATAGTGAAACGTGTCTTGGAAAGGGCACATATGAGTTAGAAGAGTATGAAGGTACAACCTTGGATGATCCTATAAATGGGATCTAGATTAAAAAATACTATGCCTAATTCTCATCTGAGGATGACATTTTATATATTTTTGTATAGTTGCATACTTTACTTTTAGTTCCCTTGTATTGATTTAGTTTGTTAAGATGCTTCCCCTTGTTGTGACAGATGTCGACAGAATCTTTGGTATACCTAGTATATGCTAATGGTGCCATCCACCATACCCAGAACTTAGCTTCTGCAGCATGGGTCATTTATACGTTTGTTCAGCCACAAAAACACCACATTTTATTCATCTTTTGTACACCATTTGTCACCTTATTCGTATTTTATCCTTCCATCAAATCATTAATATCCATCACTTTGATAATACAGGGTTTATATTACCATTTTCCAAATAATTTATTTTTGAATATTTTGAGTGAATTTGTGGTTAAATATTAAGAAAATTAATATATTTTCGTTATACCTTAAAGTTGGATGAGTTTGGTGATGACTACAGGTATATTTGAAGACTTTAACAAGCTCAAAAATCACCACCTAGCCTCAAATTCGAATTTCATATTCAAGATGTGGGGTAATTTCAAGGAGAAGATCATGGAAATGTGGAGAGAATATCTCATCCAATATTTGTTGGAGGATTTGAAGGGATAAGTTGAGAGAAAAGTGGGTGTGTTGGAGAAATTTGAGGGATAAGTTGAGAGAATAGTGGATCTGTAATTATGATTAGTTATCTTGAATTCATGTATAAATAGGAGGGCTCTCTCCTCATTTTGTTAGAGATCTCTCTAGTGGTTTGGAAGTAGAGAATAGTTTAGAGTAAGTCATAGAATGGATTTTTATTGTTATGTAATGGAGATGATGCTTAATGCAAATCCTTTTATTCTCCCATGTTAATTTGAGTTTCTTTCTTATGAATTGATAGTATAGATTTGTCATGAGATCACATCTATAATTTCAGTCTTTCTTTATCAAGTTAATTTATGCAATTTCATGCTTTCTGCAATTATATTTATTTCACTCAATTCCATGCTTTCCTAGACTAGATTGCTTTTCATGTCATTTCCTGTTTTTGCAAGCTTAATTTAATTTCAGACACGTGTTAATTTCATTCACCTAGATTAAGTTAGCAATACTCTGCCCCTGCATATATTTTGTCTGTACCTCACAAGTTTACGCTCTCTCTGGGTTGACAATTAAATCATTGGATATATGTTATAATTTGTTTAATATTTTCCCCCAGCAACATTTGAGGGTCATGTAGTGTATTCAAGAGGTGTATGTATCCAACCATCATCCAACAATGTTGTTGAATATAGTGTTGTGATTGAGCTACTACGCGATGCCATCTTCAATGGTATCTGATCTCTTCAAGTACGCCTTGACTCGCAGATGGTTATATCACAGTTAAATGGTGTGTACCATATTAGGGGTCTAACTTTATTGCAAAGGTTCTTATGGGTAATATTGTTAGAACAACAATCTGACTATATAACATACATTCATATTCCTAGACTTTACAATCATGTTGTTGATTCTTATTCAAATTATGTTTTAGACCAGAATTTGTTACATCAATAATGAAGCATACACATTTCACTGACATTTGAACACACATGTAAATACATCAATCTGATCACTATAAGTTTTTTATTTCCAAATATAATCCAAAATGGTGTCATAGTACAAAATATCTTGTTACAAAATTGGGGCTTCAAGCCACCAAAAACTATACGGTCGATACAAAAAGTCTATCTAGACGTTTATGCTTGTGGACCAGGGTGATGGTCATAGTAACAAACAACTGCATTTTCCAACCACTCAAATAGTATAACCCATAGAGAGGGTACTCCTACTACGTGTTTCTGCATAGCCTCCGACAAGTATTTGAATTGCACCATGGGTACTTTATGTGTCATCCTGACAAAGTTGGTATGTATGCTTTGGAGCATAATCTCTGCATACACACCAAGTATTTCATCACTTCATCCCTTTCGACGATGTTGGGGGTAACCATTAGACTGTCTAGGACCCACATCTACATATACATGGTCAATGTCAGTACACGATACCACCAAAAACATGTTTTTGGATTCCATTATATTAAAAATAAAAAATCAAATAATTCAAAAATACATTTGGGATTGTTACCTATGTCCTCGTATGCATCACCTGGTGGTAATGGCATGTATAGGTATCTGCATAATTCAAGCCCTGCATAGGTATAGTCATCCATAACCATGATCTGTTGTTTCCACCAGTGGTAGAATTTTGGTGGGAATGGAGTGGGTTTCATGCCTCCCCCTAACCGCCGCATCACCTCCACCCAACGGGTTTGGGATGGATCTAGTAGACTATATGGAGGAACTTGAAATCTTGGGCTACATCTTGGTACCCACCTGAAAAAGAGAGTGCTAATTATGCTGGAAAAACCAAAGTTCTTTGTCCTTCCCAGCTTACAGTATGTCAACTATTGTTTCATAGAGTTCAACAACGATGTTCTCTAATCGTACATTATAGGTGTCATACACTTTAATACATAAAACATGAGGGGATTGGAGGCCTGATGAATCCAACCTTGCTATCCTAGCTAGCACCAGAACTATAACCTTGATATTGAGGCTCTGGATGGATTTCACCAGAACCTCGCTTATGATCTTCTCAGTATCTGGAAGGTAGTAAAAAACTATATAATCCTTGATGGTGATACCTCCTCCTAGCCCACGAGTCGGTAATTTTAATCCCTCTCCTTGGTAGGATAGTCCAATAATGAAGTAGATATATTCCACTTCTAGTCTGAGGGGAATCCCATATAGCTAAAAAGCCTCTGTGTCTGGCTCCCAGTAGTCAACAAGCATCTGTAGAAGCTTTGGTTGGGCCCTCAAATCCCCAAATTGCCAAAATTTGTATAATCCACATTTTTTTAGAGATTTTTGAGTGTTTATGTCTCAATGGACTACCCTATACACATCGTCATGCTCACGCTCCCTCCACTCTAGCACCCTCCTGAAAGAAAAACATTAATTTTGATGAGGATTTGCTCTTAAATTTGGTATCCGCGGCCTTGTACGAGAATTTTCTCGGTGAAAATTATGTATGTATGCGGGATGTCTATGATTTTCCCATGTACATCAGGCCTTATATGTGACCCGATGGCTTATGACTTGCATGGATTGGGATACCCATTTTTTGGCTGCTTCAAACTGAAAAATACACCATGGAAAATGAAAATAAATACATGGAAAGGATGAGGGATGAGATGGGGATATACCATTTTGGTCCTGAAGGATCGTGATTTCATTTCTCTTAGCTCCCAAAATCGACAGTTGAATTTAGTGGTCAAAATGGCTCCAAATGCACTATTTGTGGTAAAAAACAAAATGGTATGGTGAAAAAGTCAATTTTTATTATTTATCAAATTTCTTTTGAAATGTTTACCCATTTATCCTATAGTTTGGACTTTTATTGACCTTTTTGAGTTGGTTTGGCATAATATTATGGTGTAGGGACTTGTTTTGAGTGCACTTTTGTTGATGTATTGACCCATTCATGTCCATGATAGGTATAGTTTCTAACTGGAATATAGGATAGGATCACTTTTTCATATGCATCATGCATTGTTCTATGGCCATATCATATAAACTATAGGTACGAACCAACTTCGTGATGTTGTGGAACCTTCACACTCATACTAGAAGTCACATTACATAAGTGGTAGAGACTTCCTACACATGGGTACCCTAGATAGATCCCATTTTTCCATTTGGTACCCATGCTGAGAGTCCTTCCTTAGGTATGGAAGTCCCTTGTAGTCCCTCCATGTCTTGGAGAAAGAACCTCATATTCTTCCTTGAAATTTATGTTGACTATATCCCACAAGGAATCCCATTTCTGTCAAGTTGTAATTGCATTTCTTGTGCCCACTTTCCATATTGATCTTTATTCTGACTCTCTGCTTCACTTTTATGAGCCATATAGCCCAAGATTACCTCAATTCTAGCCAAGGAGAGCCTCCCATGTATATTTTGTAGCTTGATCAACTCATACCCAGAGGATACACCCCCTCGAGTGTCGTTATCCTGCATGTGCTTCCTTGCATTGAGCATAGGTATGTTCCACTGCTTAGAACTATTTTGCTTTCCTGTGACACTTTTTTCCTCCTAGTTCTGTAATATAAGAAATTGTTTTATTTTTCAAGCTTTCCAATATGAAAAAGACCAAAAAATTAAAAAAAACATAAAAATACGGATGAGAAATGATATTAGTTTAGTAGTTGTCATGTCGTTTCGTCTTCGAACGGAGCACTATATATTCCATCCATCGGTTGGGTTATTAGTATGAATTTAGGAGCTATACTCATTACTTTAAGTTTCTACACCGACTGGTTATGCTTCTAGTACATATGGATCCTCTATCGATGCCTCCTGTGTCGCAGAGTTGTCCCAGTTTTCCTGTTGATTCTATACTACCTATGAGTTACCATCTTCCTTATGATCTTGTTCGAAGGAAGTTTTAGCATGAGTTATCCACTCCTCAGTTATGTTGTCTTTGCATGTTTGCCATTGTCGATATAGTTACTGGTTCATGCATATCTTTTTCATCTGAGTTCTTCCAAATTATCCAGCTTTGTTGTGTACCTTGTGTTGGTTGATGGGGGATTCCTTAATTCCCTCCTTCCAACGGATTCCATTCCATCAACTTCAGATCATTTATTCTGGAATATGGATCTAGAGTTCATTGAGTGCCTTGAGTCTTACAGTAATCAGTGGTAGGTTCTCTCTCCATCGACATTTTTGGGAATACATCAATGTCCCCTGATCGATGGACTCTCTTGATTGTTCGACCTCAACACATTTATTCACACTTGTTTGATTGCACTATTTAACTTGATTCCCATTATCAATATCGGTGGGATATCTTGTGTCTGTTAACGGTATACACAAATGAGAAATAATCAGATGATGGTCCATCATGTTCGACCTCAAAAAATTCATTCATGTTATGGGACATGTACATGTAGCTGTTTTGTAGAATACCTCCGAGCTTGGTGGCATTCCATATGTGATACATCCTTGATCATGCCAGTATATATGAGATATCGGTTCTCATGATCAGATTCTAGTGTACTACCAGATGTCTTCATTTAGTATGAAGATCTTGTTTCATTGTATATTGTACGTGGTGATGAACACATGTGACATATGTTTATTATTCCTATTCATGGCCATTGTACTATTATGTATTTGGGGACTGCTACACTTCATATTTGCAGTCACTTGATGAGATTTATGATTGCATTATATTGATGAGTGGTTGGTTTGTGAACTCGCGTCTTTATTAGTCCAATTTTTGGATTGGTATAATGTATTTCGGCCATCATGTTACCCCTATGACCTCACTCATTAGGGGCAATCTGTTATAGTTGATTTGACCACACTTAGTAGATCACGTTTTTATGGCCTTCCTGTCCATATGCAGAATCCTTGGACCCCCTTTTCTCAATATAAATTTTGATGCTCCAAAAAATCCATTAAAAAGGTCTTGTTTATTGGTATACATGGGTCACCATTTTATAGACTGCGTGTACACGTAGCTTGCTCCACTATGAACTGTGTACATCGGGAAATGTGCCCAAAAATAAAATATTCAGAGTTTTCCTCTCAAGTAACAAATAACTTGACAATCGGCCTTCCATATGCCTAGAAATGCTTCGACTCTATCCTTCACTTCCTATTGAATGTATATATATTGGGTTGCTTGTATGCATTAGAGGAGGAGAACTTATGAGAGAAAAGAAACTATAGTGGATTTGTGCCCCATTCTTACATACTTGAGTCTGCATGCCTTTGTCCTTTGAGAACCCATTGATGCTCTTCCAAATCTTTACATTGTCTTGTGATCTTGAAATTGATATGGAGGATAGAATTGGTGGAGGACTTGGTTTCTCCATTTTGACAAGGTGCCGACAAAGTTTGTCACTTATATCTTTGTTTATAATCAATAGAAATATCAATTTCTTGTCCATTTTATTTGTGTAGATATGAATATTCTTGTCCATGGATGTAGTTTATTTGATTATATATATTGGATTGATATATGCTAGAGTAGGTTCTAACACTTCATATCTATCATGATTGTATATTTCATTGTTGTTGAGAATGGAATGTAGGTGCAAGTGTGGTTAAAATCTCAACGAGGATCTATTACAAAAATATGGAACAAGGTAAGATTATCATCCCTTAGTGTTAGACTTGTTTATCCCTTTACCATATTTTAAGCGGATTGATTTCTAGTATACTGTCTTTTATATTCCACCCCAAGCCATATAATTTTTTCTCTATAACAAGGATGGTTCCCATGGGGTGGGTTCCCTACCACCATATGGATGGAAGGTATATTTCCCATGGGAGGAGTACTAGTGGTGGTATTCCATAAAGGGATGTTTCCAGTGAGGGATACCCCAACATTTAGGTTTCCGATCGTAGTGTGACTGGAATTAATACTCCCTATAGGGGGGTAGGTACTCCACCTAAACCTTCTCTAAATTCCATTATCGAAGGGGTCGGGGCTGAAATTACTAGATGGAGGAATATGAGTAGCCTTGGGGATATGTGTGACTGAAGGATTTGAGTGATAAGGATCAGTATCAAGCACGACTCTCTTAGAAGGAAACTAGAGAGAGCGAATGATGTCGACTAGGGGTGTGTTCCAATCGGTCTAACAGACCAAACTATGGTGACTTCCCTTGAAGCCTATGAGAGTACCTCAGAGGTGAAATGATGGCAGAGTGATGGAAGTGTTAATGTTTCAAGAAATAATGGAGATTCTTTAACTTTAAAACTTTTAGAAATGATATGATGAGGACCTATAACAATTAACAATTCAATCACACACAATAATTCATCCACAAGACAAGAAGTACCCTGGTGAAAATCCTCATAACAAAGAGGATGAAAAACCCCAAAAATTCTTCAGAGTATAATAGATATATTGTAGAGAATGGATTTTAAAACATAAGTATATTGCATGATAAGAGAGAATAGAAATAAATAGGGAAGAAAGATCCATTGTTGTTATGAACTTTCCATATGCCTAGCATATTTATAACAAGCGATAATGACTTCCATACAAACCTTGGTGATGGTTGCATGAGAATTATCCACACATGTATTACAATTTCGAACTTCTTTTTAGTAATAATAAATACATGCATTGAATATTCATCCTGCACAACTAATACACCATACCTTCAATCATGGATACTAACTGATAGTTAACTGACATTGGAGTGAAATCAATATTTAACTGAATATTGATGACTTAGTTAACATGCTATCATAAGTGTCATAGTGCAATAACTCAAGTGTCGCATGCAAAACCATTTCTTAACTAAAGTTTCGTCATTTGATTAACTTGAGTGTCTTCTCTTAGTCTAACTGAAGTGTAGACACTTCAGTTAACTAGTCCATATTTATTTAATCACATAGTTAACTTAGTATTAACTGAATCTTGTTGATTGATGAATACTGAGCTCTTCTTTACTTAAATCAATGTTGATAATTAATATTTCAACTGATGCTTTGACTAAAGCACTGATTGAAGAATTCACCTTTGACTAAAGCATTCACCTGATTGAAGCATTCAACTTGAGTTCACTAAGTCATATACATGGGAAATTTGAATTCTGTTTCTCTCATAATCTCTTTTTTTCTTATATCTTTATCTTATTTCAGGGTCTATGTTTAATCATATATCATATCATATTATACTAAGAATAATTGTCACACATACTAATGATCATATATATTACCCCGGACCATATAGTCATATGCTAAAGTAATTCACTCTAGAGGTGATCAATCACTAGAGGAGACTTAATAGCTTTATCCATCTCGAATGACCATGGTTAGTAATACATCACATAGTATAACCACTTTACTAAGTAAATTATGCCACACCAATAAATGATGATATTTGTAGGACTTGATGTTACTCAGAATTTTGCTGTCTTGATATTACTCACAAGACCTAGTATTGATATCACTCACAAGAATTGGCTTGATATTACTCACAAGATCACCTCCATAATTGAAGGTCCATATAATAGGGTTCCATCTATGAGAATCATTTGACTTGATACAACACAACTCCATACTTGATACAACAAAATTCTACAGTCTTGATACAACACAAGACTCCAATATTGATACAACACAATATTCCAATCTTGATACAACATAATATCACAATACATGCATCCAACCTCAATACATGAGGACATATATAGGACTTGATACAACAAAATTTATGAATTGATACCACACAAGTCTATAACTTGATACACCACAAGTTTATGACTCAATACAGGTCCCTAACTTAATACCACATAAGTCCTTAACTTAATACGACACAAGTTTATGACTTGATACAACACAATTCCCCGACTTGTTACCACACAAGTATGGAGAATGACTCCTGATGCTATACATTTAACACTCCCTCTCAGAGAGGGATACATTCTCTTCTTTACTAGGAATATCCTGCCATACCAATCTTATCTCATAAGTATCTCAACTTCATCAATAACAGTGTATTGTCCACAAATTTTGAATTTGCTGATTAGTAGTTATGTACTCAAATTTTACTTACATAACCATGACTTTGATGAAGAAAAACTTCATCTCAATGTGTTTTTATCATAACTCACATAGGGTTTTTCTAAAATATTGACTATTAGCACCTTTTAAATATAGGGTAAATTCATTCACCTTAATAGGTAGCTTCTGTTGAAATTGAACCCAAGAAATAGAACAATTACACTCACAAAATTGCTAATCAAACATGCAAAATTAACATCAAAGGAGACTGAAATTGGAGCATAACACTAATATGTATTGAATAAGTGTACAATAGCCAAACTTGTGAAGTAATATATTTCTACAATATATAATTACATGAGATATTTGAATGCATAAGGATGCCATTCGAAAAGGTCAAAAAGTAGGCTTACTAAATCTAGTCAAATCCCCCATAGGTGCATAATGTAGTTTCCAAATCCACCAAGATGCTCATGAATTCGATAATTCAAGTAGGAAAGCTAATGAGGGATGGAAATACAAGTCATACATACTTTTATTAGGATAAAATGAGGGAGGATGATATGGGAAAAAAAGAAGTCAACTACACCTAGTCTAGCTTTTCCTTTTGCGTTAATTCTAAAAAAAACAGGCATATTTTCAGAAAACGTAGATATGCACTTTCAAGTATATGGAATAAAGTAGACATACTAAAATGGGTTTCCAAGAAGTTTCCCAAGTGCTCCATGACTCATTTTTGGCATGTGTTGACTTCTAGGACATGTAGAAAGCAACTAGCATAGAGTGGAATCTAGGAGACTAGGTAATAAGACAAAAATGATTTAATTAATGTCTAAGGTAGGTAACTATGGGTTGATTATTCTAACACCCCCCCTTAAGCATGAATTTATGAGTAAATATCAGAAAAATATAGGGCCTAGCAACAAGGATTAGTCACCCTTTACATATTTCTTGTCCATACAACCAAGGAAAGAGGCAAAAATCCAGTTGAAAAATCCTCCCTTAAACATGGACAGGAAAACAAAATTTGGAAATATTGTCATCAATCATGATTCACAGCATGATCAGAAATCCCTAGCAGTGGTTTCATATTTCTGAATGTCTTCTCACAAAAAAACTTTGGTGAAGATGTCTGCTACTTGTTCTGAAGATGCACAGAAGAGTAGATGAATGGTGCCATCATGCACAAGCTATCTGATGTTGTGCATGTGGATCTCAATGTGCTTGGTTCACTGTCTCTGAACTGGATCATTGCATATTTGAATGGTGCTCTAATTATCATAGTAGATAATATTCGAAAACTCTAATTCGAAGCCACATTCTCCAAGTATTCCATGCAACCACAAACATTGAGTTGCTACATTTACAACTCCTCTATAATCCGCTTTTGTAGATGAGAGTGATATGGCACTATGCTTCTTGCTTGACCAGATGATTGGTCCTTTTGTAAGCATGAACACATATCCTGATGTTGACTTTTGATCTGCGTTGTCACCTGCCCAATCACTGTCAGTAAACCCAATCAAATCTAGATAAGATTTTACTTTGTAGAAGATCCCATGAGTTCTTGTTCCTTGAACAAAGTTTAGGATCCTTTTGGATGCCCTCCAGTGGATCTCATGAGGCTGATCCATGTATATTGAAGCCATACTAACTTCATAAGATATATCAGGTCGAGTGTGTGTAAGATATAGCAAACACCCAATCAACTGCCTATACAATGCATTATTTACCATAGGAGAAGAGCTTGCTTCTTCAAGATTAACTCCTGAAAGGAAGGGAGTCTTGCTTGGCTTGCAATATTTCATGTTGAACTTGTTCAGAAAATATAAGGCATACTTGGACTGATGTACTTTTATTGCATGTTGGGATTGAGCAATTTTGAGACCCAAAAATTGGCTCAACAATCCCAAATCTGTCATAGAAAATGCATGGTTCATTGCATCCTTCAAGGAGGAAATATCTTTCTTTGAACTTCCTGTAATCAAAAGGTCATGAACATACAAGACAATAATCATCAAAGAACCATGAATAAGCTTCAATAGACGTTAGGATCAGACTTGCATCAAACAAAACTCAATGACAATAGAAAGCCATCAATCTTGGCATACCAAGCCCTGAGGGCTTGCTTGGGCCCATACAATGATTTCTTTAACCTGAACACTAAAGATGGATTAGAAACAAACCATTTAGGTTTCTGCATGTAAATATCTTCAATGAGATCTCCATTTAGGAAAGCACACTTCACATCCATGTGATGTACCTCCCACTGCTTCGAAGCTGCAATGGCTAAAGCTAGCCTTATGGAGTCCGTCTTTGCCACTGGTGCAAAGGTTTCATTGTAGTCAATACCATGTACTTGTGAGTAGCCCTTGGATACCAATATTTCCTTATATTTAAAAGGTGAACCATCAGAAGCAAACTTAGTCTTTCAAACTCACTTACATTGAACTAGCTTCCTCCCTAGGGGAAGAGCAACCGGTTCCCAAGTGTTGTTCTTCTGGAGCGAGCTGAATTCTTCTTTCATGGATGTTTTCCATATTGGATCATGTGCTGCATCTTCATATGTATGTGGATATGATTCATCCATCAGATAGAACTTCTCATCAAATAAAGGATCTTTCATACAAAGGGCACTCTCAAACTGAGATCTAGTCCTCCTAGTGTCACTAGGATTTCCAGCTAGTTCCCCAGCTGCATGAATGGTATTTTCTGTCCATTTTGGTCTTATTGGATTGTCAAGATCTCCAATCAAATCATAATTATTAGACATATCAGAATAAGCAAAATCATTATTCTTTCCACTTACAATCAATGGATCTGGTGGTGAAGAACACTCTCCAACTTCAACTGCTACTAAAGGCTCTTCTTGAAACTGAACACTTCTTTCAATGAAATATTTGTTAGTGCTCAAGTTTATCAGCTTGTACCCTTTTGAATATTTAGAATATCCAACAAATAGGCATTCTTGGCTTTGGGGCTGCAAAGCCTTTCTCTTTTCAGTTGGAATTCTAGCCCAAGCCTTTGAGCCCAAAATCTTGAAATGGGCCACATCTAACTTGTGCCTGTTGGGGCGCGCACCTTAACGGTCCTTAATTTTGGTAACTCTGCAGTTTTTGTGGAAGTGTGTAAGTGGAGTTGCGACTCAAAATAGTCTTAGAGGTGTCGTGGTTGAGTAAAAACCTTCTTTTTGTAATAAACCCATGGTTTAAGTCCAGGGTTTAGGGTTCGAGGTGCCCATGGTTTAAGCCCATGGTTTTGTAATAAGTGCA